>CM060928.1:832113562-832713562 GCA_030765085.1 Allium cepa | reverse complement strand
TTTAATTCCACTGAAAACTTGCCGAATCCAAATACATTAAAAATTTAATGTACTTATCCAAAAAAAAATATACTTGGAAACATTTAAAATAAAAACTATTTTCAAACGCTTTATTTAAATACTGGTTATGAAAATATTATATCAATATCTCATATAAAACTTCAAGTCCAAACTAATTTTAAAATAAAATTAGTAGATAGAATATAATTTTTTAAATAACCATTTAATAAATAAAATCTCTACTACTAATAATGAAAATACAACGAACATAAATCAACCGTGTCTTTTTGAATTTCCCAAATTACCCTTTCTGCATTTTGACCTCCTCTGAAGCGATTCCAAATCCAAGGCGATGCCACACCTAACGTCTTCTCCAACGAACCGCGTAGACTAGGGATACTTCGGGGTGATTCCAAATCAAAGCTAATTCCACTCCCAGCGTCTTCACCAACGAACCGCATAGACTAGGGATACTTCAGGGTGATTCCAAATCAAAGCTAATTCCAATCCCGACGTCTTCTTCAACGAACCAAACAAATTAGTGTTACTTTAGCACGATTTCAGATATAACGCCTTCTCCAGCGTCATTATGCGATTAAGGCTTATGGATTGATCGATGGTCAACTAAGGTTAGTTTACAAATCCGATATTCTAGAATTAACATCCACCGACTGTATTATAATTTGATTCAGTATATTCTGAATTTGGACTTCTGTTCATCCTTTCTTCCATCCACTGTACTATAAATTAAAGTAAAACCACTGTACTGTAAGTCACGAACACACAATTCTAAACTAAATTACGGAAAGGAAATTGTACTGATTTAGGCACACAAGGCGATGAGGTTGCGGTCCAGATTTGGGAAAAGAAGATAGTTCGTTTGTACTGCGGGTTTCGACAGTTGATTCGAATTGGTTTTTTTTCACGAATTCGATTTGGATTGGAGTGGTCGCGAAGTTCAATGGCGAACAGGATGGCCGTGAGTGGTGGTTGGAATGCGGTGAAGTCACGAGTTCACTGATTTGGTCACGACTTTGAGGGTGGTAGGCGAGTTGAGTTGAAGGCGAATTGGGGTGATGGTGCTTGCAAGCGATGTTGGAATGGGAAGTAAATTTGTTCATGGGTTCGTGAGTAGAGTTCGTTAAGGGCACTGTGACGTCTTTTGTGATTTCAAGGTGGTATTTGAATAGCAGTGGATGGTTTGATAAGTGCAGTGGCTGAAATATATCAGTGTAATGGTGGTGGCACTGTTAATGATCGAAGATGGCTATGTTGTTGTTGGCGTGAAGGAAGAAGTATGATGATGAAACTGATTGACGGTGAAGAAAGAAATAATGGTATTGTGGAGATTGAAGCAACAATGTTTGGTGAGAAGTGGCTGAGTGTAATAAAGTGCAATAGAAGGTTGAAGTGTGGACTGGCTGAGGTTGTGAGTATTGCAGTGTGATCAGTTAGATGAAGTGCAATTGTTACAAAGTGCAGTGCAATTATTGTAGTAGCTGTTAGATGAAGTTTGTAGTTGATCTGATGATGGAGGAAGACTGCGATGATGTCGTATATGGTGAATGCGACTGTTACAGTGATCTGAAATGTGGTGTTTGGTTGGAGGAATGTCAGGTCAGTTGTGAGATGTTTTAAAGTGTGGTGAAAGAGACATTTAATGTAGCATTGTCTGGCTTAAAAGTTATTATATTTTTATGCTATTAATTTTGTATGAGTAAAAATAATGAACACATTAAACTCTTTGCTTTCTAAATTAAAAAGATAAAATGGCAAAGAAAAATAAATATGTGACTTTTCATTCAAAATAGACTCAATTCCACTCTTTTTCTGTGGTATCATCAGTTTGAAGATGATGAATTTATGGTTCCTGAAACTTTAATTCTCTCAACACTGGATCAGTTCAGTTGAATTTCTGTTGTAGAAGTTAATATTTCCTTCTTGATCCACTAGGTAATTAATTATTGTATTTGTTGATGATCTTATGCTATTATTTTTGTATGAGTAACAGTAATGCACACATAATACTTTTTTCTTTCTATTTTAAAGCCTATGATCTAATTAGTTTCTCCTCCGTTCTAATTTCCAATCCGTGCTCCCTCTTCTATTAGTTTGTTGCAACTGATTGACTTTGGTATTAGTTTGTTTGTTAGAGAAAGCGAATTCCCAGCTGTAGCAACATGCACTCAACGACCAACAACTGCCATTTAGAGGAATCTCTGACTTTCAACATGTTATCTTCCCATTTTGATTCTGCATGGCATCCAAAATCAGCCTACACTGCATGACATCCAAAATTTCAACATCCAAAATATAAAATTATACATTTTACTATATTTACATTTATCTATAACGTGTTCCAGAGTGTAAGTCCATTTTTAGAAATTGATCAGGTTTTGTTATACTTAATGTTTTTGATAATCATACATCATGTTATTTAATGTTTTATTTATACCTACAAAATGGGCCAAGTGACGTGGATGTATATTGTACTTTAATTCCTCAATACCTATCTTTATTTATAATTATACCATGTCATGGCCATTATATTTCATTGTATTCATTTCTAAGTAAAGACTAGGTACCTATTTAGTCTGAACTTTTACTATCTTATCATTGTCACGTGCGGTTTTCTAAAAAAACTCAAATTAGGACAGCCGATACCACCGAAGTATTAATAATAACGTACAATTATTTTATGCCTTCAAATGGTGAATGCCTTCACTGTTACATAACTGCTCAATGTTTACTACTATTCAGTAAAGATAAATCAGTTGCAACAAACTAATAGGGTTAGGGTCAGCATTACTGACTGATTGACTTTGGTATCTTCAGTAATTGAAATTAAAACCAGTTTGGTACCTTCAACTACTAGCTTTGTAGGTAGCCTTATGTCTTTTATAGTAATAACTATTTATGAGTGTTTTTCTAATTTTGATAATGGATTGGTGAGCTTGATAATGGTTAAAATCTACAAGAAATTAATGAAATTTCCATGACCTACGTATTTAATAATTAATATTAGTATTGTATACATAATGAGAGGTACAGCAGAGAGAGCTGTGTTGTAGGGGTCTACATTCACCAAGAAAAGTGAAGAAAATGAATGGATAGGAGGGAGTAGAAGGAAAGAAAACGAAAAAGGATAAATGGAAGAAATGATGAAGGAATGCTAGGGAGCAATTAACATGTCTGTTTCTGTAGGCTTTTGTTTTGTTTTGCACAAGTTGAATAGAAAAAGTGCATTATGGGATGCCTTTTGATTTTGAAATTTGTCGAGACTAGCTTACTTATCTTAAAACACACATTTAGGCTAAAATTGGGGAAAGCAACTTGACAAAACTTTAGGCTAAAGAATGTTATTGCATGGTTATCCCTCATACAGTAACTCTAAGAAAAAAATCCTACTTTTGCGAGAAACACACAACTTTATAACTGAGATATGCATTCTTCTTAATAATCTATCTTTTAGCAACAAGTTATTGAAAATGAAATAATTACTCAAACATTTTTCTCTTCAGCTTTCACTGTGGGATAAAATGGAGAACTTAATTGAAACATCAATCAAGTAGCAACTGAGCTCTACCAGCATTTGTAGTGCGTTATTCTATATTATCAAGCTTCTTCAGTGATTGTCGTTGGACTCTGAAACTGATTATTAGAGGAGCTCACTTGATCATGACACTAATTGATTTCTATTTTTAAATAACAAGTTAATTTGAATCCATATGTTTCTAATGAGCCTGAAGATTTGATGACTAAGAAGAACTTGAACCAATTGTGAAAAACCACAAGGATGAACTTATTATTATTTCCTAATTTATGTTCAATTTTATCACTGATGCATAACCTATTTTCACGCTATAGAACTACCACAAGCTAGAAAATTTACATGACAACATAAGGATATATAAATTTTCATACAAGTGTTACTTAACAAGGGGACACCAATTGAACATTATTAGTACCTCAAAAAAGGATTTATGGACATAACTGGAAATTTATGTGATGAAATTTTTATAACTGGAAATTGCATTTGGTTAATCATCTTCTTTTTGTACTATAATAGTATGTTCGAGCTAGATTTTGCTGTATTTGATTATTAGATGTTAGGTTTATAAAATTGTCAAGCTTTGAATCGATATGATTGTTTATGGCCTCATTGTGGATTTAAATAAACTCGGCTATAATGAGTGCACTAGCTGCAACAAGTAGAAACTCCAGTTTTCTGGGCTTAGAATCTAAACTTGAAAAGAGTTTGCTTATCCCATTTGGGGATATCAAAGTGAGTAGGATGGATTTTTTTTCTATTGATTTTTCTTCTTCTTCTTGATTTAGATCTAATGTGCATTTGCAAATGATGATATTTTATGGGTTGTTTTATAGTTTTATATGCTTTAATTATACATGTTCTGCATATTTTCAAAACATTATATTTGCAGGTTTGTTGCACAGTTCTAAAAGATGATGGCACACTCACATCATTTTTAGATTTAGAGTATAACATGATGATGCAACAGGTTAAATGAAGAGTGGAATCAGGTACCAATGTGCCACCATGAAGTGAGCCCACCATTCCTTTTGTATTGTTATTAAGTACAGCACATCTTTCAGACCGACCTATTACAACATCTTGCAGTATCATCCCTTTAGGCCTATCATTGCAGCAACCTGGTATATATGATAATTATCAATTTGAAATCAAGCTTAACTTGCATTAAAATATTCAGTTGGTGGGAGTTATAAACTAGCAATAATATGTGAATCGGAACATCGAAAGACACAAAAAACATCGATACGGACACGACACTACGGATTTAACATCACAACGGCTACAGATACGGACCAACGGAGATGAATACTATATATTAGTGGTTGCTTCATTATGGGTGAGAGATCTTATAATAGCTTTTATGGACATGATCAAAAGTTCAATATAATAGTTTGGTTCTTTATTCCATGTTTATGATAGATGCAATAATTACGTGTACGACCATTCTCTTCACGTGCGCAACAGAATAATGTGTTCAAGATATTTTATACATAAATCTTCATACATAAATCCATTTATATTGTGTCATGCAATGTGTGCATATATGTTTTGTATATTGGGTTTTAACATATATATGCAGTTTTATCAGATACTTGAGAGTGTAATGATTTCGCACCTAATGAGCTTTTAACTATTTTGCTTCCGTCCGTGTACAGTTTATTATATGTAACTTCTGCGTACATGAGTTTTTGACCACATATGATTCAATTTTCACTTAGTTTTGAGTTATTCGTGGTTTCAAAAAAGCATCAGGTCCCCTGAATTTATTTTCTTTGAGAATGTGTGTGTATAAGCTTCGAACACATAACCTTCCTTACTGCCCAAAGCTGCAAATACACCAAGCTCCACCCACACGCAAACACATACATACACAGGCTTTAACACTTAACACTTATTTATGTCATACTGTATATGTAACAATCTACTATATCAATTCTTAATCTATGAAGACACTTTTATTCTTTTATACGGTCACAATCTACTGTATATTATATTATATATTTGCTACAGGCCCGGCTAATATATTCTTTTGCAACCAAAAATTTCGCGCTTCAGCAATCACAAAAACAAGTCTCTGTTATAATATGCAGATTTACCAACTCAATATTTGTGCAACCTGCTGAATGCTTCATGATGCATGTCAACTAAAGTAGATCCTATTTTAGACACACATACATGCAACAAAGGTGTCATATACTCTCAGTGGTGCACACCTAAAAAATTGAACACACACTTACGGACTAACACCCGTATACTCTCACTCAAACACTGCACATGCAAAACACCACCTTCCTTATAGCCCAAAGCTGCAAATACACCGATCTCCAAGCACACGCAAACATATACAAACACAGGCTCTAACACTTAAACACTTATTTATGTCATACTGTATGTTTGTAATAATCTGCTATATCAATTCATAATCTATTAAGACACTTTTTTTCTTTTATTCGGTCATCTCCATTACAGATAATCTACACATATTTTGTTTTTGTTTTTATTTATATTTAATTTGTTTTTATTAAAAATATCTTTTTTCGTCCATCATCTATACTCTGCCACGTTCCACCATGCTCCCTATTAATGTTGCAGCAAATTTGCTACTGACCCGGCTAATATATCCTTTTGCAACCGAAAATAATGATCGTTATAATACGATATCTTACATCATAGCCATCACTCTATTGACCAGCTCCATGCCCACATTTGCTTATGCACAGTAACTCACATCTATAAATGCTTTCATACCTATAAAGTACACTCAAACTTCATGAAACTGTAAATTACTTTTCATCCACAAAATGAAAAAGGTAGATCTCTCTTCTCTTTTACTCACACTTCACTATTTTTCTTATCCTTCCATTGTCTGCTCCTAATATGTTATCATTTATGTCATTTTTTCAAATATGAGTTCGTATTTTATCCACACCTAACAAACATTTTTGATCTTGCAGAACAAATATGTAGTAGAAGGTAACACAACTACTATATCCGCTTTCAAAGAGAAACTGAAACGTAGAAGCACATTTAACAACACAGCTTCAATCACTTAATGATGAAAAAGTGGATGCTTTATACAACGTCCCAAAGCTTACTCTGCCTCAGGTTGAATCAGAAAATGTTAACAAGCTGAACCATGTTGTTCATCTTCCTTCAGTTAACGAAAATAGATTGAAAAACAGTAACAAATTACTAGACTCTTCCAACATGAGTTACACATGTCACAAGATGATGAACCCCATTATTTCCACATTGTACTCCACATGATAATTGGAAAGATTTTTTTACTCCTGAAGTGGTATGCCAAAAAGTATCGACTTCTTATATTTTGCTATTATACCTACAATAAATTTTTAATTCTCCTGCAGATTGAACAATGCGATATGGCTGTTGAGTGATTTCTCGCAGAGCGTCCCCACTAATGCTTCACGTCTACGCAATCACAAATAGTGTCCATTTTCACGATTCAGTGCTTACTCTTTGTCTCCTGTGAAAATAAATTTTTGTTTTTCATGTATTTGTTGCTATCAAAATAAATTTGTTGAATATATAACATTTCAATCATAACTGCAACAAACCAAGAAGCCCAAGGACTGGTGTTGTTCATATTGGGCTGCAACCAACCAAGAAGCCCAAGACTGTTGTTGTTCATCTTGGGCTGCAAGGCTGCTGTTCATCTTGGGCTGCAACCAACCAAGAAGCCAAGGACTGCTGCTGTTCATCTTAGGCTGCAAGGCTGCTGTTCATCTTGGGCTGCAACCAAGGAAGTTGTTGTTCATATCTAAATGCGTAGATAACATGATGGGTATTTTGGAAAATTCAAAATGACGCGGTTGAATTATATTCATGGAATTCTCACTATTAATAGTTAGCGTATATAATAAAAGAAATAAGAACACAAGTTGTCTTCTCATAAACATCCGATGGAATTTCAAATTGCAAACGCAAACCAAGAAATGGTTAATGCATTTCCCGCCATTAACTTTCACCCCACCTCCTTTGCCGGGCTACAACCAAGGACTGCTGCTATTCATCTTGGGCTGCAAGGCTGCTGTTTATCTTGGGCTGCAACCAACCAAGAAGCCTAAGGACTGTAGTTGTTCATCTTGGGCTGCAACCAACCAAGGGCTCTAACCAATCAAGAAGCTCAAGGACTGCTGCTGTTTATCTTGGGCTGCAACCAACCAAGAAGTCCAAGGACTGTTGCTGTTAATCTTGGGCTGCAACCAACCAAGAAGCCCAAGGACTGCTGCTCTCATCTTGGGCTACAAGGTTGCTGCTCATATTGCGCTGCAACCAAGGAAGCTGCTATTCATATCTAAATGCGTAGATAACATGTTGGTATTTAATGCAAAACTGGAGTTTTGTTTTATTGCATGTTTGTCATATTACCTTTTTTTTGAACTCTGAATCAGTTTCAATTGATTTGGTAGTCTCGATCCTCAAGCTATTTTTGTACTTCATATGCGGTAGTATAACATGTAAGTTGAATGGAACTGTTACTATTTTGTTAGAAATTATACTTCAGCCATATATGCTTTATAAAACAACTGAGACTTTTCAAATTCATAAAATTAGCACAATACAACCAAATGTAGAGTTTTCCTAGGAATATATCAACGAGTGCACCTGTCTTAATTATTAAGGCTCAATTACTTTGTTGATGTGAAGCCGGATAGTATTTTCGTTTTGCTTCTTCTTCCTTTTTTATAAAAAATCATATTTTATAAATAAGAGTCAAATGTCAATTTAGATGTAGAAAATCCAAAATGTTATTTTTCAACTTTATTATCAAACATATATTTTTGGTTTTTTGACTTTGAATGGTACACCTAATTATGATAACTTTTTAATGCATGTTACTCTCATTTATGAGTTACAGATGGAATCACATATTGTTTAGTACCTTTGGATTTGAAATCTATTAGATCGCATGATGATATAAAGCTATACTGTATTATGAAGCAAACTGATATTTCATTATGGGACCATGCTTATTGTGATTATTGGAGTGAGACCACAATTATAATTGTTGGCATTATTAAAAAGCTATAGTTGATGATATCATTATACTTACGATACTATATTTAATTGAAATATACATCAAATCTTCATATCTGAATATCTACGGTCCATATTTAGTGGAAATTTTCCCTTAACAGATTTAGTAATTTCAAACTCCACTTTATACAAATTTAAAGGTTTGAATTTGTTGAGAGAGCCCAGTAAAGGTGGACGAAGAAAAACATTTTAAAAGGCCTCAATACAAACTTTAATACCAAGAAATAGATTAATCATCCAAGAGTCAAGGTAGTAATACCATTTGTTTCATCTTATTTTCAATCATTATCTTAAAATAGTAAATTTCGAACTTGACCGATTGTACACAATACGACTGACGTAATTCTCAACATCTATCCAGTAGCGATTTGCGGTCTAACTTTCACATTTGACTTACCTTATCAATCCTAAAACTAAAAGGCTTTAATTTTGGGTTGACAGTTTTGATCAAGTAAAATTAATTGTTTGTTTGACCAACAGGTTGAGCTTACACTGATTGAACTTGGTGATGTTTCAAATGAGAAGGGCCTAGAGAATATCAAAACCTTATATGCTTATGGTTGGAATTCATTTTATTTAATTTAAGTTTATTTATTGTTTCAATTATACTAATATATATGGTGATTGACAGATGGGGAAAGTCAAGATATTGAGGGACTGTCAAGGTAGTTAGGGATGCAGAAGTTAAAAGTCAATCTGGAGTTGATTGAAGTGAAAGAGTTCTGGAAAAGATTTTGATTTTTACAGTTATTTTTATTGTAATTTTTTAATATGCGTTGTCATATGTGAAATTTATTAGTATATATAACCTCTTATATAACAATTACATTTATAATAGCATGCCTAATTAGGGTATGAAGTTTTGGAATTCAATAACGAGAATTCAGCAACACTATTTGCTCTCTAGCAATGCTTATATTTTGATTTCCATGTACACTTGATAACCCAAAATTGATGAATGGATGGTTTGAAATCCTAAGCTTATATGAACTACAGTTTCATGCATGTTTAATGATATATAACAATTGTGTTTTTTTCTTTTCAAAATAGATGTAAAAGTAGCAAAAACAATATATTAATATGGTGGTTTAATATTTTTTAAAAGAGAGATGATGCAAGTTTTCTATGTTTCAAACTACTGGAAGCGCTCATTTTAATATTTGTTACATTTCTCTATATATTCATGTAGTAGTTGATTACTTCTATACAAGTTTGATTATTTTCCAAAGTAACGTAGTCTCAACATTTTGATAAACGATTGATTTATGCATACACACGTAAAATAAAATCCAACATTATGTGTACGTCAAAGTCAATTTGAAAATCCAAAATTCCTTATAACAACGTTTTTTAATACAAATTTCTCCCGCGCATGTGCATAGTATTATAATAATTTTTTAATCCAAAAATTATCCAATATTCGAAAAATAGATAAGAGCCATATCTGCATTCGATAATTATCCGTCCCGTGTTTATCAACATTATAATAATTTTTTTGTGTATTTTAGTATAGAAAATGATCATCATTTATCATTTTATCTAGGTAAAAAAATTAATATGTGAATAAAAATCAATATTTGCAGCTTAAAATTATATTTCTCAATATATTTATTATTTTTCATATTTTTAGTACTGAAATGGATTCATAATGATCTATTTGTTTATTTAGAAATATGAGTTGTGAATTAGTTGATGAAATCCAGGAATACAGATATCTGATATCCAAAAATGGTTTAGAATATACGAATATGAGGCTACCTAAATCTGTATCCCGCCGTTTACAGACCTAAAAATACATTCAGAAATACTGATGGAAACAATGTCAGATTAAATCATGAACAGTTTCATTGCTTCAAAAAGTTACTACTTGGATCTTTCATAGACATTTGCAGTCATAAAAACCTGCCAATGACTCTGATGAGATTTTTAAGTAATGCATCCCAAACTGGCATAACAATAATTTATTGGAAGCTACCTTTCAAATTTAAAAATATAAACATGGTCGTATATCAGGATCACATTCAACTTTGAAATTTCAAAAAGCCATGCTGTAAATCCTTTCTTTGAATTCTCGCTATTAATAACAGAGATGAAGCCATGTTGTGAAGTGATGATTTTTGCTCACAGCGCACATTAGCTAAAAGAGCATATGCATGTATAGGTACAAGTATTATTTTCGTTTTCAGTAGTATAAAATAAACTAAAACAAAAGGAAACGAATGATAAAACTTTAGTATTATAAAAAACAATTGGTTCTATGACTGTTCTTCAATTGTTTCGGTCTTCTCGGACGCTGTTTTAGGTTCAGTTTATGCTGGTAATGATACCGTCAAATTTACTTCGAGGAGTGAAGTATAATTGCATGCACATTGTGATTAAATGCAGGCCCAGCTGGGCGTGCATATATACTCGTATGAATTAAATCTTTAAAATAATCACTTCAATAATTAACTAAATAAAACTTTACTTTAAAGATTTAAAAACGACTTAAGAAAATAATTTCTCCACAAACATTCTTTCCTTAAAACCATCTTTAAAACTTCAATTTATATTTATAAGCTATATTAAAAACATACTCGGCTTCCCAGGTAAAATACACTTTCCTTTTCAAAATAGTCCATTTAAATCAATTAATAAATCCTTCTTGATTTATTTTAATTTACATTCCAAATCTATAAATTTGTTTCCACACTTTTAAAAATAAACAATATTTATTTTTAAAATAAATTTCTCTTTCCTTTATAAATTCCCAATGTGAATTTAAATTTCCAAATATCCACTGATATACGATTTTCAAATCGATTTCCAAATATTCACTTTCAAATACCCAATCAAATTCCAAATTAATTTCCAATTTATTTTCAAACATCGAATCAAATTCCAAATTGATTTCCAATTTATTTTCAAACACCGAATCAAATTCCAAATTGATTTCCAATTTATTTTCAAATACCGAATCAAATTCCAAATTGATTTCTAAATTTATAAACACCAAATCAATTTTTATTTCAATTTCCTAAGGATTTATTTTTAAACACCAAATCAATTTTCATATCGATTTCCCAAGGATTTATTTTTAAACACCAAATCAATTTTCATATCGATTTCCTAAGGATTTATTTTTAAACACCAAATCAATTTTCAAATTGATTTTTTTTTAAATTTATTTCAACACAAAATCAAATTCCAAATTGATTTCCAAAATCATTTCAAACACCAAATTAAATTCCAAATTTGATTTCTAAATTTATTTCCTTTTAAAATAAATTCCTTTATCTTCCAAACAATTTAAGATTCGTATTTTAAATAAATTCTTCAACATTTGAATAATATTACTCGAAGTCCATTTATTAAACCTTTTTCCCATATTCTGGAATTTTATTCAATAGGATTACAAAAATCAACCTTTATCCTTTTTTAAAATTCTATCTTTTAAATTTATCCAATTTTCAAAAATTAATTTTACTATAAACTTTCTACTTAAATTTCAAAAATTAAACTTTATTTATTTCTGGTATCCTACGACACCAAAAATATATTCGGATAAACTATAGCCTTCAACGATTTCAATCACAAATATAATCACACATAAATTATAAATAAACCAACACACAAAATATGAAACAAATTCAAATATTTGAGGAATCTAGTTGGGACCCTCCAACCTGTTTCCATGCATCCACAGATGTTAGCACAACAACTAAATACAATTCCACTTCGAGGTGGAATATCGCGGTATATGGGATTATATAAAAACATCCGCTATTACGCGGCGCATAGGGTCTCATCCGCTATATAATGCGGGAAATCAATCACTCCAAATATATATACTACTATATATACTACCACATCCAAAAGTCAATCAATAACTGAAGTTCCAGTTATTTAAATTTGAGTGAGAAGATCTCACCTTTGCTTTTTATTTTGCCATCCATTTCAACTCTTTTCCATTCCGGTTTGTTTCTCCATTTTAGACCTTGTATAACATTCATACAATTCATTAATATTTGAAATAATCGAATAACCAAATTTCTTTTGATAATTTTAATTCACCAGTGTTTTTATTTTAAACTAATACTTTCAATTTTTAAACCAATTCCTTTTAATAAATTTATTTAACTAAAAATTAAAATTTTTAAAACTAAATTTCTGTTAATAAATTATTCTTTAGTAGTTAAAATAAATAAGTAGGTTAATAAAACAAATTAATCACCAAACCATTTTTTTAAATAAACTAGTAAATTTAAAATGCATATATTGATTTAAACACAGAACTGCTTTTATATATCTTGCTGTAAATGCATTTTCGTTTTTGGTTTCTGCCTAAATACTTATATATATATATATATATTAAATAAAATAAAATATTCATCTACTACCTTACAGTAAAAATGAGAACCCAAACTCCACCTCAACGACGCCGATGCTTCCACCATTACCCTCAAACGATTCGACTTCGCATGCACAGTCACCTCACAGCAGGTCGCCTTTCCCATTCTACACGAGCACCACAAGCACACGCGATCCAAATCACGTCTTGCCCTAACCCTCCCGTCCATCGAATCTGCACCGCCCTTGTCCTTCCTTGGTCGAAATCCATTAGAGACCACTTGATATGACTCCTCACAACCACCAGCCTATAGTCACCAATACTCCACGCTGCATGCATCTCCAGAACATGGCCAACCTCCTTCTTTTCTCCTTGATTTGCCGACGAACCCCCATATGCTCGCGACGACCCAGCCTTAAATCGAAATCATTTTCGCCATTTTTTGATTTTTCATTTCGCCATTTTTTAATAACTGTGAGGATAGCGATTTCTATTTATTTCACTGAAGCGAAAATTGATTTCAACTGGGAGGGCTCGTCCATGGATTTTCTGATTTGAATTTTATTTCTTTGCATCGGCTGTGAATAATTATTTTTTTCTATTTTGTTTTTGAACGAGATAATCAATTCAATCTCCTTTTCTTTTGAGAGATGCATGTTAATTCTAACGAACACGTGGTTAAAGAGGCAAGCAACGTGTAGAAATAATCTTGTGAAAACAATTAATATTAAATGCATATATATTATTTTAACATTAAATTTTAATCGTTTCAAATTACGCAACTCAAAATCTTGATCTCCTATCGAGGCGTGCCACCAGGCGTTCATAAGGTTATACCCATATTTAGAACGCGACGGAAATGGTTTCGAGTCCAAATTCGATCGTATGGAGAAGATAGCTTTTTGGACCATTTGTTAAATTAAATTACGATAAAATTTTCAGCGCGTTTTCTTATCGTATAGCCAACCGATCACTCCAAACACTACAAAAATTAAAATCCATTACTGATCCAATAGAACTGGTTCCGTCAAATTCTAAGACTATCCCTCGGCAAGCTATTTTTAAATATTGATATAATTTCAAAACTGAACAAAACATTTCCAAATTCAATTCTGAAGCTTCCATTATCTTCAGTATCATTAATATAGATTTTTCAAGCCATTGAAATATTTTTAATCAGCTTAAAACCGGAGATTCAAATTTTTACCCAACATCAATAAATTAAATTTAACAATTTAATCGTCAAATTCATAGTTATATTTAAAATTCAAGTTAATCAACTTCCAAATGTTTAAAATCAATTAAATATTTCATTTTCAAATGTTAAAATTTTTGGGTCATCGCAGTATATTATCTTGGTTGCTCGTATGTAATGACACAACCAATAAAAAAATTGTGTTTTGGTGACTTAAGTGTAAATTTGCCTGAGGTTGCGTATTGTCTTCTATGGGTTTTGAACTCTAAAATAATATAAGAGTATGGGTATTTGATCTATATTTGATCACATAAAATGGTTGTATGGCGAATGATTTCTTTCATAATACAGAATTTCGGTGAAATTATTTCACTTGAAATGAGAAAGTAAATCATAATATGAGATCATGTGTTTAATATGATTAAACACAATGAGGATCTTATTGTGTTGGAAGAAAACTAGAGCAAGAACTACATACAGACTTAAGAATTTAATCATTGAGATATCAGTTTAATTTGTTTAATTAAGTGTAACTTATTCAATATCTTAACATGTTAATGATGACCGAATGCATTTTGTGTACAAGCTGGTATAGTCTTGCAGTAAAGGGTTTCTCTACTGAATTATTAGACCATTAAAAATAAAAGAAAATTTTCGAGAATGGGAGTAACATAGGCGTGATTGAGATGAAGAGATGGTGAATGGTTACCTCTGTTTCACAAAGCAACATTGAAAACGAAACTGTATAGAATATTTATAGATGTGTAATAAGGCAAAAGAAATATAACTCGATGTATTTTTCCTATAGTAAATTATTTTTCATGAGTTCTATTTCTTTTAGTGTGAGATACTTGATCTCAAACTCTTAACTGTGAATTTGTTATAGTAGAAGAAATAAATTGCCCATAATAAGTGATTGAATGGAGCTTCGTATTTCGATTGCTGCAATTTTAATAGTGGAAATAATGGGAGCATGGCATATAACAGCTGCTAGTGGACACATCAAGTTTTCAAAAATTACTTCCATATGTGCCAAATATTATTTGTGAAATAATAACCATTTCCATTTTTGATAGAAAATAGATTCCATTTTGTTTCAAAATGATTATTAAGAATATTCGATATAAAACCTATTTATTTTTGGTATTTGGTTTCATAAAATTACTAAAGTGTTAGCTACAAAAAATTTAAAAACATTTTAAATATTAAACAATTAATTTTGGAATTTTGGACTAAGCCATGTCTTTAACAAAATTTTTTCGAATCATATGATTGTGAATCATATAGTACTTATGAATTATATCTCAAAGATTAATGACAGAATGCCCATTCAGTGGGAAAAACAAAAGAGATAATGATCTTTTGGGATTGATACATATAGATGTACATAGTCCAAGATTTAACGATACCAAAATGGATACCCTTACTTCGTTAAATTGATAGATGAATTTCCTTAGACATGAACATGTATATTTGATATATAAGTTTGGTATTTATGATAAGTTTATAGAATATAAAAAGGAAATAGAAAACATAACATGCAAAAGAATTAAATGAGTTCAATTCGATTGAACAGGTAAGTATCTTGGATAAACGTTCCAATAGTATCTAAAGAAGAATATGATCCAGTTTCAAAGTCTCTACTCTCAATGTTACGCAAATACGTAGTAATTGGACTCTGATGGACGAGGATGATTTGTAACGACTGAAATTGAAAGACCTCTTTATTTAAAGATATGTACTTACGAGTAAGCATATATATGTATAGAATCTAATTTCATCTGAAGCTGAGATTATGGTTCCATACTTATAAATTTAAGTATGGGTCCAAGGGGAAATTATTTAATTTATTACATAACTTAAACTCTTGTATAAGAATCTTGCCCAGAATAAAGTATGCTTTTAATTTTTTTTCCGATTGTATATGTTTATATATTATGATATAAGTAACGGTTTAAATACATTAAACGTATATAAAGAGAGAATCCTTAGGGAAAATATTTAATCGATTGTAGTTGAAAATGAATTCATAACCATGAGTTTTTAATTAAACATTCAAAATACTGATCATTAAATTGTTCTTAGTCAAGCTAATTCAAGAATAGGATATCGATACATCCATAGAGACTAGTGTTCGTAATGCTATCCATAAGATGAATAGTGAATTATTTGTGATGGTTAGGGATATTAAGGGATTACATACTTGTGTTTGCTTGGGACAATCATGAAACGAACCAATGAAAGTTATTTATGGGTTAATACAACTTAGTCAAAAAATAAGGTATCATGTAATGATGTGTAGTAGTCTTCGGACATGAGAGTACTTTGATCTTAGGTTAGTTAATCGTGTGATATCATAATCTTGTTACAACCATAGTTGGATATAAACTACTTAAAGAGAAATACTATACAAGAGAGGATTAGTCTTATTATTGTAGTAGGTTAGCATTATTGTAATTGGTAGTCAACTTAGTGTAAAACCTTTGGTTAGAGTAAATTAGTTGATCAATAAATGTTATTGGATTGAACCAAAGGCTTTAAAGTGGAACTATGCAACTAATTATAGAAATTATTGGAGTTTTTTTATCTCTAACCAAACTGTAGATATCTAAGTGATATAAGAATGATGAAAATAAAACATATACAAAATATCATTACAAAGGTGTTTCTAAATAAAGATTAGAAATTAGATTTTGTATAAATGTTCTATAAGCAACTGAACTCATTCCCAATACTAACTTCGGCAAAGTCCATGCCTGCTTTAGTACAAAAAAATTTGATTATTATAGAGGTTCGAGTTCACATTAGAGAATCAACACAACTATGCGATAGAGTTATGGATATGCCTTGGGGGAAATTATGTAATTTGTTTAAATCTAACTCGATAACCAATCTTGTTCAAAATAAAAGATGTTCCCTTTTTGTTATATACTTGTTATAAAGTGTTATGAATAATTAATTAGTTAATTTTTGGCACACGTGTTAGAAATTCCATAAATGATGTGTCTATGATAGCAGTTACAAATATTTGTAGCCATGAGTATTATATCACAACATGATAAGCACATCATTTTAAATATTCTTAGTCAAGATGTATCGAGACAGGACATCGATGCATCCGTTGAAACTAAAGTATGTAATGCTATCCAAATATTGGGTAGCGCATTACTCATGACTACTGGGGGCACTAAGGGGTAACGTGTTGATAGTTATCAGATAACTATAGAATGACTCACTTGATAGTTTTCTATTTGTTAATATAAATAAGGCTAAACTGAAAATATCGAAGTGACTAATTTACATAGTTCTCTTGACTTGAGAAGAAATACAGCTTGCAGAACTTAATATCCACAGGCTGATTAGCTAAATGGAAATTGGCGCATACAATTCGCCCGGTTGCTTCTCGTGGATTTTCATAATAAACAAAAAATATCGAAGTGACTAATTTACATAGTTCTCTTGACTTGAGAGGAAGTACAGCTTGCGGAACTTCAATATCCACAGGCTTATTAGCTAAATGGAAATTGGTGCATACAATTCGCCCGGTTGCTTCTCGTGGATTTTCATAACTTTTCTACGCAAAAATGGGATACACATTTGAAAAGATGCTCGAGTAACTCTATTGATTTTCAATATGAAAGAGTCGCTTTAATTATAATTAAATCATGGCATGACATCTATCGAATGACTATAGTTGGATTGAGTGCAAGTATTGGAAGTGAAACAGTATTCAAGAGAGGATTCTTCTTCTCAGTTATATGGGGTTAGTATGATGATCAACTAAAGCCAACTCAAAGTCAAAATCTCTAACTAGAGTAGTTTGGTAAGTACTAATTGTTATTATTGATCCAAGGACTTTTTATTTGAATTATAGAGTTGAATATGGACGGTATTAAAATTTTGACCATAGCCAAATTTCATAATTCCAAAGTGATATAGTTTTGACAAAGAAAATTGGTATAAGTAATTATCACTACTGGATAATGCTTAAATTGTAAAAATTGGATTTTCTACCAAAGCTATGTAAGCAATAAATTTGATCAAAATGTCATACCACTAGCTAAGGTAAAGTGTGAACGTTGATACTCAAATTGTTCGATATTTACCACTGACCAATTTACACCTAGAGAGTCATATAACTGCAATGTTGAATCCTCCGTCTACCACTCGATTTAATTAAATTATTACTGATCAATACAATTCAATAAAAAAAATTAATATTTCATAAATATTATAATTAAATTAATTAATATTTTTGAAATGTTAATTATAATTTTTTTTATTGAATTGTGTTGATCAGTATTAAAAGTAGTGTGTATACAAAAATTATATACACACTTCGTCAATATGTGATACCGATGTATGTTTAGATTTGATTTAAATGTAAAATAACTGATTTGGCTTGAAGTGAATTAAGGCCCAAAATGAGGGATTATGTGCACAGCCTTGAAAAGGGGAATACGCTTGGTTTGATTCCAAATAGTGCGAAAATGGATAAGGAAATGAAAGATATGTTACCATCTTTAAGCTAATTATATCATATGATATTTAAACAACTCTTTCCTTTCTTTTCATTCTAATTCTATTCTAGGGTTTCAGCCACCACTCTTCCTTTCTACCATGGCTGAAAATTCCTCCTCCTCCTCTCTCTCAAAATTCAAGCAAAACACAACATAAATTTAACAAAAAGGGAAAACGGACGGAGTGTGGCTTTCTCAAAGAGGTTGCGCCTTTTGGAAGTGTTGATCCAAAATTCATGTGGAGTATTATAGATTCAACATTCAACGTATTCTCTAGGGCAATAAAAATGTATCAACTTGATTTACAAATTTAATGAACGTTTATAACTAATTATTACGTGCTTTTAATTAATTAATTTATCCCTTATGTTGATTCCCTATACATATATGTTGTCGACATGACATGGAAAATATGAACATATGTATGTGTATATTCTTTATTAAAATTCTATTAGTTTATTTGTCTGGAGATGTAATTTTGTTGATGAAATCATAATTGTATTTTTCTTTTTAATTTTAATTTTGACAATAGTTGAATTAGTTTTATTAGGTTAACTTTAATCTATACAAATATTTCAAATGTGATTGTATAATCATATGGTTTTACTAATCAATTAAATTTGTTCATATGTTTTACTTTATAAGAATGAAAATTGCAATTTCAATATGTAGCTGTTAAATTTAATCATATATGTGTATATATGTTTAATTGTTTATATGAACATTATCAAATTACATTCACATACATATTTTATTAAATTCTAGTTATGTAAATATATATACACATACATATACAAAAAAATTATTTTATTTTAAAAAATAAGAGGAAAAGGAAAGTTTTGCAAATTTGTTTTGTGTAAGGAAAGTTTTGGTAAGATGTTTTGTAGTCATATATGTGATTGTATGTACAAACATATATATATATATATATATATATATATATATATATATATATTTGTTTTCATCTTTATATTAATATACATATATATAAACACTAAGTTAGTTATAAAGTTATTTTATGTAATTCAAATATTTTATGTAATTTAAAGTACATTTAATGTGTATTTAAAGTGTATTTAATGTGTATTTTAAAGCTTTTGTTTTTTGTCATAAAATGTAGAAGAATAGTCATTTGTTGTTAATTATTATTTACTCAAGGATTGCTTTATTTGGAGTTGGAATCTTAAAAACAAAATTACAATCTAATTTACAAGTATTACATTGACGGTAAGAAATTTTGATATTTTATACCATAATTGTATAAGTATGTATATATGTAAATAAATATTTAAACTTATATCATTTATAAACACCACTATGTTTCATATTAAAATGTACATACACACACATGCACACATGCATATATATACATATGGATATATTGGACAATGTTTATGTATACGGAGGGGCTAAGTTGTCCATCGTAATATAAATCCTAGCACTTATACACCGACAAGACAAACTATGTACGCTATGACTATTACACATGCACACTCACACATGTGTATATGATACACATGTTTACCTTATTAATTCCCTTTTTACATCAAAATCAAAGCTTTAAGTTGGAAATGTTCCAAATAAGAGATTGTGGATGATTCAAAAAGAGGCCAAGTACATCGCCTTGAATAGTAGCCAACTAATGTATATACATAATAAATGCACAATTTTATAATTGAGCTGAAGGTTTCCAAATGAATCCTATAACATTATTATATGATAACAATATCATGATATAGTTCATAACAGAACTTAGAGCTCACTAAGGTCGAGAGACATACTCCAAATTGTTCCACATGATAAAGGCAGTTTATCAACGTCGAAAAGAGTTGATTGACACAATAGATAATTAAAACATATGAAACGACCGCACTGCGATGCCCAGATTAGAAAAGAACATTACAAGTAATATTGTCTGCAAATCTTGAGAATACGGCTTGTTAAGGACGATCGAATGTGAATATATCTTTATACTAAAACTAACATGTCATTTACACCTTTTCACTTAACATCTGAACTAAATTTGACATGTACGGTATCAATATACTTAATAGACACACCGATTTCTTAGAATCAAAACAATATATTATATAAATAATAGTCATATATCACAGTGGAATAAATTTCAACTTACACGTATACAAATTTTGAGTTTACAAAGTGAAATACTAAACTCGATTGTTATATAAGTTTAACAATTCTCTAATCTTAATTGTACATCTTATAAACATGTATACATATTTCTTAAATGAGATAAAATCAAAAGTCAAAAGTGTTTATCTCCTTGCTGGGCCAAACATCCAAAGGTCAACTTATCCTGTAACCTAAATAGTCTCGGCCTGACCCATGCAAAATAACACCCGGGTCGGACTATCTCTAAATATCCAATAGGGTGAGAACAGAATATAACACAAACATAAACAACATATAAGTAAATACAGATGTCTAGGATATAGTGAGAAGGGAATTAATTTAACTTAGAACATGGTTGTAAGTTTAAGTCATAGATACGAACTATTCACTAAAACAAAATAATATAATTAACTTAATTTAGCACCATCACAAGACACAAAAATATACATTTATTTCACTAACACAGAATAATCGCAGAATCCATATATCCAAAATCCAAGAGATCTTAATCCAAACTGATCATAATGATCGTCCAAAACAATCACAATGATTGTACTCAAAACCCACGACAAACAAACAAACAAATTGGTATCACTCGAACCAATCTGATACCAAGGATCTTACTCAGACCAGGAACACAGAATCACAATATGATCTCAAGGATAGTCCATATCGATCAAGGTAACCATAAAAACCATGACTCGATAACTCTACATTTATTTAATATTACTGTATTATTATTCAAAAAGAAATTCAAGAATTTATTTCTTAAGGATCTAGCAGCCGCTTGCCGCACACCAAAAGAGAGTAAAATCTAAAGTGCTAAATACTATCACCTTTAGTAATCACTAGAATTTAACCAATGCATCCCATACCATGTAGTGAAATCAAAGTATTTACTGAAAGCTAGTAAATATCACTTATTACGGATACCACCGAAAACCGAAATTATATTCTCTTCTAGATCATGCAACCACTTGCTACATACACGAAGAGAAACAACTCTAAAGTGTTAAGTACTTTACCAAATACGATCACAATAATTTAACTAAGGCATCCCATTCTACTCGATGGAATTCGAGTATTCGTTAATGGTTTAGTAAATTCCACTCAAACATTCTATTAATGAGTTGTACCATATACGATGAAGTGTTATTCGAAAGCATCTAAACCAATCGATAGTACTAAGTCGATTATTGATCCTCCCCACCTTATAGAACTAAGGCTCTCAAAATATTTGATTGATTTGCCTCTTATTAAAATATTCTATTAATCTAAATTGTTCCAAAAGCATTTATTTTCTAAAACCATTTTTTTTCATAAACCAAAGCATATCTTTAAGCCCGTTTATTTTATAAAACCACCACTATTTCTCTTCCAAACCATTATTGAAACATAACTGTTTTATAAGAAATAAACTAAGTTTATATTTTCAAACCATTTCTCTATTATTCTAATACACAAATTCTAAACATTATATTAACAACAAAGATTAATTACATACATTTATAGTTAACCAAAACTTGAATCTATATTTGTTTGGAAATTGGTTTCTAAGATAATATGGATACACAAAACTTTTATATGTATAAGTTCTTTCTCAAAAGTCCAAGTCCTACTATTTAAAAGTTTATAACTAGGTTCAACTATATAAATATACAAACTTCTTTTGAAATTCATAACACACTTTATTCACCAAAATATAAATATATAAAATTATAAGCTTTATTACTTACTATACTAGATGGAAAACCTGCTATGCAACTTGAAGTAAGATATAGATATATGGTGCTACTAGATAAAAAATTACCAGGCAATTAAATAATAACTTATAGTACTATGTATATAAAGTATATAAAATTGCTTGACAATGCTGACACATTCTATTATTGCATACACTAATTGGTGCATATATATTACTAATTGTAGGTTATAGAATTATAAATTCCTTTATCCCTATACACTTTTGACAACTAATTTAAACAAAAAGTAAGAGACAGGCTATACACAAAAGAATTCAACAGTTTATAAACTCATTCATTGAGTGTTAAAGCATGTCACGGCTTGGATTTTCGACGCTCGAAAATCAACATTAATACGTCCATTGTATAGCATGTCGAGCAATCGGGTGCCTGAAATACCAGATCGTTAGAGGAAAAGAAGAAAGATGTAGAAGAAGAAACAGAAACGACAATACAGAATCTCACAATCACGGAAAAACAATATATAATAGATAATAACAAGTTTTTATACAAAAAGAACTACAACTATTGTTTATGCATTACGTCATCACGGTACAATACATCAATAACCCAATACTGGAAATTTATAATAACTTGTCCTCATAAGTGCTGAATATACAGCCTACAGTACGCAGCAGAATATAATCAAGTACATGGAATACATCTCTGTCATCCAGCTCGTCTCTTGTGTTCCATAGCATCCTATCCTGTATCTGTAATACTTGGTCTGGCCCGAGCATTATAATAAAATAACACCCAAGTCAGTCTGGAAAACCAGCCTGAGAAACACACTCAATTTGAATTATTAAAGTTAAAAAAATCCTTTGAAAAACAAAGGTATTTCGTAGGACCACGCCACACATAAACATGACGGGTATTTACCGTACGATAACCAAAACATTTTATGTCAAAACCATCTGACATTATAATAGTGTCTAGGTACAAATACTTATTCAAATAGTTGAAATTGTTACATTAACTAAATTCTGGCATACTAGGCTCTACAATCAAAATCGTAAAGGCACGTATTAAAGAATGGATTCCATACGAATGACTAGGCACTGAGGTACCACCTGTCACAGTACACATCTAGAAAAATGTACAGAGGACCATGCCGGGATCCCCTGCAATACAAGACCAGACTAGCCCTAACCTAGATAGACTGAATATTCTAACACCCTGGGTATTCCCACCCTTTCCGAGTTCTTCCGCGCACTGTAGTAATAATATCCGAGGGTATCTAGAAAGGTGATAAACGTACCATAATTGGGTGCGACTCACTTAGCCATGCTGCGACTTTCCTGATTTTTAGTCATTCCCGGTTGATGATGCTAGAGGCTACAATTACCTTTAAAGGAATTTAAACTTTGAATGCTCATTGTCCTCTGATGATAATGTGTCGATTGCATTCATCCATACAAATCCATTCTAGGTCTGAACGAAACCAAAGGCACTACTCCTACTACATCCATTTTGGAATCATCATCAGGATTACTAGTGATTAGCCCTCGCACCTCAATGCTCCATCTTTGATTTCATGCCCTTGTTTTCACTTCTAAAACGTATTCATTGGATCGAAGTGGTTTTTGGATGACTCATCCGATCCCGATCTTTTTGAAACAACGTTCGATATTTTCGGTAAACTCAACCTTAGTTCTTTAGGAAATAAATAAATGAAAATAAGATCGGAGATCACCTCCTAATCGTTAGTGGACAGATTTCCTAATTACCATCCTAGAAGAATGAAACGAGTTTATACGTACAGTATAACACCTTCGACGGTAACAATACCATATAATTTTCATGTTTCCCCTAGATATTTCCAAAGTTATATTTTGGGTCCGGATTTTATAGCCGGTTAATTAACTATGAAATTGTTTGCACCAAAATTGGTCACAAACCCCAAATGTCGTGAAAGCACCGAATTATGAATATAAATCGGCAATATTCCAAACACAAATCACAGATCACAGCAAACGGCAAGCAATAATCCAGAAATAATGAATAAAGACACAAGATTTATAGTTGTTCGGCTATCTCCGGCCTACGTCCACTCCAAATTTTTATCCTTTTATTAATTATCCTTGATGGTTACAGATGATTACAGCAGTATGTATGAAGAATTTCGAGTATAATAGTAGTATTGAAGTTTAGAAATGAATCCGGTAGGGTCTTGGTGTTCAGCAAGAAAAAGATCCCCTTTCTGTAGGCTTCAGGAGGCTATTTATAGGCGTTGGAGGCTGAGATCGAGCTAAAATTTTGGGAGACTTCTTCTGGCATGTGAGAGAGCCCACGCGACCAACCCCACCAAGTTTCAGCTCGATCTGTGATTGATATGAATCCATTTCGTATCCATCAAAAAATGATCCAATCGAGATGAAACTTGGCAGGATTGTTCTTTACCTTGTATGTAAGTTGCTGTGAAAATTCCGTTTCATTTGGATCAGCGGTTTGGGAGATATGATCGATAGGAATTGCATTTTCGTGAGTGTTGTTGCGTTCATATCCACTGGTTCGAATCCATCCCGTTCGACTCGATCAGAAGCACGCGCTTGCTTGTGATGTGGCACGAGTTTCCTGGACCGATCCATCTTGTGCGCCGAGTTGAACGCTTCTTTCCTGGAGATGTGGGTGTCCTTCGCCGCTTTGAATGCTTATCCTCTTGATTCATGGATCTTCTTTGTTCGCATCTGCATTTCATGCTTGTTCATATTCATAACATCGTTCGTTCGCAGCCATCTACTCGTGTCCTTCTTCGTATCGACTCCAGGAGTACATTTCGGATCGCTCCCATATGCGCTGATCGATACAAAATGAGCATGGGGGGACCGATACGAAGTGGTCATGAAAATGGACACGAACCTCATTCTTGGGGTGGATACGAGCGAGACCTTACCTAATGGATACGTACAAGGCTTTACCTGATGGATACGAACAAGGCTTTACGTGATGGATGCGAAACCATTGAGTCGAGTCCATGCTGATCGATACGAACGATATCGATTAGAAGTCCACCACTGTGCTCTGTCTCTGATCGATACGAACAGTATCGACACGAAATGCCAACAACCGATCGATGTGAAATGCATCGATACGAAAATACCACTGCACGCTTGTTTACCAATCTAGGTCTACTTCTATCGAGTCGAAATTCTTCCGGCCTTCCCACCCGATCGATTCGAATGAAACCCTGCTCCATGGATACGAACTGTCGGGTATGCGTGAACCATCTCTTTCCATCCTGACCGATACGAATGTCATCGAGTCGAACAAGAACCTAATCGATGCGAACTTCACCGATTCGAACCTATGTCGATCGATACGAACGGTATCGATTCGAACCACTATCTTTCGATCGATACGAAATGTATCGATACGAAACATCCCCTGCGCACCAATGTATATAAACAACATATTCTTCTTATCTTGCATCGATCATATCTCCTTCATACGAACTTGGATTAACCTGAAATTTGAAGCACAGTCTCTCCTAGTCCTCATCATCGTCTCCAATCGATTCCGTCCCGATCGGAGCCTGGCCAAATTTTGACGACATCCATTGCAGCCTTGTTTCCAATTGAACTCCAATCTTGATATCCATCATCCCTTGCCAATTTTGTTGATATTCTAGCTTTGACCAAAAAGTGGGATAACAGAAATAAACAATCATTCAACTAAAGAGTTCATTTTCCACTGAAAACACTAAGTCTAATTTAATTTTAATAAATTAAATCTCATTATCATAGGGCATGTACTTATCTTATCGAAGTAAGTACGTTCATTGACCCTTCTTTTCAAAAATATTTGAAAAAAAACTCTTTAAAATAAATATGGGAAGCATCACGTGGCATCCAATATGGATTCTGTAACAACCCGCATATTTAACGATTTTATAATTAAATGATTTATTTAAGTATAGCGTCGTTAGTCGGATTTTGGGGTCCGAAATGTTACTTTCTGCAAACGGCCGAATTGGAGCTCGAAACCACTTCCATTGAGTTCAAAGCGTCGTTGGCGATCTTTTTGAGTATAATTTTTGGTATGTTTGGAGTAGGTTGAATTTTGCTACTTTTTCTGGTTGGGCTTTAGCTTTGGGTTCAGCCCCAAACCCCACTTAACCCTCTAACTCAGCCCATCTCCTCCCATTCATTCATTCCTACTCCTCTTCACTTCTAAACTCAAGCTCCAACTGAAATGGGGGAAAGGAAGAGGAAATAGAAACTCCCAAGCCTTAGTTGCTCTTGATAATCCAAATTCTTGCTCCAAATTCAAAGAGAAGGATAGGTAAGCCTCTTCTCCATCTTCTCCATCTCTTCTCCTCTTCAATTTCAGAAAATATCCTAAACCTAATTTAGGAAAATATGTGTTTTATTCTTAGATTGAAGCTTGTTGAGTAAGAGTGAAGAGTGGTTAGCCTTTCCTTTGCATTTGAGCTTCTTCTTCTTCTTCTTGAGTTAAAAAGGTGAGTTTTGAACTCACATCTACTTCTCTTGATTTCATTGATGTTGGGTATGAATTCCTAACACCTTGTTCATATGCACTTGCATTTGGTTTGGGTTGAATTGGGGAATAATCCAATTTTTAGTGTTTTGGGTTCAAATCATTGAAATACTAACTTTGATGTTTTAATCATGTTTTGGTGATACATCGAGGAACATATAGGGCCGGGTTGTCGATTGGCATAAGCCCTTAGAGCCAATGTTCGTCCGATTGCATTTTAGGAGAGTTTGCTCTTTATTTGAATAAGGCTGAAAAACAGCCCAGGCGTGATTCAGTCGACTGAAAACTCTGCACAGTCGACTGAATCTGGAACCCGAAAGTTTCCAGCCATGATTCAGTCGACTGAAAAACTCTGCACAGTCGACTGAACCTGAAAACAGAAAGTTTCCTAAACCTGGAAAATTTCCAGGTATAGGGTCAGTCGACTGAAAACTCTGTTCAGTCGACTGAACCTGCTATTTCAGCCCACTTTGCCTTTTTGGGATTGAATTTCCAATTTGAATCGATTCATGATGATCCTATGTATGATTATCAATTGTTTTGACTTTGATGGTTCCTTTTAATTTTAATCCACGGGTTTTTTATAAAATAATCTCTCGAATCGCATTTAAAAGTTCGTTTCTCTAATTTATAAATTCTATTTAAAACACACACTTTCGCCCTTCGAACGAAGTGGAGGGTGATTAAATGGTTGGGCAAAACACGGACCATGAATCTGTGCGTTTATCCTTTCGATTAATCCTCGACCTATTCGATTGATTGTTTTGACCTTCGGGTTTGGTTTATCGATGATATGAGGTAAACTTTGTACTGCTTTGAGTGTGAAAGGGACTGACGGATAGTAAACCGTTTAGTGCGAACGAGTGGTTATGGGACATACGTTAACACTTTTCGGATTCCTTTTCGAGAGTTGTGACACATTCCGCCAGTTAGTGGTGTCCAGTACTGGGTCTTCGACCTTCACCACTACGGCTTGTCGCCCTATAGTATCGCTCTGATGTTGGCCTTATGTGCCGCATGGGTGATATTGGGTTTGTGCCTTCGGGTTTGTCGCCCTATATAGTTTCGCTCTGATGTTGGCCTTATGTGCCACATGGGTGATACTTGGGTTTGGAGCCTTCGGGCTTATGGATCCTTGTTGTACAGTACTGAGCTCGAGCAATCATATGTTTCATTGATATTATATTCCCTTGGTATCGCCCATCGTGTTGGTCTGTTTGAGCCGCATGATGTATAACGATTACCTTGTGGAACTTGTATACCTTATTGGTATTTGTTATTTGCCATTCGGCTTGTTTTGGGATATTCGTATCCTTTGTTTCTATATGTTGCCGATGATATGAGGCTTGTTCTATATGATTCATCTCTTGTTGATGATTGTATTTTCTCCTCTGGAGATATTTGTTATACTGTATGACCTTGCAGGTTTATTATTGTTCAGTTTATCTAACTGATTTGTTTAGCTAGACTGACCCGGGTATTTTATACTCGGGTCAGACCGAGATGTTTCAGGTTAGGTGCTTTGGACTTAGCCTCTTTTGCTTCCGCATGGACTATTCCGCTGACTCCTTTTTGTCTTAGCTTTTTGTGTAGACCTTTCTGTTATAACTCTGATATGTATTCTATTGACTCGTCTGTATATTGTGGTTTTCTATACCACTTGACATGTATTATTTTGTATACTCTGCTTTGTATCAGTATATGTGTGTATATGATGGTTTACTGTTCTGTGATGTATATTACATTGAGTTGTTATATTCTGTTCTGATAGATCCTCTAGCCACCTCTGGTTTTGTTTTAAGTATTCATTGGACATGTCGATCTGCTTGGTAAGGCAATTGTCGATGTATTCAATAGATAATTAAAGCAAGGCCATAGATGGTCGCTCCTAAACAGCCTTATTCTCCGTGTTAGCAGACGGTATTATCTATTAATACTCTTTGCTAGCGTGGGTATAGAGGTGGGGCGTCACAGATTCATAGCTCAATGATTACGTCTCTATCCCAGAGAAATCCAAAACTTAACTGCGGGCAATCTCTGCCTCCGATTTTGCCATGGAAATACATCATTACTTTTGGAAGACTTTATTTAATAACTTTCTCAAAATAATACTTATAAAATTCCTATATAAATTTCTCAAGTTTTAAATTAGGCAAATACTCTTAAATAAAATTTATTATATAATACTATATTAATATTGAATAATTTATCTTTTAAATAATAATACCAATTAATTATTAAATAATAGTTAACTTAAAAACAACCCATTATAAAATAACTTAATTAATAATTAAATAGACTTTAAAAAATTTAAAATAATTACATAATTTTGAAACAACAATTAGTTTTGATTTATTAATAAGAATCTAGTCGATTTACAAGATTTGTTTATAAAACTTATAATTCATTTTGACAATTTAAAAATATTCGAATAATTAATTTTGTGGAATATTTTTATGCACAAGACATTTTTAAAACTACCTAGTTAAATAATTAAAAATCTTCCTTTTACAAACAACTCACTTCTTGATAAATCTATATTTTACAATTCGAATATAACCAGTCTAACATTTACAAATCTCCCTCGATTTATCACCAATTGATTTACGTCCCAATTACAAAAATCCCTTTTATCACATTTCTGAAAATAAATCTATCATTTATTTTTAAGCTGATTTACCCATCGCGTTATAAATCCTCACCGTGAATTTATAACTCTAATTTATCAAGCGATAGCCATTCCACTTTATTTATAAACATTGTTTATAAAACCCATAGTTTTCAATTCTAGTTTACAATGATTTCACATCACTTAAACCTATCATAAATCGGTTTCTAAGTTAAATTCCACTTATAAACCAATTTTCTTAAATAACCCAAAACAGAACTCCAACCAACCAAATCTCAATTTTACTTCTATTTTGTAATTTAAGGAGACTTATTTTAAGGTCCAGTATGATCAATTTTTATAATTATTTCCCAAATCCTCTTTTTATTCTCCCAGACTATTTAAAATCTCGATTTTTTTTTGAAAAATTTTACACTAAAACAAATATTGCTTAAGTTTTATTATTTAAAATCCTTTATATACATTATTCCAAAATCGTAATTTACAATATTCCGAAATAGTTAAGTACAAATTTTAAAGTCAAACTCTTTATTTTACCCAAATAAATTTCTTTTAATTTATCCAAAATCCAATATAAATACTTCACTTCCAAAATTCCTTTTTAATTTCCTTTCAAATTCAAATATATATTCGTGGTATTTTAAAATACCAAAAATCTAGGTCAATGCTATTGCAGCATCCAATCAATTCAAACCACACTATAATCTATCCAAGTTATTTAACAAATCATATATCACTGTATATGAAAATTAAATTCAACATTTTTGGGAAATCAACCTAGATCCCTCCAATCTGTTTCCCTGCAACCACAAATGTTAAAACAACATAAAAATACCAATCCCACTTCGAGGGGGATATCGCAATATATAGGGTCATCCGCTACTATGCGGGGAGTATAGGATCTCATCCGCTAAATATATGTGGAAATGTCAATCCAACTACCAATATATATACTACTGTATATAATATCACATTCAACTGATAATAATATATCAATTCAGCCAATCATTCAATAATTAGTTTTAACTATTTCAAATTAAAACCAGCAGTCCAAAAAACTGAGATTTACTAACAGCGATTTTCAGTTGTCGCCGAGACGTTCCGTTTTGGAAATAAAACCGGACGACGCCCGATTTTAGACTAATTTTTTACTATCTCCAAATCCGTCCAAACAAGTTTCATTTTGATGCTCTCGTCACCACGATCACAAGCAAAAAGTTTTGTCCAATTTAGACCTCGTATGCAGGAGTAATACAATTTTTAAGTTTACAAGAATTTAAATATATAAAATTTACAACTTTCTTTTCTATTCAGCTGTGTCAAAAACAGAAGAGGGAGACGTAATTTTGGCATGTGGGTGGGTGTCTACAGTGACTGAAGTGAAGGGAATAGAAACTGATGGAAATATAGTCAATCAAATTGTAACGACCCGATATTTTCAACCATTCGCATCCATTATAAGTGTATAGGTAGACACTCATGCCGGAATTGAATTGCTCAAAATACCGCGGTGTAAATAAAAATTTGGAAAATCTCAGGATATATAGTAAATAAAAACCACAGATCACAGACACAGAGTATATAAAAATGCAGCGGAAGAAAAAGAGATAGTAGTTCATGAAGCTACTATATAAATATGAGATACATCAGAGTTAAATAAGATACAACAGAAGAGTAACAGGATACATCAGGTACAAATCAGATACATCACTGAACCACTGGATACTGAAACAAAATAGATGGCTGGATCTTCAAGGAAAGCTCCAACGCCGAAGGTGAATCTGGAATGCTAACTCACTTAATCTGACTCGAGCGTAAAGCAAAATACAAAACCCTCGAGTCAGGACATAAATACTTATAAACTGTAAATCAACTCAAGTGAACAGTAACAAAATGCATCAGTAACTTAAAGGATGCTTGGGACCGCCCATCCTCTAAGGATCCGTTAAACTATTTACTATGTAGTAATATACGCTATATACGGTAGTGTCTAATCAGTAAAGTATAATCATATAGAAAATAACGTTAAGGGGATGGTGAACCTTAATGCGGTCGGATCTTTAAAACCAAAATCGTAGTGGGCTCGATATAAGGATATGACACGGCACGCGAGGCAATGCCAGGGTGGTTACACCGTTTGCACTCTCGGACCGGTGGTGACGGCAAGCCAGCAGCTTCCGCCCACCTCGAACAATACCCCCAAATCAAAGTGGCGCCACCGAATCGAATCACAACAGTAATAGAATGGTTTCCGATGGAGCATGCTCGATGAAAGGGTGCGACCCTTTGTGTAGCCCGGTATAGCTCCTGTTTTAGTCATATATGCCAACTCACGGGAGTTGGGTCCACGTAACATACCTCGAGAACGTCGCCACCATCCTACTTCATTCTGGAATCTCCACCGCGTACACAGTTGTTAAAGTGGTTTTCGGTATTGTCCGGCTCTAAGACAATATCCGATCCCGGTCTCTTTAACAACCAATCGTTATTATAACCCATGGATATTTATTTCAAATAATTTATACTTTCAAGACCAAAATATCATACTCATTTCAAAACAATATCACAATTGTATCATTTCCATTTCAAAAATAATTCAATATTATATCATTCAAATAAAACCCAAATTTTCAAATCATTGAATATTTCTTTAAATTTATTAAACTTGAAATATTCCTTTAAATTATCATAGTATTTTGGAAATGTTACCTTAAGGAATCATAGCATTTTTGGAATGTACTACTTTCCACTTTACATTGTATATAATCAAAGTATTGATAAGCTTAAAATTTTAACATGTCAATTTATCATAGTCTTATAGTTAAATAAACTTTCTTATTGTAATATACAATTTAAACCGAAATTCTTATGTTATGTTAAAAGCACCTTATTAACTTACATTATTATTACAATAAGTAACATTTATCATTTTAATCAATTTAAAATACACCATTACATTGATTAAAATCTACGTGTCAAATGTACGTTTTAAATTTTATATTCCTATTACAATAATGAACATTTATTAATTAAATCAATACCACACTACTTAAAACTTTACATGTTTCTTTCTTAATTAAACTTTACATGTTCTTGCATTAATTAAAAATTTCATGTTCTCTCATTAATTAGGACTTTACACGTTTCTTTCATTAATTAAAAACTTATACGTTTCTTTCATTAATTAAAACTTATACCTTTCTTTCATTAATTAGGAATTTACATGTTCCTATCATTAATTAGAACACCATACGTTCTTTCATTAATTAAAACCTATACGTTTCTTTCATAAATTAAAACCTATACGTTTCTTTCATAAATTAAAACATATACGTTTCTTTCATAAATTAAAACCTATACGCTTCTTTCATAAATTAAAACCTATACGTTTCTTTCATAAATTAAAACCTATACGTTTCAACCTATACGTTTCTTTCACTAATTAAAACTTAACATTTCAGATTTATATTACCATTTCGCAAATTTAACTAAACTTCCAGTTTATTTAATTAATTTAACATCTTTAGTTAAAACTCAAATTTCACATTTTCAAGTCAAGTTATATTTTAAAATTTCATTTTCAACAGTCATTTATTCAACCACTTAAATTTATAGAAAATAAATAATTCTTTAATAAATCACTTAAATTCAAATATAAATCAATTTATCATATTTACCATTTTCCAAGTAAAATTAAAGTCCATTTTATTCATGTAACTTAAATATCATTTTTAGTCAAAATTCCAAATTTCAAACATAAGTTATATTTCAAAATCCAGTTAATCCATTCATAAATTACATTTTAAACACATAGAAAAATCATAATTTATTTATTTTAAAACCTTTCAAAATCTATTTAAATCAAATTTCATAATTTTATATTTTTAAAATACTTAAAATATTCAAAGCACTTTATAGAATAACTACGGGTCTGTATATAGTTTTCTAATCTAGGTCAAGTGATACGGATATGTATCATTTCAATCCACAGTTTTAAAAGGTAAAAATCCGAGTTCTATCATTTCAAACCCGCAATCCCAAGTTTAAATAAATAAATAAAATAACTCAGGCCTATCATTTCAGCCCATAATGATTTTTATCCTAACAGGGAACTTGCAGTGTGATCATATACAGAAATAATATAAACAATGTCAATATCACAATATGCAGTCATGTATCAGATGTTAGAAAATTAACAGTTTTAACATGGTAATAACACGGCATAGCATATCATATGATCATCATTAACTTGCATAAACATTTTACATTACTAAACACTTGTCATCAATCCACTTTTCATAAGTATATATGTCAGAGTGAGAAAGACTCACCTTTTTCAAAGCTAGAGACCAAAACAACATACAAGCACGACTCCAAAGGCACGACAAGCACAATTTCACGACTTTTGATTTGAGTTGAAATATAGCCAAGATATGATTTTGTATCAACAACCCAAAGCAAAACAATGAAAGGAGAACAAATGAAATAAAACAAGAGTGAAAAGAAGAAAGAAAGAAAAAAAAGAGGAAAAAAAATGAAAGGAAAAGCATGCGCCGGTTCATACCTTCAGGAGATGCTTACGCAAATTTTGATGGAAGCAAAATGAATAATTTATGGTATGGAACTTTTGAACGTGACATATATATTAACATTTGCTCACTAATTTATGTAGAGGGCAGGCAAGAGAAAAATGCTTGAACGGTAGAGGCAATTAAGGCATTCAATTCTATCCAATAGGTGGAAACGTATAGGAGGCAAGAGGGAAAGAAATAATTCACACACGGAAATGATTTAAGGCAAGATTTGAGCAAGATTTTGGATTCTCAAAAGAGAATATACGGCTGAAAACTTTGCATTGTTAACGCAAGAAAAAAAATCAAATAGATAACGAAAAGGCAAGAGCAACAATTAAATATATGCCCAAAGTAACGTACAAATTATTTTGTTTCTCTTATTAAATAACGTACAAATTATTTTGTTTCTCTTATTAAATAAATTTAAAATACAAACGTTTCTATTAGGAAAATAAACCATCACTTTAAACCAAAATTTAATAGCTATTGTACCATAATTAATAACATTTGATTTAGCTTCGTCCAATTGATTGTTAAATATAAAGTTAAGAAACAGATGTAAACATATGTAAAAGAAATGTAAAGTTTATTTCCCGTTTCACACTAATTATTACTAACTTTTTTTTTTAAAGGATTCAACAAATCTGACCAAAACAAATGTTACACAATTGTATACAGTTCAAGATGAAAAATTTGCCTTTAGAATTATAAAATTTAGAATTTCCATTAAAGTTACACTTTTTATCCAAATCAAATTTTCAGACATTGTTTATTTTTATTTGGACAAATGATCAGAAATCATTTCAAGAAAATTTCCAAAATTAGATTTTCAAGAAAACAAAAGCCAAAGTCTTTAAATAAATGGAAAAAAATTAAAATTTAGGGAAAACAAGTAGAAAAGTAAGAAAAAGAAAGGGAAGCCATTATCAGATCTTTGAAGCCGTGAGAAACAAATGAAAATGATCTTTTTTTTTTCATGTGAAAACCTAATGAGATGACGGCTACATTAGGGTTTTACACGGCTAAGGCAATTAATTGAGGAGTTTAAGGAAATGAAGGGTTTGGGCAAATAAAAGGGCTCACGTTTCAAAGTGATTTACAATCTTCCATATTCTTTTCCTTTTAAAACTTTACATAAACAAAATTTCAGGAGAAAATACTTTACAAACCGAAATCAATTAGGAATATGAGGTAACAAATAGAATAATTTGAAAAAAATATAAAATAATGAAGAAAATTCCTTAAAAATACCAAACAGTGTTCTAAAATTGTGCATAAATCATTGTTAGTCTTGGAAAATTATACATTTCATTATAAAATTATTATGAAGTGGAAGGAATGTTTTCATGTGAAAATAAGGTAAGAAATGCACAGCTACAATAAAGAAAGGAACGGTCAAAGGAAATTAAATCTATTAATTGGAAAAGAAACGGAAGAAGAAACGTTAAAACGGTTTTACGTTTCTTTGCTTTCAAACCTTTTAAACTTCCTATATATATATTCATATACATCTAAATAACTGAAAATAATTAAAATCTCAGTTAAAATTCGAAAATATAACAGATAAACAAAATATTAAGTAGATGTGATTAAAATAAGAAAAATAGCACAGAAAATGAAAACTTGACTTAAGAATTAGAAATAACTTCAATACACTTTGGAAAAATTTACTTTAATTTAAATATATGTAAAATGAATAAAATAAAGTAAAACACAGCAAATAAAAGTGAGTGCATAAAATAAATAAATAAATTTTAATTATATATAATTAAATTAAGAAAATGGCTTAAAATTGTAGACTAGGCTTTTAAAATTAGAAATAAATTCAAATGAACTTTAGAAAAATTATATTATCATTTTAAAAATACTTAAAAGTCAAAATATACATTATATAACATATTATCACATATTAAAATAAAATAAAACAAAGAAGAAGTAATTTATACAATTTAAAATAGTCATTGTTAAATAACCCTATATACGCACAATATTGTAAAGGGTATAACTTTCACAATTTACATCCAATTTCAACGAAACGAAAAGTGGTGTTCTTATAATTTTATGTACTTTCATAATAAAAGAAAAAATTTAAAATTTTAAACTTTTAAATTTTTAAGTTGAAAGTCACGGTTTGACTATTTTGACCAAAATCAGCATTTCAGGCAAATATTCAACTTACACAAGTTTGGAATCATAACTCATATAAAAATCAAGATTATATTTAAATAATAAACTTAATCATTTCAAATAAGTAAAAATAAAAGTTTTTTTTTTAAACCAAAATTTTACATTAAAATAATTAAAATATACAATAAAATAATTACAAAATATAGGGTTGTTACACTCTCCCCCCCTCAAAACTTTTCGTCCCCGAAAAGGAATGAGGTATGAGAAAACACAGAGATAGATAGAGTGAAATAAGGTTAGGACAAGATGACAAGGAGAATGAAATTATACATGCTGGCTATTGTTATAGGTAAGTTTTACAAGGTGGAGCTGATCTTTCCAAGATTCTCCAAAATTAAGAACACAAGCACGAAAAAGGTGGATTCAAAATGATTACCAAAGATCTATCAAAGATTATAGAAAGATTCCTATACCAATCTATAGCAAGATAAGGAGGAGGAGGATAACAAAAAATAGTTTGGAAAACAAAATAAGGAAATAGATTTGAAAGCATGGAAATTTCAACTTAAATAGAGAATAAATCTTTACACAAGTTAAATAAATCTTAACTATCTCAAATTTCATTATCTTATTATCCAATCATCATAAATTAACAAATTTCAAAACCATGGGTTTGAAAAATAATCATTTATTACACTCACAATGTATTTAATAAATTTAATTCTCTTTATTCCTAATAAAATTTAGATTTATTCCTCTCAATACATTTATCACTTATGTTAAACATACTTACACTTATTATAAGTGTTTTAATTTATTCTTAATTTCTTTAACATCATTTATATTGTAAGTTATTCAATTACCCTTTATTATATTTACCTCTGTTAATCATTAAAATTTAAGTGTATAACATTTATTATAACCACTCAAATTTTATTTATAAAATCTTTTTATATCGTATATTATCCAATTACATTTTTAACTTCTGAAATTTTGGTAAGTTATATTTGAATGCAATTGTATTATACAAATAAAATTTCCAATTCAATTATATCAAGTTTAATCATTTATCCAAAAAAATTTGATTTTCTTTTTATAATTGAAATTATTCTTTAAAAATAGAATTTAAGTATTAAATTTCTGATTTCTTCAAACCATTTAGAGATAAGTAATAATATATATATAATATGTCAAATCAAATTTCAATCATCTATCTATATATATTATAGATTAAGTCATATTTTAGAAATTCAAACCAATTTAATTTCCCAAAACAAAGCTGTAGCAAGACTACAGAACAGTCTCTTCACTCCGAAACTCGAAAATGAACGTCGATGATGCTGCAGTCATCACCGAAGTTATTTTCCAGCGACAAAGAGAAGAGTACTAATTTTAAACTTAAAATTCTTTGGAAACAAATTTCTATTTGAAAATATTTTAAATATTATATCCCTTTAAACTTCTAAACAAAAGGTTTGGAACCATCGGAAATTAAATTCTCAAATTTCTTTTCTAAATTCATTTAAGTTCCCATATAAATTTATAAACAATTATTTATAAATTCATTTATAGAACAATAAATGATAAATCAAGTATTATCATTTCAAATTATCAATTTGAATCATTTTATTAAGTTCCATAAATATATATCAAAATTTTATTTCATTAACCAAAACAAAATTTAAAATAATATCGTGTCAGTTTATTCTGTCAAAGTGTTTTAGAAATCCTATCGATAGCGTTGATCAGACAAATCGATTAGAAACCCAAATCAACATCAACAACTCCAACAACACAATATATAAAAAATATAGATTGACAAATACAATTCAAAATGTTTGAAAATATGTTGGAAACAAAAGATAAGATGATTAAATACAGAGTAGGGAGGTGGATAAGCTAAAATAAATCACGGGCAACCTTAATCGGGTCAACCGTGACTTAAAGTATAAGATCGAAGTGGATTTTCTGTGGTAAATCTACATTCGACCTCAAGAGATAGAGTTTGAAATAACAAAAGATATTAGCATCTAAACCAAGGATAGATAAGAATCTCTGGTGAATCGATGCTAACTGCAAAGGAGTTTTCCCCCTTTTTCAATTAAATTTGAAATTGGCGTGACCGCCGACTCACTAGAAAGATCATTCGAAGCGGAGTTATGGAATGCTCCAGAGTCAAAAGAAGATGAATAGTGAGGGATACGAATGGATTTTGGAACAGTAGGGAATGTTCCAAAATTCAAAGGAATCGAGTCAAAAGAGAGAGATTCAACTCGAATGAAAGTGATTCTGTAAATACATTCACTCTATATGCTGAGTTTTGCCTAGAGCTAACCAAAGCTCTGATACCAACTGTAACGACCCGGTATTTTCAACCATTCGCATCCATTATAACTGTATAGGTAGACACTCATTCCGGAATTGAATTGCTCAAAATACCACGTTGTAAATAAAAATTTGGCAAATCTTAGGATATACAGTAAATAAAAACCACAGATCACAGACACAGAGTATATAAAAATACAGCGGAAGAAAAGAAGATAGTAGTTCATGAAACTACTATATAAATATGAGATACATCAGAGTTAAATAAGATACAACAGAAGAGTAACAGGATACATCAGGTACAAATCAGATACATCACTGAACCACTGGATACTGAAACAAAATAGATGGCTGGATCTTCAAGGAAAGCTCCAACGCCGAAGGTGAATCTGGAATGCTAACTCACTCAATCTGACTCGAGCGTAAAGCAAAACACAAAACCCTCGAGTCAGGACATAAATACTTATAAACTGTCAATAAACTCAAGTGAACAGTAACAAAATGCATCGGTAACTTAAAGGATGCTTGGGACCGCCCATCCTCTAAGGATCCGTTAAACTATTTACTATGTAGTAATATACGCTATATACGGTAGTGTCTAATCAGTAAAGTATAATCATATAGAAAATAGCATTAGGGGGATAGTGAACCTTAACGCGGTCGGATCTTTAAAACCAAAATCGTAGTGGGCTCGATATAAGGATATGACACGGCACGCGAGGCAATGCCAGGGTCGATACACCGTTTGCACTCCCGGACCGGTGGTGACGGCAAGCCAGCAGCTTCCGCCCACCTCGAACAATACCCCCGAATCAAAGTGGCGCCACCGAATCGAATCACAACAGTAATAGAATGGTTTCCGATGGAGCATGCTCGATGAAAGGGTGCGACCCTTTGTGTAGCCCAGTATAGCTCCTGTTTTAGTCATATATGCCAACTCACGGGAGTTGGGTCCACGTAACATACCTCGAGAACGTCGCCACCATCCTACTTCATTCTGGAATCTCCACCGCGTACACAGTTGTTAAAGTGGTTTTCGGTATTGTCCGGCTATAAGACAATATCCTATCCCGGTCTCTTTAACAACCAATCGTTATTATAACCCATGGATATTTATTTCAAATAATTTATACTTTCAAGACCAAAATATCATACTCATTTCAAAACAATATCACAATTGTATCATTTCCATTTCAAAAATAATTCAATATTATATCATTCAAATAAAACCCAAATTTTCAAATCATTGAATATTTCTTTAAATTTATTAAACTTGAAATATTCCTTTAAATTATCATAGCATTTTGGAAATGTTACCTTAAGGAATCATAGCATTTTTGGAATGTACTACTTTCCACTTTACATTGTATATAATCAAAGTATTGATAAGCTTAAAATTTTAACATGTCAATTTATCATAGCCTTATAGTTAAATAAACTTTCTTACTGTAATATACAATTTAAACCGAAATTCTTATGTTAAGTTAAAAGCGCCTTACTAACTTACATTATTATTACAATAAGTAACATTTATCATTTTAATCAATTTAAAATACACCATTACATTGATTAAAATCTACGTGTCAAATGTACGTTTTAAATTTTATATTCCTATTACAATAATGAACATTTATTAATTAAATCAATACCACACTACTTAAAACTTTACATGTTTCTTTCTTAATTAAACTTTACATGTTCTTGCATTAATTAAAAATTTCATGTTCTCTCATTAATTAGGACTTTACACGTTTCTTTCATTAATTAAAAACTTATACGTTTCTTTCATTAATTAAAACTTATACCTTTCTTTCATTAATTAGGAATTTACATGTTCCAATCATTAATTAGAACACCATACGTTCTTTCATTAATTAAAACCTTTACGTTTCTTTCATAAATTAAAACCTATACGTTTCTTTCATAAATTAAAACCTATACGTTTCTTTCATAAATTAAAACCTATACGTTTCTTTCATAAATTAAAACTTATACGTTTCAACCTATACGTTTCTTTCATTAATTAAAACTTAACATTTCAGATTTATATTACCATTTCACAAATTTAACTAAACTTCCAGTTTATTTAATTAATTTAACATCTTTAGTTAAAACTCAAATTTCACATTTTCAAGTCAAGTTATATTTTAAAATTTCATTTTCAACAGTCATTTATTCAACCACTTAAATTTATAGAAAATAAATAATTCTTTAATAAATCACTTAAATTAAAATATAAATCAATTTATCATATTTACCATTTCCAAATAAAATTAAAGTCCATTTTATTCATGTAACTTAAACATCATTTTTAGTCAAAATTCCAAATTTCAAACATAAGTTATATTTCAAAATCCAGTTAATCCATTCATAAATTACATTTTTAACACATAGAAAAATCATAATTTATTTATTTTAAAACCTTTCAAAACCTATTTAAATCAAATTTCATAATTTTATATTTTTAAAATACTTAAAATATTCAAAGCACTTTATAGAATAACCACGGGTCTGTATATAGTTTTCTAACCTAGGTCAAGTGATACGGATATGTATCATTTCAATCCGCAGTTTTAAAAGGTAAAAATCCGAGTTCTATCATTTCAAACCCGCAATCCCAAGTTTAAATAAATAAATAAAATAACTCAGGCCTATCATTTCAGCCGATAATGATTTTTATCCTAACAGGGAACTTGTAGTGTGATCATATACAGAAATAATATAAACAATGTCAATATCACAATATACAGTCATGTATCAGATGTCAGGTGAAAATTAACATTTTTAACATGGTAATAACACGGCATAGCATATCATATGATCATCATTAACTTGCATAAACATTTTACATTACTAAACACTTGTCATCAATCCACTTTTCATAAGTATATATGTCAGAGTGAGAAAGACTCACCTTTTTCAAAGCTAGAGACCAAAACAACATACAAGCACGACTCCAAAGGCACGACAAGCACAATTTCACGACTTTTGATTTGAGTTGAAAGATAGCCAAGATATAATTTTGTATCAACAACCCAAAGCAAAACAATGAAAGGAGAACAAATGAAATAAAACAAGAGTGAAAAGAAGAAAGAAAGAATACCTTCAGGAGATGCTTACGCAAATTTTGATGGAAGCAAAATGAATAATTTATGGTACGGAACTTTTGAACGTGAAATATATATTAACATTTGCTCACTAATTTATGTAGAGGGCAGGCAAGAGAAAAATGCTTGAACGGTAGAGGCAATTAAGGCATTCAATTCTATCCAATAGGTGGAAACGTATGGGAGGCAAGAGGGAAAGAAATAATTCACACCCGGAAATGATTTAAGGCAAGATTTGAGCAAGATTTTGGATTCTCAAAAGAGAATATACGGCTGAAAACTTTGCATTGTTAACGCAAGAAAAAAAATCAAATAGATAACGAAAAGGCAAGAGCAACAATTAAATATATGCCCAAAGTAACGTACAAATTATTTTGTTTCTCTTATTAAATAACGTACAAATTATTTTGTTTCTCTTATTAAATAAATTTAAAATACAAACGTTTCTATTAGGAAAATAAACCATCACTTTAAACCAAAATTTAATAGCTATTGTACCATAATTAATAACATTTGATTTAGCTTCGTCCAATTGATTGTTAAATATAAAGTTAAGAAACAGATGTAAACATATGTAAAAGAAATGTAAAGTTTATTTCCCGTTTCACACTAATTATTACTAACTTTTTTTTTTAAAGGATTCAACAAATCTGACCAAAACAAATGTTACACAATTGTATACAGTTCAAGATGAAAAATTTGCCTTTAGAATTATAAAATTTAGAATTTCGATTAAAGTTACACTTTTTATCCAAATCAAATTTTCAGACATTGTTTATTTTTATTTGGACAAATGATCAGAAATCATTTCAAGAAAATTTCCAAAATTAGATTTTTAAGAAAACAAAAGCCAAAGTCTTTAAATAAATGAAAAAAATTAAAATTTAGGGAAAACAAGTAGAAAAGTAAGAAAAAGAAAGGGAAGCCATTACCAGATCTTTGAAGCCGTGAGAAACAAATGAAAATGATCTTTTTTTTTCATGTGAAAACCTAATGAGATGACGGCTACATTAGGGTTTTACACGGCTAAAGCAATTAATTGAGGAGTTTAAGGAAATGAAGGGTTTGGACAAATAAAAGGGCTTACGTTTCAAAGTGATTTACAATCTTTCATATTATTTTCCTTTTAAAACTTTACATAAACAAAATTTCAGGAGAAAATACTTTACAAACCGAAATCAATTAGAAATATGAGGTAACAAATAGTATAATTGGAAAAAAAAAATAATGAAGAAAATGCCTTAAAAATACCAAACAGTGTTCTAAAATTGTGCATAAATCACTGTTAGTCTTGGAAAATTATACATTTCATTATAAAATTATTATGAAGTGGATAGGAATGTTTTCATGTGAAAATGAGGTAAGAAATGCACAGCTACAATAAAGAAAGGAACGGTCAAAGGAAATTAAATCTATTAATTGGAAAAGAAACGGAAGAAGAAACGTTAAAACGGTTTTACGTTTCTTTGCTTTCAAACCTTTTAAACTTCCTACATATATATTCATATACATCTAAATAACTGAAAATAATTAAAATCTTAGTTAAAATTCGAAAATATAATAGATAAACAAAATATTAAGTAGATACGATTAAAATAAGAAAAATAGCACAGAAAATGAAAAACTTGACTTAAGAATTAGAAATAACTTCAATACACTTTGGAAAAATTTAATTTAATTTAAATATATGTAAAATGAATAAAATAAAGTAAAACACAGCAAATAAAAGTGAGTGCATAAAATAAATAAATAAATTTTAATTATATATAATTAAATTAAGAAAATGGCTTAAAATTGTAGACTAGGCTTTTAAAATTAGAAATAAATTCAAATGAACTTTAGAAAAATTATATTATCATTTTAAAAATACTTAAAAGTCAAAATATACATTATATAACATATTATCACATATTAAAATAAAATAAAATAAAGAAGAAGTAATTTATACAATTTAAAATAGTCATTGTTAAATAACCCTATATACGCACAATATTGTAAAGGGTATAACTTTCACAATTTACATCCAATTTCAACGAAACGAAAAGTGGTGTTCTTATAATTTTATGTACTTTCATAATAAAAGAAAAAATTTAAAATTTTAAACTTTTAAACTTTTAAGTTGAAAGTCACAGTTTGACTATTTTGACCAAAATCAGCATTTCAGGCAAATATTCAACTTACACAAGTTTGGAATTATAACTCATATAAAAATCAAGATTATATTTAAATAATAAACTTAATCATTTCAAATAAGTAAAAATAAAAGTTTTTTTTTAAACCAAAATTTTACATTAAAATAATTAAAATATACAATAAAATAATTACAAAATATAGGGTTGTTACACAAATAATTTATATATATTATTCAAAATTTCAAACCGTCTAAATTTCATAGCTTAAAAACTAGAATTCCTATCGAGGCGTGCCGCTAGGCGTTTATAATGTAACACCCTTATTCTGAACGTAATGGAAAAGGTTTCGAGTCCTAATTCGATCGTATGGAGAAGATAGCTTTTTGGACCCTATTATTATATTGAATTTTCGATATTAAATTCAACGCATTTATATCCTGTACGAACAATCGATAACTCTAAACACTACGAAATTTGAAATTCGATAATTATACACTATTACGGATCTAATGGAATAAGTTTTTTTGAAACCCGAGACTGTGTCTCAAAAGGCTATTTTTACTCCTCGATTTAAACAATACATTTTTCAAATTGAACAAATCACTTTTAATTTCAATTTAAAAGGTTTTATTGTCATCATTATTATTAATTTAAATTTTCTAAGACTTTAAATTATTTTTATCAAGCATAAAACTCAAGATTCAATGTTTTAACCAATTTCCAACTATTAAATTCAATAATTAAATTATCCAATAAACCAATACATTGGAAATTCAAGTTAAAAATTTAAATTTAAAATATTTAGAATCAATTAAATATTCTAATTTCAAATAACCAAAATTCTGGGTCGTTACAAAGCATATATCACATACAAGCAACATGATGGCTGAGAATATTGCAAAGCTATGTTGCATGACACTATCAAAATCATCACAAAATCACATGAAGGGGTGCACGCAGCCAATGAAATCAATAGCAGTATTCCCCAAAGCAATAAAATAATATACTAACAAAAGGTGGTTTAATCAATAAGTTAAAAGAGATTTCCTAGAACTAATTCGGTTGGAGATGCAACCTGAAGCCGCACGGCTTCAAGAACCACGTCCGATCCATGTTTGTCGACACTAGCAGTACAACGGCAACTAAACCTCATGCTTTGTATTAACGAAGACATGCAAGCATATTTTATTAACTTATAAAGGATTAGCTTACTAATTTAAAGAAATTTGATTATATGTAAATGTATTGAACTCAAAATCTCTAATAGGCAACAACCAAATGTCTCAGTAAAACAATCCGTTCATTCATATGGAACATTAGAAAATTCAATGATATAAACTTGCAATTGATATATAGAGAAAGAGTGGTGAGGTTAACTTACCTAAATCACCACCATTGAAATCGAAATCTCATCCATGACCTAGGTTTTCACCTCCGTCGCCGCCTTGCCATGATTGTCGCGCTCACGGGAACCGCCGCACGCCTCGCCCAGGTAGTCCGAGATGCCATCACCCAGTCACATTTCCCCACACTTGACAAGTTCACTTGTAACCATCCCGGATTTAAGTAAGTTTAAATTGATAATAAATTTGATTTTTGAATAAAAATTGTGAAATTTATTGGTAAATTGATTTGAGTTTCTCCATATTCAAATAAAATGTGTGTTAAATCATTTAATGTAAATTGTAAGTAAATGGTTTAAAAATAAATAAATATATATATATATATACATATTTAGGTTGGGAATAGAAAAATAAATATAAATATAAATAAGCTATATTGTAGAATATAAAGTAAATATATTAGCTAAAATTATAACCACATAATAAATACAGGATCTCATCTATATTACAAAGCAATAAGATAATAGAAAACAAAATAAATTTGGGTAAGTATGTGAGCTTGGAACATAAGAAAATATATGTGACTGAGATTGCAAAAGAAGACAGCAAATGTACGTATATTCATGTACAAGCAAAATATAAGTATGAAGACAAAGCAAAGGATAAGTATGCAAGCTTGCAAAGAAAGATAGCAATAAATATATTCAAGTATGAAACCAGATAAAGTAATTAATGCAAATATCTTTAGCACACAAGAAAGATATCATATCAGCCACCATATTAATAAAAAAATATCTCTAATCTTGTTTGTACAAACAAATAATAGCATATCCTGTAACTTCATTTCCATATATCTCATCTTCATTAGTTCGTCCATAAGCTAAGAAAAAAATCTGAGATAATATCATCTCATACTTAAAGAAACTTCAACCTTAAACAACAACACTCAAACTCCAATCAAACCAGAGAATCAAGAAGAAAGATTCCAGCTTTAAGTTCACGGCTTGTTTCCAATAGAGAAGCTCTGTTCTTTTTCTCAACACTGTGAGTAACTTGACCCAGTATCTTCTTCTTTAGATCAGCGAGTAAACAAGTTTCTCTGTTATATTTAAGAATAATTCATCTATGTATAACTTGTTTGAACCATACTGTTAGGAGTTTGAAGCTCTGTGAAATATGTTTTTTTTCCTCTATTCTTTTGAGTTCAGGTTGAAATCAAATAGAAACAATTCAATCCCTCATTTTCTGATCACTATCAAGCTTTGGATTCAAAACAAAATAGATGTGTTTAGGTATGAATGACAATCTAAAAATAGTTGCATGAAGTATAAATGTATACAGGGTGAAAAGATTAAATTTTTACAGAGGAAACTTTAAATTTTGGAAATTTCGAATTTCACAAAATATTGATTCAAGTATACAACTCAAATCCTTACTGAAAACTATGATTTTTAAGATGGGTTTGGTGATTTTTATGGGTGGGGTTTAAGAGCAGTTTAGGGAATGAACAGAAATGATATTTCGATCGATTTCAGACGATCGGAGAATGGTTGATGGCAGGGTTTTTCCATGGTAATGGAGGAGCCTACGGTGGTGGTTGGAAAAATAGCCGGAGGTGGCCTCGACCACTGTGGCGACGGCGGCGTACGATTTTTCATTTGTAAACCTAGTTTTTGAAGGGGACAGTAATTTGATCGCCACGGCCTTATTTGAGCGTCGGGTGGCGCGAGCCTCTGGATGGTGGAGGCTGGGTGGTTAACGAAGTCATGGCTGAAAGTCCGAGTCGTCAGATGGTCGGAATTGCGTCGACAAGGTTTTTCTTTGGCCGATGTTTTGGCCGTGATGGCTCAAGCTATGCTCGATTTTGAATGACGACTTGTTCGAGTTGCTTGTTGATCTGAGGTCGATGTCAAGGTCGATCGTGATTTGCTGGAGGTCTCGCCAATCATCGAAGCGCCGTCGAAGGCCGATGTACGTGCACGGCCGGGTATTTGTGCCCGATGATGGATTCGTGTGTGAGACTCGGGGAGAAGCTCGAGCAGTTTAAGGGATTCACGGGGTTGCACTCGAGTTACCAAGGGTTTTGCTCGGGTATAGTTTTATGTTAAACTTGAAGATTTTAAAGTTATAACAGCTTTTGTTTAAGTACAAGATTAAGGTTTTTGATTTAATTAATGGCAAAGTAATTAAGTGAAACTAAAGAACTTGAATTTAAATTGGAGTTTGAATTTGTAAAGAAAGAATATAAACAAAGTTAAATTAAATCCGAAACCTGGATTTCAATCTAACTTTGAATTCCAGATTTTGAAATTAAAGGAAGTTCTATAAATTTAAGTGTTAAATAAGTTTAAAACGTTAAGGTCTATTTTAATATGTAAATTTAAAGAGAATTTGATTTAAACTCTTTTAATTTCTTTTACGATAAAATGTTATTTTACATGTAAATTTAAGGGTTTTCAAAATTAGTTTTAAACTTTATTAAAGATAAATTGTTAAACTTTATTCAGATAAATTGGTATTCATTTTATAGTTTGAAATTAAAATGAGATTTAAGCAATAAATTTGAAGAGATGTTTCTAACGCATTTGTGAGAAACATTTATAAGAAGGAGTTTATCTTAAAGTTAATTCATGATTAAGGGTTAACTATTTAGGAAATTAATTACGAATTAATAATTGATTAATTAAGTAATTAGGGATAATTACTTATTATGATTAATTAAGGATAATTAATCAAATGGAGATTAATTAAGGATTAATTAATAAATGTGATTAATTAAGATTAATTTAAGATTAACTAAAGTAAATTAGTTTACTGATAAAGATTAATTGGTAAATAATGATTAATTGTTATGAGATAATTACTTCATGGTAAGTAATTAAAGGTTCAATTTCTTGAAATAATTAATTAATTAAGGGGTTAATTAATTATGTAATTGGTTTAGAGGTTAATTTAATTAATGTGATTAATTAAGAATAATTTATTAATTAAGAATAATTAATTAAAGTATTGATAAATTAATTTATATTAAATGATTTGTAATTAATAAATCAGGATTGGATAATTAATTCATAAGTAGTTAATTTAATTAGAAATAATTAAATTAACTAGGATTAAACAATTAGTTAATCCTGCTTATAAATGATTATTGAATGCTTGACCTTACTTATGAATGATTGTATTGTATGAGATGCCTTGAATTGATTGTCCTATCCGATCTGTGATATTTTGTTCTGTGGGTTGAGCTATGTATAATTTATTCATTTATTTGTGATGCATTTGTTTATTATCTGTGAATCTGGGAATGAACGATAAGCGTTATAGTTTATACCGCTTATCAACTATATTTCTGTGTTTTGATCTGTGATGATTGAATGATGTTGCACTATTGTGTTAAACCCCTTGACAACACTTATACACACAAATATGGATTTCACGAGGAAATCGGTTAAGTCGCAATATTTGAATTTAATTAAAAATAGTTTAGAGTTGAATATTTAAATCCAAATAGTTTTGGAAATGGATTTGGGTTAAATATAAAAAGCTTTTGAAATGGAATTTCAAAGATAAAGGTTATTTATGAATAACTTGATTTAGTTTTGAAATTTGATTTAAATTTGAATTCAAAATTTGAAATTGAATTCTATGATTTGAAACTAAGGATTAAAGATGTTATACTTGTTATATATGGGTTAAACCATTTTAAATGTATTGATTTTGGAATTTAAATTTAACTTCAAAGGCTTTAACTCGTACAAATACAATTGGATTCTTCTGAAACGAAAACTATTTGTTTTCAAATAAATAAAGCTTTCACATAAGAAATGAACTTCTAATTTGTGTTAAAAGGGATTTCAAGTCTAAAATGAAAATGATTTCCAAGTTAAGGAAATGGTTTGAAATCTATAAGTTAAATCGTGACTTAAAGATTTAACGAGTTAATCCAATTGAAATGGAAATTGTTTTGAAATCCATGAATGGATCTTTGTGAACTGGGTGAACTTTGTGAAATAAATCCTTTATTTAAAAGATTTGAAATGGTAATTTGTGTAAACCATTTGAAAGAAAAGTTTGTATAATAAGTTGTGACGTAGCTGAAATACCATATCCATATGTTTTTAAATTTTATGCTCATTATTCCGTTTAGCCGGGAGAGGACCTTTGTGTCATATAACCCATTCCGAATAATGATACGTCTATATGGATAGCATTTGAAGACCGGTGGTGAAGACCGGGTATTTACGAGAGCGATAGGATGACCCATCGATTGTCTCTGCACCGAGTCGCGCCGGTATAGAGATTCCCTAAGTGATGGGAAGTCCGATCGGGATTGTGAATACCCGGATTTGCAAGGGCTTCTTCGGAAGTGCCTTCAATTCTGTTCAAACCTGGAACAGACTTGTATGGTTGTATGTCTGACACTACACTTTGAGATATAAAGCAGATTTCTCTCAAATACATATCTGTTGGTGGCGGAGAATTTATTCTCTTAGCTTAACACCCTTCTCTGAGACGTACGAGCTCAGAGGTTATGTAGTTGAAGGTTATCAACGATATACTCCCAATTTGGTAGTGTGGCATGCTAAGTGCTGCTGTGTGTTGATGATCATTTGTTGATCAAAGCATGGCTTTCATGTAAAGCGTAGCTTTATGGACAAAACCTCATCGAGCCTCACAAACTGGTAATGGTCGAAACAGGAAAGATGCGGCAAGGTTTCAGGGGTAGCTCCCCTAGGGTGTGACCATTCCTTCTGGAAAAGGGTAGTATCATGGTATGGAGCCCAGATACTTACTCATGTGGGCTGTAGTATATTTTATTACTGTGTGATGTTGTTCGTGTAGAGGATCCTCGTATAAAGGTCCCAAAGGACCGGGGGTGGTATATTTGTAGGAAATACTCCCGGGCAGGGAGGAAACCGGCCTTGTGTTGGCAGAGTGTCGGGTAGGTTCTCAGGGCGTCCCGCTAGAGGCATTCCCATGTGGCTGTAGGAAGTTCCTTAGCCTGACCATTTGTTGGAAATCCAAACAAAAACATACGAGCTTTGTACAGTTTTAGTTGTATAACCTGCCATGGAATGTGGCGGTAATCTGCTATTGAACATGGTAGCTATAGTAGGCATACGACGAAATGTGGTATGCTGACTAAGATTAATATTATATTTTCGAAAGGTTTTCCACTATGCACTAATAATAATAATAATATAAAAATGGTTTCGCGTAGTAAGCATGTTTTGACTATCATAAGGAGATATCTCCTCCAATTCTGCGTTTGCATGGTGTGTGTGGCGGGAGGCCTTATGGTAGTTTCATTTTCCAAAAATCATTGCGGTTTTCAATATTTTAAATACTTTTGTTTGTTTTAAAAGATAAAAGCTGTTTTTGTTGCTCACATCAGTCCTATGACTGACCTGGAGTTTATTGTTCCTTTCCTAAACTCTGGGTGCCCACTATTTTCCACACGGGCAGTCTAGAGTTGGGTTTTTCAGATAGTCGGGGTTAGTAAATTATCTGGAGTTAGACCAGTCTTTGGACGAGACTTGCTTGTCTAGGTGAAACGTGATGTTGGTTAGAGCTAGCTTTGGATTAGAGCATTGGATTGGGGATGCATTCTATTGAAGATATTCTTTCCGCTGTGTCTTGTATCTCTGATAGTATTAGTATCTTTTGTATCATTATGTTGTATCATATTATATCAGATATTGTATCTGTCATTGTATCAGATGTTGTATATATATTATTCATTTTCTTCCGCTGTGTTGTACTTAATGGGGTTATAAGCTCCGACGGACCAGATTCGGCATTTGGATCTGCGGCATTTGAATATGAGTGTCGTATTCAGTGCCGATTTTCGAAGGCCGAGTCTGGATCGCTACATCCCTCCCATTCGACGACTCCGCCTGGCCTCGCCACAACGCATACCCCCATTATTGCATACCCATCCTTCCATCGTGCTATGCTCCCGAGCTTGTTCACCTCGTCCTCATCGTCGCATCTGCCTTGCCTCACACAAGCTCCCATTCACCGATTAGCTAGGGATTTTTTTCTGATCAAGCAAATGCATTTAGGAATTTATTATCAAGAAGAGGAAGTAAGTGGGTTTAGGAGATATTAAGTATTAGAATGGGTTTGGGTTGTATTAGCTAGGCCCATGTAATTAAAAATTGTTTTACTTTCCTTTTCAATTTATTCATCTCATTTGCTTGTTAATAAGTTTCAATTTAACTTAGACCACTTTTCACCGCATTTTACAATATATGTATACATTATTCAATAATTGTACAGTTTCATTCAATCCACTATTATTTACTCAATTTGAATGTCCATTGAATTTATATAAATAAATTTATACATTTTATTGGTATTTTCAAATCAATCACCCGAATACAGATTTAATTCCACAATTAAATTTCAAATTACCATTTGAAATTAATTAACCATTTATTAATCAGGTAATTAATTACCGGGTTGTTACAGACTTCCCCCTTAAAAAAATTACGTACTCGCAATTTCTTTAATGAAAGAATTCCATGATATAAATTTACTCTTAAAGCAATTATTCGTTAGAAAGCTTCTAATTTCATTTCCAAAATTCTTAAAAATTTCTAACGCCCTAAATTTATGAAGAATTTCGCCAACATCTCTTTTGCGCGGCTAGCGTTTCAAAAATTTACAATATGAATATAATTACATAAAATACATGTTATCTCAAGAATGAGGCATCCCGAGGGAAAAACATAAAAATGCGATATGTGATCCGAGATACGTACCTTATTTTAATATTTAGCAAGCATATGAAGCAAAACCAAATGCAAAGCACTAGCCTTTGGAACCTACTAAGTACTTAACAACCAAATGAGAATAATATTCAAGCATATGGAAAATGAAATCAACTATATGAATAAACCCAACTTGATTCTGAATTCAATTTCTAAAATATATACTTACATGTATATGTAGTTATTCAGAATCAAGAAGATCTAGTCTAGTTTATGGAATAATCTACCAAGTGTTCTATATCCAATTTGAAAACTAAGTTTATGGCACGTGGCCATTTCAATATAAATTTTCAATACTAAATCCATAAAAATTTATAATCAAGTTCTAAAAGGCATATTTATAAAAACAAGGCTATTCTTTCAAAAGTAAAATCCATAACTCCTTTTATTGCAAATCTCAGGCTACTACAAATGTACTCTTATATATATATATATATATATATATATATATATATATATATATGAGTTATATTTTGTTAATGCATGATTATGTATAGATGAATATCACCTGAGTCTTTTTAGTGCTATTCTAATTTGTAGCCTGTCTTAAAACATGTTATTATACTGATAATGAAAACTTAGCCTAGCCAAACATTCATTTTTGTAAGCTCGTAGAGGGGCGGCCTTATAAGTTTGTAAAATAAAAATAGTTTTTTTTAATACTAAATCAAGAGAATTCATGTTGTTAGATTGAAAATTAACTCGAAGCTTAGTGATAATCATATGGTTACTCGGTTCAATCAACAGCCAAGTTGAAAGCACATGCAAATGAGGAGAAATATACATGAAGCACCAAAATATTTATATACTAAGGCAAGCACAGGTCTAATAAATAAGTTCAGGCATGAATACTCAACCCTATACAATAGCATTGGATCTATCATCCATATCAACACAACAATCATAGGAGAGAAAGGCTAATAAGGTGAAACGAATCGGCAGAATAAAGAGCTGTCGGAGCTGGGAATGCTCATTTTACTTTATTTTCAAACCCAAAAATTTCTTTTACAAGATTCCCTCGTATTCAAGAATATTTTCTATATATTTACCATATTAATTATTCTTGAAAATTTAAGTCTTTAATTCAAACTCTTTCTAAAATAATTATACTAACATCCAGAATTTATCATTTTCATGTTAAAATGTCTCGTATGATGTTTAGCAACTCTTATCAATAACATATTGTCCTACATATCGATCAGAATCCATAAACAATTTCCGAACAAGTCAACACAAACAAATAAATTATAATTTTCCTTTAGTCAAACCTATTTTATCATCCATCACATCCATGCATCCACATAACGGTCATAACCAACCAATTAAGTCCTAGCAATCAACCAACCATGCATAGATCATCCAATTAACCAATTATATAGTTCACTAATTACTATGCTCACTAGAAACAGTCTACTAGCTTCGCTATGCAATCAGATCAATCCTGGATCATTTGAATATTCTTAAACTCATATTTTCCAAAGGTTTTAATGTCACAAATTTCAATTTATAAATTTAACTTTTTTTTAATAAATTTACACCCCCAAATGATTATCTCGATGATCATTTTATACTCCTATCCATAATTAGATAATTAATATAATTATCTACCTCATACCCAAAGGGACAGGATTCAAAGTCATCTAGGTCTCGGATCTGTAATATTATATGTTATAATGTTCCGATACAGCTCTGATACCAACTGTAACGGCTCCACCGCAATGCAAAGATTAGCAAAGTACATTACAAGTAATATCGTTTGCTAATCCGAGGAATACGGCTTGTTAAGGTCAATCGAATGTGAATATATCTTTATACTAACACTGACACGTCATTTATACCTTTTCACTTAACATCTAAACCGAATTTGGCGTGTACATATCTATACAAAGTAATAGACACACTGATTTCTCAAAATCAGAAAATATATCATATAAATAATAGTCATAGATCACAACAGAATAAATCTCAACTTACACATATACAAATTTTGAGTTTACAAAATTAAATACTAAACTCGATTGTTATATAAGTTTAACAATTCTCTAACCTCAATTGTACATCTTATGAAAATATACACAAATTTCCTAAATGAGATAAACTAAAAAGTCAAAAGTGTTTATCTCCTTGCTAGCCCAAACATTCAAAGGTCAACTTGTCCTGTAACCTGAAAAGTCGCGGCCTGACCCGAGATAAATAACACCTGGGTCAAACTATCTCTAAATATCCAATCGGGTGAGAACAGAATATAACACAAGAATAAACAACATATAAGTAAATACAAATGTCCAGGATATAACGAGTTAGGGAATTAGTTTAACGCAAAACAGGGTTATAAGTTTAAGTCATAGATACAAAGTATTCACTAAACACAGAATAATAGAATTAACTTAATTTAGCATTTATCATAAGATATAAGAATATATATTCATTTCACTAGCGTAGAATAGTTACAGAATCCAAATATCTCAAATCCAAGAGATCTTAGTCCAAACCAATCGTAATGAGCGTCCAAAACAATCGCAACGATTGTACTCAAAACCCATGGCAAACAAACAAACAAATTGGTATCTCCCAAACCGATTGATACCAAGGATCGTACTCAGACTGGGAACACAGAATCATAGAATGATCTCAAGAATAGTCCACCGATCAAGGTGATTGTAAAAACCATGACTTGATAACTCTACATTTATTTAATATTATTATATTATTACATTCGAAAAGAAATCCAGGAATAAGCTTCTTAAGGATCTAGCAGCCGCTTGCCGCACACCAAAAGAAAGTAAACTCTAAAGTGCCAAATACTATCATCTTCAGTAATCACTGGAATTAAACCAATACGTCCAATACCATATAGCGAAATCCAAGTATTTACTAAAAGAAAGTAAATATCCTTTATTACGGATACCATACGAAAACCGGAATTATATTCTCTTCCGGATCTCGCAACCGCTTGTCTTACACTCGAAGAGAAAACAACTCTAAAGTGTTAAGCACTTTCCCAAATATGGTTGCAAGAAGTTCGCCAAGGTTTCCCATGCTACCCGGTGGAATTCGAGTATTCGTCAATGGGTTAGTAAATTCCACTCAAACATTCTACTCAATGAGTGGTGCCATATTTGACGAAGCGTTTTCAAAAGCATTTAAACCAATCGATAATACTACGTCGGTTATTGTATTCTCCACCTTATAGAACTAAGGCTCTCAAAACATTTAATTGATTTACCTCTTATTAAAATATTCTATTAATCTGAATTATTCCAAAAGCATTTATTTTCTAAAAACATTTTTTTCATAATCGAAGGCATATATTTAAGCACGTTTATTTCATAAAACCACCATTATTTCTCTTTCAAACCCTTATTGAGACATAACCATTTTATAAGAAATAAATTAAGTTTATATTTTTCAAACCATTTTTCTATTATTACTAATATACAAATTCTGAAGATTTAATTAATAACAAAGTTTAATTATATACATTTATATTTATATTTAACCAAAACTTGAATCTATATTTGTTTGGAAATGGGTTTCTAAGATAATACAGATACACAAAACTTTTATATGTATAAGTTCTTTCTTAAAAGTACAAGTCTTACTATTTAAAAGTTTATAACTAGGTTCTATTATGTAAATATACAAACTACTTTTGAAATCCATAACACACTTTGTTTACCAAAATATAAGTATATAAAATTATAAGATTTATTACTTACTATGCTAGATTGAAAACTTGCTATGCAACTTGAAGTAAGATATATATATAGTACTACTAAATAAAAAATTACTAGGCAATTAAATAATAACTTATAGTACTATGTATATAAAGAATATAAAATTGCTTGACTCTACTGACACATTCTATTATTGCGTAGACTAATTAGTGCATATATATAACTAATCATGGGTTATAGAATTATAAATTCCTTTATCCTTGTACACTTTTGACAACTAACTTAAACAAAAAGTAAGAGACTGCCTATACACAAAAGAATTCAACAGTTTATAAACTCATTCACTAGGTGTTAAAGCATATATCACATACAAGCAACACGATGGCTGAGAATAACGCAAAGTTATGTTACAAGACACTATCAAAATCATCACACAATCACATGAAGGGGTGCACGTAGCCAAAGAAATCAACAGCAGTATTCTCAAAAGCAATAAAATAATATACTAACAAAATGAGATTCAATCGACAAGTAAAAGGAGATTTCCTAGAACTAATTCGGTTGGAGATGCAGCATGAAGCCGCACGGCTTCAGAAACCCCGTCTGATCCATATCTGTCGATCACTAGCAGCACAACGGCAACTAAACCTCATGCTTTGTATTAACGAAGACATGTAAGCATATTTTATTAACTAATAAAGGATTAGCTTACTAATTTAAGAAATTTGATTATAAGTAAACATATTGAACTCAAAATCTCTAATAGGCAACATCCCAAATGTCTCAGTAAAACAATATGTTCATTCATACAGAACATGAGCAAATTCAATGATATAAACTTGCAATTGATATATAAAGAGAGCGGTGAGGTTAACTCACCTAAGTCACCAAAATTGAAATCGAAATCTCCACCATGCACTAGGTTTTCACCTCCATCGCTGCCTTGTCACGATCGTCACGCTCATTGGAACTACCGCACATGAAACACCCCATACCTCATAATATACCTAAAAGGACATTAAAAGATGTGGTGCGTTGTAAGTATAACTAAAGCTAATAGAGACTAAGATTCACAAGACAGAAATAGATAAAAACAGCGGAAACTTAAAATAATAAATTGATTAAAAAAAACTTCATAGTCTCAAAAATCCAATATGTCTCATGAAACAAAAACTCATAGTCTCAAAAATCAGAGTATATAATATCCCCCATAATAAGCCAGTACATAGTAAGAACTAAAGCTGAAATAAAAGAAATACATAGTAGAGAACTCCTCCAAGAAGCTGCCAAGAAAATGCAATCTACCGCTCTCTCCCTTAATTGCCTATGGGTAAAAAAGGGGGGAAAAAAGGAGTGGGTCAGACAAAAGTCTGGTGAATGATAGTAATTAGTAGAGTCTTTAAGCAAAGTAAAAGTAATAGACTCTACAACAGTTCTAGTATATAAAGAGGAAACAAAGGAAATAGGAAAGAGACAAACTGGAAATTAATACGATTAACTGTAAGATAGGTTAATTTCGATCTCTTGCACTTGTTGTTGATTTCTGCTTTGATTAGGCTGAATTTCTAATCCTGTAATTAGCATGTAATTCTAGTTCTACCCATTTTGATCGGCCAGTTACTCCATAAACCTTACTGTGGACCAGACGCAATATAACTCCCTATACGGCAGCCAATGGTATCTACAAAAGATGCACAAAGCACCCACTATGGATCTAGACGACATATTTAGCTCCCTACATAGAAGGCAATGCTGTTTATGAAAGACACTCTTACTAAGCGCTTGGAACTCATAGCGATTATTGCGTAGTAGAATGGAAGTTGCATGCATAACTGCCACCATGCCCAAGCTACCTTTTGCTCCACCTTTTGGGTCTTCTTATTACCTTAAACTCTAGCATAAGCGTGTCCCTCATCCCACTTCAGGCTAAAGTGAGATCACTATGTGTCCACAGAATATATAGGGGAAATACTGTTGGTACTGGCCCGTCATCCAAACAATATCTAGTTGCACCCCTTATCCAAATCCCCCGTGATTTGGACTTCTATTTGACCAATTACTACCATTCTTAGCATAAGCGTGGCCCCGTCTTCCTTCAGGCTAATGTGAGTCACCGTTTTGTCTAATAGGGAATGCTATATGGTACAGGTTCTACTTTCATCTTTGCTTAGTAACTTAGATAAATCATTCAATTAAGCCTTTATTATCATCTTTACTTTTTACGCCTATTAATTTATCCTAAGTCTTAAAATAAGCCTCATTCTATTCTTTTTCTTATTATAACCTACGTTATAATCATGCTTATTGTTTGACCCAAGGTATAAGTGTGAAAATAAGCTTCTTTCATTTTTTTTAGTTATAATTCTATATTATAACTAAGCCAATTAATTAGTCCTATTCTAATCTAATTAGGCATGATTTCAGTCCAATTCCATTATTTATTACAGTCTTTGTAATTTACATCTTATTTTCTTCATTCAATACTCTTACTTATATAATCCATATTTGCGTTTAATTTATTCTAATCCATACGCGAAGAAAAAGAGGAAGAAGAGAATAGACGCGTGCATAAAATCCAAAACGTCAAAAAAGATGTAAACAAGAAATAAATAACAGTAAATGAACTTAAATACTGTAAATAAACTATAAAAAACTATGCTTAACAGTAATAAATTATAATTAACTGAAAAAGAATAACCAAAAGGGAATATACTGAAAAATAGATCTAAAACTGATAAAAAGGCTATTCCAAAATCGTAGTAAAACTACAACTATTGAAAACCCTATTATTTTAAATTAATTAAAAAAATCTTAAAATAATTATAATCACTCACCACCGGTCCTAAGCTCTTCCTTTTTTCTTCCCGGATCCACTTAGAATTGTAAAATATATAATTTATAACGATTTTCTCCTTTGAAAAAATTATTCCATTTAGGGTCCTTCCTAGAAAGGCGAACCCAATTGGAGAAAACCTAGAATGAGAAAAAGTGTTAGGTCTAGGAGTCTATTTATAGGAATAGAAGTAGATCTCGGACCGTTGGATTTGGGGATTGAATAGGATGCAACCTCGTCATAGGCCGAATAGGGGCCATCGAATGCAAAAATAGATGGACCGGATGGATCAGAAGAATGCAAAACATGTCAGCATGAGGCTTTGGAATGTTCGAACGAACATTCGTTCATAAATAGCAGAGGCGGGTCGACTGGGCGATCGACCGCTTGATGCCCCGGTCGACCGGCCGGTCGACCTGCCTATATCTTTTTCCTCTCATTTTCTGCTTATTTTGTTTATTTATAACTTGGTCGTATCAGCACGGATTTTGAAGTTCTATATATGAAAATTGTAACATTCCTTGATTTTAGCTAAAAAATAATTTGATAATTAATTTAACCTTTGGATCTAAACTTTGAAATATTTGGTAATTAATATAAGATTTTGTGAATAAAATATATATTGTATTTGAATTTTCCAAATTAATAAGATGAATGTTTATTTATTTACATAAATGGATTATAATTTTGAATTGATTTTGAAATTTAATAAGTATATTGAAAGTGAATATGTTTTATTTGAAATTTAAATAGAAATATATTGCAAATAAATTGGATTTATTATAGAGATTAAGTTTTAAAAAAAATTTCCTTTAAAAGTTATATAGGATTAAATAATATAAAATGTATAAATATAAAACTTCATTCATTTGAAAAGAATAATAACTTGAATTTGAAAATTTAAAACAAAGATAAATACCAAGCTTTAATTTATAAATATCCTTGAAATTAATAAGATAATAAAGTTTGTTTTCCAATTTTAATATATATAAGTATACATGTTTTTTTGTTTATATAGACGAATATTTATTTAAAAGTATAATAATTTGAAAATGAATAAAAAGATTTAATACTTTTTTAAAAATTATATATATACATAAGGAAATACATTTCATAATTTGTAATAAAACAAGGGTTAAAGTAAAATTTATAAATTAAGATTAAGTAAGGTTTAAATTATAAATTATAAATTAAATTGAATAAAGGTTTTAAACATAATTTAAACACATTTGACAAATGTTTAACAAGTAATAATAATTTTTAACAAGTGTAAGAAGTTAAATAATATAACTTACAAGTGTTCACAAATTAAACAAGTGGCATTTTATTTTATTTGAATTTATGAAGACATGTATTAGAGAAAAGAAAAACCAGATTTTAAACTTCTCAGATCAAAAAAAGAAATCTGAAAAGAAAAGAAAAACCTGAAAATAATGAAAGAAAAAAAATCTCAAAACAAAATATAAGTACATCTAGATAAAAGTTCAGGTAAACAAATCAGATCAAGGAAGCAATTTAGAAATCAAGTTACAAACCTGATCAAAGATCAACCTGAAGCAAAGGTAAACAAAAGGAAAAGAAATCGAGATTTAAAAATCTGGAAATCAAGGCATGCAACAGATATTAAATTCAAATTCAACTCAGCATGATTTGAATTCAAGACCTAGAAGGGGAATTTAAATCCAGAAATGAAAGAATCAGAAGCAAATCAGAGTTTCAACCTAGGAACCAGAAAAAAATTAAAATGGCAGATCAATAACAAGCAAACAACTTCAACAAATATCAAGCAATGATTCAAAGCTCAGATCAGCTTTAAAACAAATGCAAAAAGTCAAAGTCAACAATTAAAGCCTAAATCGTCTCAACCACATCAAAACCAGGACTCTGTTTCCCAATTTCAGTTTCAGGCCCTAAAGTTGTTCTTTGTCTTCAATCAAGTGAGCAAACTTAACCTATTATTATTTTTGTGTGTTTGGATTGTATTTGGAATGTGTGCTTGTGTGATTGTGTAAATAAACCTACATGTGTGTGTGTATGCATATGATGTATGCATGCCTGTAAATGTAAATATCTTGCTTTGTGCTAAGTCTACAGGCTCAAGAACAAGTTAAATAAAAATCTTATCTCCCCAGATAAACAACATTAGACCATGATCCTTAAAAGAAGTTTGTTTATATTAACTAGATGATGTTTTTAAAAATATTATTAAGTATATTAATAAATAGGGATTTTGGGATTAAGAAATGAGAGTAGAAATCAAATAATAAGTTAAAAATTGAAATTCAAAAATTCGAGTTTAGATTTCATAAATAGAATCGTATTGTAAAATGAGGAATTTAGATAACAATTTCAAGATTTTAAAGTTTGGGATTATCCTGATATTCCGAGTTAAACAAAATTCATATTTTCATCAACTGCTATTGATCAAAGACGAACTGAAGTTCGAGGTCAATGTCGAAGGTTGTTTACGGTTTACTGATCATCAGAAAAATGATCGTTTGATTTGTAGACTGATGAGGAGTTTGGGAGAAGCTAACTTCGGTTTTAACCCTAGTTTTTGTTAATGTCGAAAAGAAGGTTGCTGCATCACCATGGGTGGATCGGTCGAAGCCGAACCAGGTGGAATAGAAATGGGAGGTCGAGATGTGCCTGTGGTGTGGTTGGCGTGGTTGATGATAGTTGGGATCGTCGGCAATGGAAGTTTTTACAAAGAAGTTCGGGTTTCAGGTTGAGCTTGACGGCTTGATTTTGAATTCATGAAGATATCGTCGAACTGGGTGTTTGGGTGTGTCATCGATGTTGTTGGCGACATATCAGAAGTCAAGAGGTAGGTCGGAGGTATTCCGCCAAGTGTACACGTGCATGGTGTCATAGTGGTGCCTGTAAAGTTGAGTTGGGAAAGAAAGGAATTGAACTCGAAGCATGCCTCGGGAGATTTATGTACTAACTCGAGTTTTCGTTCGAGTATTTTTATGTTTTACAGGGTAGGAAAATTTAAATAAAATTTTAAAGACTTAAAATGAAATTTTTAGAGGCACTCGGGTTATTTGGGGAAAAACTCGAAGTAACTAGGGTTTTATCTCGGGATGCTTTCGAGGAAGTCTCGGGTTTTATCATTTCTGATTTTTAAAACTTAACAATTTAAGTTAAATTTAGTTCTAAATATATTCTTTTAAAAATGATGGTTATTTGTTAAGTAGGAATGGTAGTTAAAGGTTTTGAAATAAAATATTTTAAAATTAGTTAAGTTTAAAATGTTTTAAACTTAAATTTTAAAAGAGTTTATTTTTAATAAAACTTAACAATGTAATTAAGGAGTTAATCAAATATTTTCTTAACTATTAACTTAAAAGTTAAGTTAATTTATATTGTTAGTGATAATTAACTAATTAATTATTAATTAAAAGGTTAATTAATTTATAATTAATTAATTAATTAAAGGATAATTAAATAATTTAAGGTTAATTATTTACATAATTAAAGGTTGATTTATTTATAAATCAAGGTTGATTAATTGTTGATTAAAGGTTAATTAATTAATGAAGGTGATTAAGGAATGATAATTAATTAAGGAGTAATTAATTTAATTAATTAAGGAGTAATTAATTTAATTAATTAAGGATAATTAATTAAATGTTAATTAATTAAAGGTTCATTAATTAACTAAGAGCAAATAGTTAGGGGTTAATTATTTACTGATTAGGGATAGATTAATTTATTAATTAAAGTTAATTTATTTATAATTAAGGGTTAACTAATTATGTAATTAACTTTAAAGTTAATTTAATTAATGTGATTAATTAAGGACTAATTAATTAATTAAAGGTAATTAATTAAGATGGATAATTAAGAATTAATTTATTAATTTATCAATACTAAATGATTTGTAATTAATGAATCAGGATTGAGTAATTAATTCATGAGTAATTAATTTAATTGGAAGTTAAATTGAATTAATTCAGGATTATACAATTAATCCTAATTATAAATGATTATTGAATGCTTGGATAGCTTATGAATGTTTGCATTGTATGAAATGCCTTGAATGAATTGTTATCTCTGGACTGTAATATTATGTTCTGTAAATTGAGCTGTGTGAAATTTATTTTATTTATTTATCTGTGATATATTTATCTATGAATTTGTGAATGAAGATAAGCACTATATGATTATACCGCTTATCGATATTGTTGTCTTTGAATCTGTGGTGATTGATGTTGTTGCACTATTGTGTAAAACTCATGGACTACACCATACACACACAAATATGGATTGCACGAGGAAATTGGTTAAGTCATAGATTTTTGAAATAGTTTTAAAATTGAGTTTTAAATCCAAAAGGTTTTGGAAATGGAATTGGATTATTATGAAAAACTTTTGAAAAAAAGCTTTAAAGATAAAAGTTATTTTTGATAACTTGATAAGGTTTTGAAATTTAAATAGTTTGATTTGAATTTAACTTCAAAATTTGAAATTGAATTCAAAATTTGAAATTGAATTCTATATTTGGAAATTATGGTTAAAAAAGGTCATATAAGTGGTAAATGTGTTTATATGGGTTTTTAAACCATTTTAAAAGTAGTGTTTTAGGAATTTGAATTTAATCCAAGTATTATACCTGAAGGGCTTTAACTTGTATAAATGTAATCGGATTATTTTTCCCGAAACGAAAACTATTTGTTTCCAAATAATGATAGCTTTCACATAATGAAAGAATTTCTAGTTTGTGTTATAAATATTTCAAATTTGAAAGTGATTTATTTTGAAAGCTATGAATAAATTTTGTGAAAGATAATTGAATCTTTTTTGAAATTGAAGAAGATTTAAACTTTAGTATAAAAGATTTGAAACGAAAATTGTTTCTGAAAGCTATGAATCTATGTAAATGGTTTGGAAAGATATGAATTGAGTCTTTGATTTAAATGATTGGATGAGTTAATCCCATTTGAAAAGGAAATTGTTTTGAAAAGCCGTAAATGAATCTTTGTGAAAAATGGGTGAACTTTGTGAAGTAAATCTTTTTGTTTAAAGATTCGTAAATGGTGATTTGTTTAAACCATTTGAGGAAAGGTGTTGGATTTTAAGTTGTGACTTAACTATAATCCCATATCTATATGTTTTTAAATATTGCGCTCATTATTCGGTTTAGCCGGGAGAGGACCTTGTGTCTTATAACCCATTCCGAATAATGATACGACGATATGGATAGCATTTGAAGACCGGTGGTGAAGACAGGGTATTTTCAAAAACGAAAGGATAACCCGTCGAATGACTCTGCATCGATTAGTGCCCGATATAGAGATCTCCATATGTGATGGGGATACCGATCGGGATTAGGAATTCCCGGAGTGCAAGGGATTCTTTGGAAGTGCCTTCGGTTCTGTTCGAACCCGGAAAAGACTTGTATGAATGTGTGTTTGACGTTACACTTTGACATGTAAAGCTGGTTTCTATCAAATACATTTCTATTTGGTGGCGGAGATTTATTCTCTTAGCTTAACACTCTTCTCTGAGACGTACGAGCTCAGAGGTTATGTAGTTGATGGTTGCTAGTGATGCATTCCCAATTTGGTAACGCGGCATACGAAGTGTTGTAGATCATTTGTTGATCGAAGCATAGCTTTATGAAAAAGTGTAGCTTTGTGGACGAGACTGCATCAGGACCTCACACCCCGAAAATGGTAGAAACAGGAAAGATACGACAAGGTTACAGGGGTCGCGCCTCTAGGGTATGTCCATTCCTTTTGGAAAAGGGTGGTATAATGGTATGGAGCCCAGATACTTAACTCATGTGGACACTGTAAATCTATTACTGTGTGATGGTTCTGGTTGAGAGCCCTCGAATAAAGTTCGCAAACGATAGGGGGTGGCATATCTTTAGGTATTACTCCCGGGTAGGTTGGAAACCGGCCTTGTGTTGGCAGAGAGACGGGTAGGTTCTCGGGGCGTCCCTCCAGAGGCGTACCCATGTGGCAATGGGAAGTTCCTTGGCCTGACCATTTTTCGGAAATCCAATCTCCAATACGCGCCCTGTATGGTTTTAGTTGTATAACCTACCATTTACTTATGGTGGCGCCCCACTGCTTAGATAGTAGTTATTGTAGGCATACAATAATGGTTGTATGCTAGCTAAGATTAATATTATACTTTCGAAATGTTTTCCACTATGCACTAATAATAATATCAAAAGAATTTTGCGTAGTAAGCAATTTTGACTATCATAAGGAGAAATCTCCTCCAATTCTGCGTTTGCATGATGTGTGTGGTGGGAGGCCTTATGGTAGTTTCATTTTCCAAAAAGCATTGCGGATTTCTTTTAAAATCTTTCGTTGTTTGTTTTAAAGATAAACTGTTATTGTTTGCTCATACCAGTCCCATGACTGACCCGGAGTTTATTGTTCCCTTCCTAAACTTTGGATGCCCACAATTTTCTACACGGAAAGTTTAGAGTTGGGTTTTTCAGATAACCAAATAGTAGGTGTAAATTCGATAGCATTCAATCTCTAGATATTGGCAATCGCATTTGGATGTAGATTCACTTCAGCATGGATGGCGATTCTCACTTTCTGGTTTGGAGTCTTTCTAGCTTTGGAGCTTTAGCTTTGGAGTTGCAGATACAGTTTGATGTTAAAGTTCTCTTTGGAGTTTCTTTATTGATATTCCTTCTTCCGTTGTTATGTATTTGTCTCTGATATTTTTGTATCATATTGTATCAGATATTGGATTCATTGTTGTATCAATGATATATTATCCATTCCTTCCGTTGTGTTGTTGTACTTAATGTGTTATAAGCTCTGGCGAACTAGATTCGACATTTGGATCTGCGGCATCTGAATATGAGTGACGTATTCAGTGTCAATTTTCGAAGGTCGAGTCAGGGTCGTTAGAAAAATAGACTAGAAAATTACCACGGACACAATGGTGCAACTTCCGTGGCTTAATTCTGATAATTTACAAAGTTATTTTATTATCTAATTAATTAATTGTTATGGATTAAATTTTGGATTGTTACATTCTCCCCTCTTTAAAGGATTTCTTCCCTGAAATCTCTAAGGATAAAAGAATGACTAAATGTTTTCATCCAAGTTCTACCATCAACTACTCAATCATCAACCATTCATCCATTGTCCTTAAGTGTTTCTAATGAAGTTATGATACTTATGCAATTAGTGTAGTGTAAATGACCCTAACTAACGCAAAAAATTAGGTGATCTACTGATTCAGTTGACCTCCTTTTATGCAATCATGTTCGTGCCATGTATCCAAATAAATGCAAAAATTCCTAATGATAACTGATAGTTCTATATGCGTGCTACTACCATCATCCAAATGCAACAATCATGTGATAAACATTCTTTTATGTCAACCATCGAAATAAAGTAAAAATGTGCACACATCCGTATGCATATGCTCTAGTGTCCTAATTAGGTCGATACCTAAAGAATAATAGTGCCTAGTGTACCTATATGCATCCATTAACATCCACTAGCAAACACTTGCAACCACTAGCATACATCACTCATAACACGTTCTATTAACATGTTTACATCAAATCCTACCATCCATAGGTTAAATCCTAAGTTCTACCCTCCCAAAGGATAATAAAGGGAAGAACCTATTCAAATCTATAGATGGAAAAAGGAATTCTAAAACTTACTATCAAAAAGATAAGGATAGGAAGTATGAATCTTCTCTTCTGCTTCCTAAGTGGTATTTGCAACATCATCTACCCATTGCACTTTTGCTAGTGGAACCTCCTTATTCCTTATGTGACGCCCCACCTCTATACCCACGCTAGACAAGAACATTACGGTGAATGCTGTCGACTAGCATGGAGAATAAGGCTGTTGAGGAGCGACCATCCGTGTAATTTCTTTGCGCGAGCACCGATATGTCAGATAATATAACATGCATTCTATTTCAAGAGGAAATCCGACATACCAACACAAACTCAAAGCTACTGCACGGTGGCTATATAAATCCTTCGGAAACAAATATAGAAATAAACATAACACAAATCAGTCACAGACAATTCATATCACAAAGGCGGAATAAGATATGAATATTACACTAGGAAGTGTACATCAGAGTAGTGGTCTAAAAAGATCCACAATATCACAAAAGAATAGTTACACGAACTACATAAAAGAATAAGTATACATTAAGGAGTCTATATCTCAAATGTATACAACAAAATAACTACTAATCTAAGTAGTTAACCCAAAAGTCAAGGAGTTAATCCCGGATGAGAAGTCAAGCAGAAGCACCTGTAATATCTCGGTCTGACCCGAGTATTATTTAATAAGAAAATAATAAACGGATCAGTCTAACTATAAATATCAGATGAAACGATATAGAATAAGAGATATGACTAAACACGTAATAATCACAATGCCAAGCTGTGATATATATATATATACTTAGTTGATAATCATCAAGAGATTAATCAATGTCACCAAATCTACACAAGAATCAAAGAAGTGTCATACTCTTTATTTCGTTCATCAAACCACAAATATTGACGATAATATCAATGTCAATCACCAAAGTCAAAGACGCACAAATTCCAGAAGACTACACAAGAAATCCAGAAATCACAAAAGTCAATGACACACAAATTCACCAATGCACAAATATTGATAAAACTTATCAATGGAAATCACGAAAATTGGTGAAACACAAACTCTAGGAATCTACACAAGAAATCCAGAAATCACAAAGGGGGGGAAGGCCTATCACAAACGGGAGCATAAAGCTCACCAACACGTGTATCACAAACGGAACGCTAATTCCATGGTCGCTAACCATCACAAATTGAGCCGAAGCTCCACAAACGGCCCGAAGACCATGGGTTGCTACCCCATCACAAATTGAGTCAAAACTCCACAAAACGGGGTTTAGTCTCCCTCGCAGACAAAGAGACATCGCACATTGCTAGTCTAAATCACAAAGATGATCGTCATGATCAGCGAGAAGTGTCGATTACACTAAGCTAGTAAATATATGAGTTTAGCTTCATGTCCCATAACCACTTGCTTAACTTAAATATTTACGAACAAACTGTAAATCTCCACTAGAAAATTGTCACAAGAGGTTCAATCGAACAAGTCCAAGAATTAACCGATAAAGTGAACGCAAGCGTTTCATACCACTTGTTTTACTAAGCCGTTTAATTAGATTTCTCATACGAGTGAGGTAAAGGTTTGTATATACTAATAGATTGGAAAACGGTTTTATAAACGAGTTTGGTATTAAAATAGTATTGAAATCGTTTGAGGAAAGGGTTTTGATATTTACTACTAGTATAGAAAACCTTTATATTTTTAAAGTGACAAATCACGAAGAAGATTGTAAGAACAATCAATCACAAAAATTCACATACGAAGACGTGAATAAAATCCAAAGAAATCGATAAAGAATCCGTCGAAATGGATATTCAAAAATCCCTAAAAAGAGTCATCAAAATCATAATAGATGATAACAACAAATAGGATTATCACGAATCGATTTAAATTGGAATTCCAATCCAAAAAGGCAAATTGGACTCAAACAGCAGGTTCAGTCGACTGAACAGAGAATTTCAGTCGACTGACCCTGTACATGGAAATTTTCCAGGTTCAGGAAACTTTCTGTTTCCAGTTTCAGTCGACTGTGCAGAGTTTTCAGTCGACTGAATCATGCCTGGAAACTCTCGGGTTTCAGGTTCAGTCGACTGAACAGAGATTTCAGTCGAATGAATCATGCCTGGGCTGTTTTTCAGCCTTATTCAAATGAAGAGCAAACTCTTCCAAAATGCAATCGGACGAACATTGGCTCTAAGGGTTTATGCCAATCGGCAACCCGGCCCTATATGCTCCTCGATGCATCACCAAAAGCATGATCAAACATCCATAAAAGGATTTTACACAAATTTGACTTAAAAACCCGAAAATTGGAATATTCACAAAACCAATCCAAATCAAGAGCAAATGCACATGAAGAAGTGTTAGGAATTCATACCCAACAACCAAAGATAGTTATAGTCATAGATGTGAGATAAAAATCTCACCTTTTCACAAAATCGAACAAGAAGAAGCTTGAAAGCAAATGGAGAATCAACCTTTCTTCAATCACAACCCAAATGAGCTTGAATCTAAGCTCAAAAACAAGAACATTCCCGAAATTAGGTTTAGGAATTTCTGAAATTGAATAGAGAAAGAGTTGGAGAAGAAGAAGGGGATGCTTACCAAGGGGTTCTTCTTGAGTTTGGAGCAAGGAGATGGATTTGCAAGAGAAACTAGGGTTTTGGAATTTTAATTTCCAATCTCTCCCACCATTAACACTCTAAAAACTGAAATGAGAAGAGAATGAGGGTGAGTGGGGAAGAGTGGCTCAGATTTGAGCATAAGTTAACATAGGGTTGAGCCCAAAAACCAAACCCAAAGTAAAAAGTAGCAGAAATCAACTTTCTCCAAACATATCGAAGCTTATACTCAAAAAGGTCGCAAACGGCATTTTAAACTCAATGGGAGTGGTCCCGAGCCCTAATTCGACCGTATGCAAAAAGTAGCTTTTCGGACTAAAATCCGACTAACGATAAAATATTTAAATAAAATATTTAAATATAAAATCGATAAATATGCGGGTTGTTACAGACTCCCCTCCTTAAAGAAATTGCGTCCTCGCAATATTACAAGAAGAAGATATATAGTAACAACTATACAGGCATATTCAACACAAAAGAAGTTTGAAATAAGAAGTTCACCTCAAAGAGCACGAGAAAGTAAGTCCGGATGTGTACGCTCGATGTACTCTCTAGATTCCCAAGAACAATCCTTAGGATTTGAAGACCATTGAACTTTAACAAGCGGAACATCTTTATTTCGAAGTCGCTTGACTTCCGAAGCAATGATACGAATAGGATGTTGCTCATAAGTTAAATTAGACGAAACTTCAATCTCTTCCACAACACCGGGCTCAAGAATAGAATCGGAATCTCGAAGACATTTCCGAAGTTGAGAAACGTGAAACACGTCATGCATAGCAGAAAACTGAGCCGGTAATAAAAGGCGATAAGCCATGGAACCAATGCGTTCAGTGATAGGAAATGGCCCAATATATCGAGGCGCTAACTTTTCCGATCGACTGAAACGTACAACACCTTTCATAGGTGAAACACGAATGAACAAAAGATCTCCCACAGAAAATTCTAACTTCCTTCTCCGGTTATCGGCATAGGATTTTTGTCTACTTTGGGCTTCTTTCATCCTATGACGAATAAGATCAATCTTTTCTGTGGAATCACGAATAAAATCTGGACCTAAAGCCAGCTTCTCACCGGCCTCAAGCCAACAAGAAGGAGATCGGCATGGCCTACCATAGAGTGCCTCGAAAGGTGCCATACCAATACTAGATTGGAAGCAATTATTATAGGAAAATTCAACAAGTGAAATATGATCTTCCCAACCTCCACCAAAATCAAGAACACAAGCACGAAGAAGATCTTCAAGAGTTTGATTCACACGCTCGGTTTGTCCATCGGACTGGGGATGATAAGCGGTGCTAAAATTAAGCTTCGTTCCCAAAGCTTTTTGAAGACTCTTCCAAAATCCACTAGTAAACAATGGATCACGATCACTAACAATAGAAGTAGGAACACCATGCAATTTAACAATTTCTTTGATAAATATTTTGGCCAAAAGAGGAACAGTTCGGTTAGACCGTACAGGAATAAAATGAGCGGATTTAGTAAGTCTATCAACAATTACCCATAAGCTATCATAACCCGATCGAGAACGGGGAAGGCCATCTATAAAATCCATGGAAATTTGATCCCACTTCCAAACTGGAATTTCTAAAGGTTGCAATAACCCTCCGGGCCTTTGATGTTCGGCCTTAACGAGTTGGCAAGTCATGCAACGTTTAACGAAGTTAGCGATGTAAAGTTTCATTCCCTCCCAATAATAAAGTCGCTTCATATCCGCGTACATTTTACTACTACCGGGATGAATGGTAAATTTAGAACGATGTGAATCTTCTAAAATATCTTTACGAAGATCACCAATATTTGGCACGACAAGTCTACCAAATTTCCTAATGCCTCCACGAGAATCGATATCAAAGTCTTTCAAACCTTCAATATCAATTTTATCCCTAATATTTTGGCCAAGAAGAGCCAAGTCGGGATCTAGCCCTTGAGCTTCAAGAATGCGGTCTAAAAGAGATGGATGAGCCTCAAGGCTACATAAAACAAACGATGAGCATAAATCGAAAATACGGTCTCGAATTTCGCAAGTGGATAAAATCTCGAGATCGTTCCATTCGGATATCATCATAGAAACAACAGCTTGTTGTTTACGGCTAAGAGCATCGGCGACAAGATTACCCTTACCGGAGTATAAAGAATATCAAGATCATATGGTGCAAGAAATTCGAGCCAACGCTGTTGACGCAAATTAAGTTCCTTTTGTGAGAATAAATATTTCAAGGACTTATGATCTGTGTAAAGAACAAATTTCTCTCCTAAGAGATAATGACGCCAAATCCGAAGGGCAAAAACAATAGCCGCGAGCTCTAAATCATGAGTGGCATATCTAGTCTCAGCAGGCTTTAATTGCCTAGAAGCATAAGCAATAACGCGTTCCTTTTGCATAAGAACGGCACCCAAACCAATGCGACTAGCATTGGTATAAACAACGAAATCTTGATTCCCTTTGGGAATAACAAGAATAGGAGCATCAGAAAGAAGTTCTTTTAATTTCTGAAAAGAAGCTTCACATTTGTCCGACCAAATGTATTTAACACCTTTCTTCGTCAAGCTAGTGAGAGGTACGGCAATTTTAGAAAAGTCTTTAATAAAACGACGGTAATAGCCCGCCAATCCAAGAAAGCTACGAGTCTCTGTCACATTCTCCGGTCTCTTCCAATCTTGAATCGCTTCAATCTTTGAAGGATCCACGGAAATTCCGGATTCGGAAATGATGTGACCGAGAAACTTCACACGAGATTGCCAAAAATGGCGTTTAGAAAATTTTGCCTTTAATTGATTACTCCTAAGAGTTTCCAACACAATCCGAAGATGTTTTTCATGCTCCTCCTCGGTTTTAGAATAAACAAGAATATCATCGATAAAGATGAGAACAAACCGGTCGAGAAAGTCTTTAAAAACTCGATTCATTAAGTCAACGAAATAAGCCGGGGCATTTGTTAACCCAAATGGCATAACAAGCCATTCATAAGATCCATACCGAGTGCGGAACGATGTCAAAGGAATGCTATCCTCTGCAATACGAAGCTGATGAAAACCGGTAGCCAAGTCCAATTGTGAAAAGACTCTAGCACCACTAAGTTGATCGAATAGATCATCAATCCGAGGTAAAGGATATTTATTTTTGATAGTAAGATCATTAAGCTTGCGATAGTCAACGCAAAGCCTAAGTGTACCATCGGATTACTTCACAAAAATAGATGAAGCTCCCCAAGGCGAGGAACTAGAGCGAATAAATTGCTTCGTTTCCAATTCAGATAATTGTTTACGCATCTCCTCGTTTTCTTTATTGGACATACGATAAGGAGGACGAGTGATAGGTTGAGCTCCCGGAATAAGATTAATTCTGAACTCAATTGCTCGCTTAGGTGGTAATCCTAAAACGGGCTCGAATATGTCAGAAAATTCACAAACGATGTGAATAAGAGAAATAATATCACCCTCATCATCATCATCGTCATCACGAGGATTTAAAGAATATAAAGATGCAACCAAAGCAGAATCTGAATCTTTAAGAATAACAGAAACCTGATTAACAGATTGAGGATGTCGAAGATGAATAGTCCGCTCAAGACATAGGATATGAGCTTCATAACGGTTAAGCCAATCCATTCCCAAAATCATTCCAAAGCCTAAATAACGCATGACATGCAAATCGGCTCGGAAAGATAAATCACACAAAATAATCTCGACATCTTTACACAATAAACTGATTGTTGCGGATCCACCAACCGGATTCGCAATTCTCAAAGAAGTCATTAAACACAAAACATCCAAAGAAAAAGCATCAACAAGTTCTTTTGATATAAAAGAATGGGACGCACCCGTATCAAAAAGAACTCGAATAGGATGATCACGAAACAAAATAATTCCATCTAGAATAGAATGAGAAATACCTTGGCCACGAGATGTGTTGCCAGGGGCTTGAGCAACATTTAACTTTCCCTCCTTCTTGCCCTGAAGCTTGGGGCATGAAGATATAACATGACCGGGAACTTTGCAGTAGCGACAAGAAAGAGACTTTGGGCACTTGTTCGCATAATGGTCCTTCGAACCACAATTATAGCATTCCCCACGGCCAAAGGAAGAAGTCTTTGCCACGGAGGTTGCTTGCTTCCCTTTCTTATTGGGATAAGGGCCTTTAAATTTGTTTGACCTCTTTCTGTTGTTGAAGTTTGGTTTGGAACCCACCACTTCAACATCATTCTCTCTATCCGCCTCTTCAAGACGAAGAGCGATATCAACGAGTTGGTCGAAAGAAACTTCTAACTTTAAAAGTAATGGCTTCTTGAGGCTTTTGTTTAAGCCATAAACGAATCTCTGATTCTTCTTAAGAGGGGTGTTGATGTATTCAACCCCATATTTGGAAAGCGACTCGAAAGAGGCGACGTAATCAGTCACAGATGACTCACCTTGAACAAGGTCTATAAATCGTCGAGCCAATGTCACTTTTTCTGCTTCTGGTACGAATTTTAACTCGAAGCGTTCTCGGAATTTCTCCCAGGTGAGATCCGCTTCATTAATCTCAGAAATAAGAAGCTCGTACCAATCCAATGCTCTTTCTCGGAGCATACTAGAGGCCACCTGAACTCGGTGAAGGTCAATAAGATTCATGCGAGAAAAGATGCGATCGCATGTTCTAAGCCAAGCTTGTACTTCAATAACAGTTTCGGAACCTTTGAATGATTCCCCACCCAAATTAGTGTAATCGCTACACAAGCGTGCAAATCCCGACTTTGGGTGAGTAGGTTCCGGGTTAGCTCCAGCTGCTTGAGCATTTGTTACCAAATGAAGAAGCTGTTGAGCAGTCATAAAAACTCCATCCTGGGGTGGAGTGATAGATGGCACGGCTCTGGGGCGGCCAGTTCTAGACATTTATCTTCCTTAAGAAAGAAAGAAGAAGAAGAAAAGGTTATTCACCAAATTAAATATCAAGCAATCTTGATAGATAAATAAGGAATCATAAGGAAAATAGGATGAATCGGTACGAAGACTCGAATTAAACCCTAAAGCACGACTCCTAAGAAAGACTTAGGACGATGATCCTTGTTATAATATTCCATATTGTTCCGAAGTTTGGCTCTGATACCAAGCTGTGACGCCCCACCTCTATACCCACGCTAGACAAGAACATTACGGTGAATGCTGTCGACTAGCATGGAGAATAAGGCTGTTGAGGAGCGACCATCCGTGTAATTTCTTTGCGCGAGCACCGATATGTCAGATAATATAACATGCATTCTATTTCAAGAGGAAATCCGACATACCAACACAAACTCAAAGCTACTGCACAGTGGCTATATAAATCCTTCAGAAACAAATATAGAAATAAACATAACACAAATCAGTCACAGACAATTCATATCACAAAGGCGGAATAAGATATGAATATTACACTAGGAAGTGTACATCAGAGTAGTGGTCTAAAAAGATCCACAATATCACAAAAGAATAGTTACACGAACTACATAAAAGAATAAGTATACATTAAGGAGTCTATATCTCAAATGTATACAACAAAATAACTACTAATCTAAGTAGTTAACCCAAAAGTCAAGGAGTTAATCCCGGATGAGAAGTCAAGCAGAAGCACCTGTAACATCTCGGTCTGACCCGAGTATTATTTAATAAGAAAATAATAAACGGATCAGTCTAACTATAAATATCAGATGAAACGATATAGAATAAGAGATATGACTAAACACGTAATAATCACAATGCCAAGCTGTGATATATATATATATATATATATATATATATATATACTTAGTTGATAATCATCAAGAGATTAATCAATGTCACCAAATCTACACAAGAATCAAAGAAGTGTCATACTCTTTATTTCGTTCATCAAACCACAAATATTGACGATAATATCAATGTCAATCACCAAAGTCAAAGACGCACAAATTCCAGAAGACTACACAAGAAATCCAGAAATCACAAAAGTCAATGACACACAAATTCACCAATGCACAAATATTGATAAAACTTATCAATGGAAATCACGAAAATTGGTGAAACACAAACTCTAGGAATCTACACAAGAAATCCAGAAATCACAAAGGGGGGGAAGGCCTATCACAAACGGGAGCATAAAGCTCACCAACACGTGTATCACAAACGGAACGCTAATTCCATGGTCGCTAACCATCACAAATTGAGCCGAAGCTCCACAAACGGCCCGAAGACCATGGGTTGCTACCCCATCACAAATTGAGTCAAAACTCCACAAAACGGGGTTTAGTCTCCCTCGCAGACAAAGAGACATCGCACATTGCTAGTCTAAATCACAAAGATGATCGTCATGATCAGCGAGAAGTGTCGATTACACTAAGCTAGTAAATATATGAGTTTAGCTTCATGTCCCATAACCACTTGCTTAACTTAAATATTTACGAACAAACTGTAAATCTCCACTAGAAAATTGTCACAAGAGGTTCAATCGAACAAGTCCAAGAATTAACCGATAAAGTGAACGCAAGCGTTTCATACCACTTGTTTTACTAAGCCGTTTAATTAGATTTCTCATACGAGTGAGGTAAAGGTTTGTATATACTAATAGATTGGAAAACGGTTTTATAAACGAGTTTGGTATTAAAATAGTATTGAAATCGTTTGAGGAAAGGGTTTTGATATTTACTACTAGTATAGAAAACCTTTATATTTTTAAAGTGACAAATCACGAAGAAGATTGTAAGAACAATCAATCACAAAAATTCACATACGAAGACGTGAATAAAATCCAAAGAAATCGATAAAGAATCCGTCGAAATGGATATTCAAAAATCCCTAAAAAGAGTCATCAAAATCATAATAGATGATAACAACAAATAGGATTATCACGAATCGATTTAAATTGGAATTCCAATCCAAAAAGGCAAATTGGACTCAAACAGCAGGTTCAGTCGACTGAACAGAGAATTTCAGTCGACTGACCCTGTACATGGAAATTTTCCAGGTTCAGAAAACTTTCTGTTTCCAGTTTCAGTCGACTGTGCAGAGTTTTTCAGTCGACTGAATCATGCCTGGAAACTCTCGGGTTTCAGGTTCAGTCGACTGAACAGAGATTTCAGTCGACTGAATCATGCTGGACTGTTTTTCAGCCTTATTCAAATGAAGAGCAAACTCTTCCAAAATGCAATCGGACGAACATTGGCTCTAAGGGTTTATGCCAATCGGCAACCCGGCCCTATATGCTCCTCGATGCATCACCAAAAGCATGATCAAACATCCATAAAAGGATTTTACACAAATTTGACTTAAAAACCCAAAAATTGGAATATTCACAAAACCAATCCAAATCAAGAGCAAATGCACATGAAGAAGTGTTAGGAATTCATACCCAACAACCAAAGATAGTTATAGTCATAGATGTGAGATAAAAATCTCACCTTTTCACAAAATCGAACAAGAAGAAGCTTGAAAGCAAATGGAGAATCAACCTTTCTTCAATCACAACCCAAATGAGCTTGAATCTAAGCTCAAAAACAAGAACATTCCCGAAATTAGGTTTAGGAATTTCTGAAATTGAATGGAGAAAGAGTTGGAGAAGAAGAAGGAGATGCTTACCAAGGGGTTCTTCTTGAGTTTGGAGCAAGGAGATGGATTTGCAAGAGAAACTAGGGTTTTGGAATTTTAATTTCCAATCTCTCCCACCATTAACACTCTAAAAACTGAAATGAGAAGAGAATGAGGGTGAGTGGGGAAGAGTGGCTCAGATTTGAGCATAAGTTAACATAGGGTTGAGCCCAAAAACCAAACCCAAAGTAAAAAGTAGCAGAAATCAACTTTCTCCAAACATATCGAAGCTTATACTCAAAAAGGTCGCAAACGGCATTTTAAACTCAATGGGAGTGGTCCCGAGCCCTAATTCGACCGTATGCAAAAAGTAGCTTTTCGGACTAAAATCCGACTAACGATAAAATATTTAAATAAAATATTTAAATATAAAATCGATAAATATGCGGGTTGTTACACCTTAGTCGCTTGATGTCTCTTCTAACAATCTTCATGGCGATACGCCGAACATAAGCTTCCTTTTCTACCTCCACCTCCTCTAGCTGACTAGGCTCTACAACCTCCACAGAGTCATGTAAGCACTTTCGCAAGTGTGAAACTTGGAAAACATCGTGCACTCCTACGAGCCTATCATGTGGCCTTATTCGGTAAACCATCATTCCAACTCTTTTTGTGATAGGAAATGGTCCAACAAATCTAGGGGCTAACGTTCCATTTGATTCAAACTGTGACGATCCAGAATTTTGGATGGTTGAAATCAGAATATTTATTTGATTTTAAATGTTTAAAAGTTAATTTTTAACTTGAATTCAAATATCACCATTTATTGGGTAATTTAATTATTAAATTAACTAATTTGAAGTTGGGTAAAATGTTGAATCTGGAGTTTTAATCCTGTTAAAAATAATTTGAAGGCTTGTAAAATCTATATTGATAATACTGAAGATAATAGAACTCTTAAAAATTGAATTTGGAAGTGTTTTGTTAAGTTTAGAAATTTATCGTTTAAATCGATGATTAAAAATAGCCTTCCAAGGCACAGTCTCTAAATTCGACGAAACCAGTTCTATTGGATCCGTAATATTGTATTATTATCGGATTTAAATTTTGTAGAGGTTGGAGTTGTTGTGTGATCGTACGGTAAGTAAACGCGCTGAAATTTGAATCGAAAATTTAATATAATAACTGAGCCTAAAAAGTTATCTTCTCCATATGATCGAATTATGACTCGAAACTTTTTCCATTACGTTGGGAATAGAGGTATAACATTATAAACGCCTAGCGGCATGCCTCGATAGGAGGTCAAGGTTTTGAGTTGCGGTTATCGAGGAATTTGAATTTAAATTTTAAATATATATTTGTAAATTTTGGTCAACTTTAGCTGAATTTCTTTCCACATCATAACTTTTTGCCTTCACCTCAATATCACTATAGCAACCTAAGCTTCCTTCTCTAACACACCTTTCCTTTTAAAACCAAGCAAAGAAAAGGAGTGCTGGCCCTTAAACAAGAACAAAAATCGATACTGTCGATAAAAATCTCAAGCTACCCTCCCATTTTCTTCGTCCAAAATCAAAGAAAATGGCGGAGAATATAATCAAAAACTTCAAATCAATTATCTCTCTAATTTATTAGTTCGATCCCAGATAAAAAGAAAGAAAAGAAAAAAATGGCCGAACTATTCTTCTCCTCTTTCCTATTCGAAGCCGACCTTTTCTCTCTATTCATCAAAACCGGCCTTTTTTTTCAAATCAAAATCGAGTTCAGTCTAATTAATCGAGTCGTTCGGCCTTACTTATAAAAGCAAGCATTGTCGATCGAATTCGAGGTTCTGGTGGGGCTGGGTAGGTCGACGGTGTTCGCGTGAAGCTTGGTGACGTTTGGAAGCTCGAGCATGGTAGGAGGCTAGGGGTTAGCGTCGGTCGTCGATGATCTCGGTGAAAGAGCAGGCGACTGGTCGTGTTTTTTGGTAGGGTTTTCGCGATGTAGGGACGCTTTATCTCTGGTTTTGAGCACTGTGGTATGGGTGGGTTTCGCGGCGCGTTCGAGAAGGAGAAGCCGATGGTCGGATAATGAGCTCGTCGAGACGCGGTTTGGATTTCGAGCTGAAGCTCGTTAAGTTGGTTTCTGGTTCGTTGTGAGGTAATTAAATTTTAAGTATTTTAAACAGTTTGTTTTTTTACTTAATCGACTATACATTTATATATACATATGTATGTAAACAGCAGGGTATATTTTACTATAAGTTATAAAATTTCTGTTTTAATTTGAATGAAATAAATGGGTATATAACAGAAATATATATAGTTGGACTTTGATTTGCAGTAAAGAAGAAGTATGTGTGTATACATATGTATGCATGCCTATTTTATTTTATATATATATATATATAGAAGAATAAATTATATTTATAAATAAGATATTGAAAGGAAAAGAAATAAAATACATATTTTTATTTTGTAGATCTTCTAGTTTATTTTAGTGACTAAATGGTTTAATGAACTTATTTAATTTATTTTAGTTACAAAAAGGTTTCTAAAAGAAAATGTTGGCTTAAAAGTAAATTATTAGTTTAAAATAAATTTATTAAACGGTAAATGATTATTCGATTTGTTCGAATATTAATAAATCGTATGATGTTTATACAAGGTTTAAAAACTATGAGGAAAACAAGTAGAGATTTCGATTGGGATTGCAAATGTCAAAGGTGAGTTAATCTCACTCATCTGGTTTGATTTAAATTTAAATAGTTAAATTTAAATAATTGGTTGAATGATTGGATTGATTTGATGTGGTATATTATATATAGTAGTATATAGTTTATATATGAGTGATTGTTTTCCCGCATTATATAGAGGATGAGACCCCATGCGTCGCATAATAGCGGATGATATTACATAAACCCAAATATCGCGATATTCCACCTCGAAGTGGAATTGTAATTTTATATTGTGCTAACATCTGTGGATGCAGGGAAACAGGTTGGAGGGATCCAACTGGATTCCTCAAAATATTTAGATTTGTTTAAATATTCTGTGATATAATTATTGATATCCTGTGATGAATTGTATTGATAATTGGAGTATTAGGTGCTACGGTTTGATTGAATATATTTGGGTATACTGAGTTACCAAAGATATATAAAATGGATTTTTGTAAAGAAAATAAAAAAAGAGAATTTGTAAGTAAAATAATTATATACAATTTTAATTAATTTAAAGAATAAAAGTGATTTTAAAATTCTAATAAATAAATTCCGAGTATGAAAAAGGAATTTTGAATAAAGAGAGAAATAATGAATTTTAAATTTAAGTGATGTTATATCAAGAAATAAAGAATTTATTTTAAAATTCAAGGTTTGAATTTATTTAAAAGGATAAAGAAGGAATTTGGGAAATCTGAAATTGATGTTTTAGTCAAAAAGATTTTTAAATCATAATTAAGGAATAAAATCGGAACTCAATGGGTTTTGACATAAATGAGTAAGTAAAGGAATGTATTTCAAAATGGAGTAAAACTGAAATCAATTTGGAAATTGATTTAAGTGTTTGGAATTGAAAATTTAAAGGAGAATGTGACTATGAAATTTATAAACTGGGTTTATAAAGTGAAACAGACATCAGTGGATATTTAGAAGGATAAATTCACGGTGGGAATTTATTAAAGGAATGGGTAAATTTGATTACATATTAATAGTGATTTATTTTTAAAAGATGTGAAATAGAAGTGTATTTCCCTGGAAAGCCAAGTACGTTTTCAAAGCAAAATTTTATGTATAGGTAAAAGTTTTAAAATTGTTTTAAAGGTATGTTTTAGAAAATTTATTATTTTAAATGTTCAAAATTTTAAGTAAGTATTTTTCAAATTTATTATAGTAGTAATTATTTAAAGGTGACTTGGTATTTTGTTTTAAAGAAAGAGAAAAGTTAGTTTTATATTTTATAAAGCGGCTTTATTTTAAATATTCTTAAAGTATATATTTTTGAATAAGTATTAAAATAGTTTTAACTTAAATGGCTTAAAGGATATTTTATAATAAATATTTTTAAATTATTTTAAAAATCTAAAGTTTTTGTACTTGGTGTTTTCAATGAAAATAAATATTTGGGAATTTATTCCATGAGAAGAGTGTGGTTGGAAAACTGTTTTCAAAAAGGTTTGAAAGTGGAAACATATCTTGCGAAGATATTTTGAGATAAATAATTTGGATGAAATTATTTATGTTTGATGGTTGTTTGTGAATGTTATTTGATAGTTAAATAACCAACTATCAATATTGGCCAATGCGTTGATCGTTTCGAAGAGACCGGGATCGGGATTTATTTCCTGAAAACCACTTCGATCCGGTTTGAACGTTTGCGTGTGGAAAACAAGAGTTTGGATTCGAAGGTGGAGCAGTGAAGTGCAAGGGCTAGTCTCTACTAATCCTGAGGTGATTACAAAATGGATGTAGTAGGAGTAGTGCCTTCGGTTCCGTTCGAACCCGGGATAGACTTATATGGATGAATGCTATTAGAACATCGTCAGGCGGACGATGAGCATTCTAAGGATATGTTCTAAAAAGGTAATGCTTAGCCTCGAGCCTCATTGACCGGTAATGACTGAAAATCAGGGGTTATGCAGCAAAACTAAGTGGGTAGCACCCATTAGGGTAAGGTCATCCTTGTCTAGATGTCCCTTTTTATTCGACTTATTGGGCGGTTGCTGATCCCAACCGCGTGGTGATCTTACTCGGGATTATCCAGTAAGGGGTAGTCCTGGTCTTGTGTTGCAAGGGATTGGGAGTAATCCTCGGTATGGTGATCTAGGCCACATACTGTGACAGGTGGTACCCTAGTGCCTAGTCATTAGTTGGAAATCCATTCTCCCTACGTGAACCCACTTTGTGGCTAGCATGCAGGAATTTAATTAATGTAACAATTTCGGCTAATTTAATAAGTATTTGTATATAGGCACTATTATAATATCAGAGGATTTTGATAAAAAAATGTTTTAGCTATCGTAAGGGAAAAACCCGACATATTTATTTGTGGCATGGTCTTACGAGATGCTTTTGATTTCAAAGAATTTTGAAAACTTTAATAATAATTTGAGTGTGATTTATCATTCTGGTTTTCTAGACTGACTCGGGTGTTATTTAACTATAATGCTCAGGTCATACCGAGTATTATAGAATACAGGAAAAATGCTGTGGAGCTCAGGAGACGAGCTGGATGGCGATACGTACTTCCATACTTGTTTAAAATATTTTGCTATATTGATTGGCTGTGTTTTCTATTTTGTGAGGATAGGTTATGATTACTATCCAGTTGGGTGATATGTGTACTCTGATGATGTAATGTATAAACAGATTTGCTTTTGTGTAAAGATGAGTTATTATCTACTATATTTTATTCCGCTGCGATGGATAGATTCTGTTGTTGTTTTGTTTTCTCTTCTTCTATCTCTTTCTTCTTTAACCCTAATGGTTCGTATTCCCATTCACTTTGAGTTGATATGTTGGAGAATAGTGTTGACTTTAGGGGTACAGGTTTGCGGGCTGTTACAGTGGTATCAGAGCTGAAAGGTTAAGCGAGAACCTTGGCTCTGGTGGGGATTACTCATGAAATAGAGTCAATAGTGCTCTATAATGAGTTTGAGTGTATTAATAGATATGAGCGTGTATTTGTTAGTGAATATAAAAGTTGTTTTTATATTGTGTTGACTTATCGGTTGAGTGTTTATGGATTCTGGTCGATATGTGGGACGCCATGTTATCGATAGGATTTCTAAACTCTTAAACAAGATAAACCGACACAGTATTGCTTTAGACAGGGTAAATGAAATATTTTTACCCAAATTATTTTTATATATAAAGGAAATAATTTTTCGTAGATTATTATAGTTATATATGGATGCTTGGTTGTTAGGAATGATAATATTAAATTATTGTCATTGTTATGTAAAATTGAATAAGATATCGAAATTATAACTAAAGCTGAGAAATAAGTTCATATACAAGTCGGATTTGTAAATGTAAATTGAAAATGTGATTTATAAATTGTGATGAAAATTCCAGAGAAATGTTTGAATATGAATTGGATGGATTTGGAATTTGGAATTTTTTGGAAAAGATTAAATTCCTTTGGGTTTGAAAATGGTTTTCAAAGGTTTTGAGAAATAATAGTGATATTAATTTGGAAAATATTTTTGAATTGGGTATGAAATCTGGTGAGATTTGGAATTTAAAAATATTTGAAATGTTTTGGAAAGATAAAAGCACTAAACTCTTTTCGGTCGTGTTATCCCATTTTTTGGTCAAAACTAGGATATCCATGTTGAGCGCGTCTCCACCACGATCGAGCTAAGAAGAAGCAACCAGCAAGCGTACCTAAGACCAGAGTTTCACTCAAGATCCAAATACAAAGTCCATTCGGCCTTAGACTCTCATATTCATTCGGCTATGCAAGTATACGGACTCATTCGGCAATCCATGCCTAAGGTCATTCGGCACTCATAATACACGACTCATTCGGCAATCCATGCCTAGGGACATTCGGCACTCCTAATATACAAGCTCATTCGGCATAGCGTTCATCCGGTCCAACACCACACAACCAATGCCGGACCAAACTCCTCATCTACGCCGAACCAAACTCCCCCCATGCCGAGTATAGCCTCACCGGTCCAAACCCTTCCCATGCTACCACCAAGCCAACAACCACCGAACCAGTTCCATTTCCCACCATCACCGGACCACCTAAAGCCGAACCAGCCTAACACCTCACCACCAAATGAACCTCCAAACCACCTACCACCGGTCCACTCCATCACCGGTCCAAGCTCCGACCCCTTCTAGCATGACCGAACCAAGGCTCGCCGAACCAAGAATTGCCAGTCCAGATTGGTTCAGCCCAAGCCCACCAGCAACTATAAACATCCAAGACCCCTGCCCCCAGCCTCACTCTATAAATAGAGGGGCAGGGGTACAACAATGGCAGACAAGTTTGAGAGCTCAAGCCTGGAAGGAACTCTCAAACAACTTTAGATACTTGTAATCAAAGCTTTGTACTTGTAATCTGAAGAGAAAAAGGAGAATAACATATAAAGTGGACGTAGGCACGTTCTGGCCGAACCACTATAAATCTGTGTGTCTTTTACAGTTTAGTCCCTGTTTTTCATATATTTGCATAAATCATCCAAATCACTAAATACAACATAAAATCAACCAACTCATACGACTTTGGGTGTTTGCGGCCATTTTTTACGCAAACATTTTGGTGCTTTCATTGAGAGGAACCAGCTTCCGCTACACGGACAGAAGTTGAATTTGAAAATCTAAGAGTTCAGATCTAAGAGTTATGACGAGACAAACAAGTAAAAGGCAAAGGCCAGAGAGAAGTGAACACCAAGGAAGTCAAGAGGCTTCCTCAGGAGGGAATCAAGCGTCGATCTTCATCACTAGGGATGAGATGGAGGTCATGATGAGAAGACAAGAAGAGATGATCCAGAACTTACTTCAACAAATTGGGCAAATTGGAGCACAAATCCAAGGAGCAGCTGGGATTCAGAACGGGGCAGGACCATCTGGTGCAGCACCAGAGCTAGGGGGCACTCACGCAGAGCATGTTGATCCGACCCCGGGAAGTGAGATAGGGGCATCCGAGCCACCTGGTAGCAATAGAGGAATGAACGCTCAGCCAAGGAGGCATACACATGGAAACTCCCGCGGACTTGGGGGGCAGGTCGAAGACAGTGAACGAGAACTACAACTTGGAAACAACGACAGATTAGCAGAGATGGTTAGAAGAGCTATGAGAGGCGGTTTAGTAAACAGAGACTTGGAAGATGTAAACAGGAGTCCTTTTTCTTCTGCGATTAGGACGGCTAGGAACCCACCAGAATTCAAGCTACCATCATTGGACATGTACAACGGGAGAACGGACCCCACGGTCCATCTAACGAAGTATATGAGACATATGGAAGTGCTGGGGGCATCAGAGGAGGTTATGGCCCGGTGCTTTCCACTGTATTTGACGGACATTGCAGCGTTATGGTTTAGGCAACTGGAGAGCGGCTCCATAGGAACATGGGCAGATTTAACTGAGAGATTCATGAGGCAATTCAGGGTTCATATTGCGAGACCCAAGAATGTGATGACTTTGGCAACCTTGAAACAGAAAACTGGAGAGACTTTGAGGAGCTTTCTAACGCGATTTAATGCTGCAGCAGCATCAGTGGATCGACCAGATCCAGCTATGGTCATGATGGCAGCTGTATCTGGAATAGCTGGTAATACCGAGTTCAAGAATTCATTAACCAAGGATCCGCCTATGAATCTGGGAGAGTTCTATCATGAGGCTGAAAAGTTTCTGCGTCTGGAAGATGCTAGTGCAGAAAGAGAGGAGGAAGATGACGTTTACACAATTAAGAGCGGAAACCCACCTGGAAAGGGTGCGGAGACTAGCAAAGGAAAAAGAAAGGCTGAGGATAATGATGACAGGACAAAGTGGCTACGAAGAGAACCACGCTTCACCACCCATTCAGAGCTGAATGAGAGTTTGGAACGGATTTATCAGGATACCAAGGGGCAGGTTCCGTATCGTAAACCAATGCGAAGGGATCCAACCTCTGACGAAAGAAAATCAGATAAGTTTTGTGTATTTCATGAATTGAATGGTCATAACACTAATGATTGCAGGCATTTGAAGGACGAGGTAGAAGGGCATATCAGGAACGGTATGCTCCTTCAGTATGTGAGGAGGCGAACTCCAGCGGTGGAGCCAGAGCGACCGCCCACTACGTCAGCTAGAGGTGACCCTAGATCGGGGCACCATTTGATTATCCCTTGATTGCTTGATTAAAATAACGATGAACAGGTCGTAAGCTTCCACTAACGCAATTAAATCATTTACACATGTACGAGATCGCGAACGATCTCCAGGCATGCTCTGAATGATCATTGACTGCTTCGGAGTGGGAACTTACACTTTGACATCCTTGCTTTGCTTTTGTTTCGATTTGAACATTTGAACTCTTCCTGTTTGGACATTTCTGCTGTAAGGTACTATTGCTTTAACATTTACAATTCTATGAAAAAATTATTTACTTGTATGCCCGTTGGATCGCGAACGGTCCACGAGCACCTATTGCATGGCAACGAACTGCCGAAGTCTTTGATTCAAAAACTCCCCCAAACAATAACTCCAACACTGATAATATTAAGTCCCCCCCGGGCACACTCATTCGCCTCGAACGGCACCCGACTTCGAACAGTCACAATTCGCCTCGAACGGCACCCGACTTCGAACAGTCACAATTCGCCTCGAACGGCACCCGATCGCGAACGATCACAACTCGCCTCGAACGGCACAACTCGCCTCGAACGGCACAACTCACCTTACCTCAAATGGCTCGATCGCGAACGGTCGTCATTTGAGGTCCGCCACCCACAACTCACCTTACCTCAAATGGCTCGATCGCGAACGGTCGTCATTTGAGGTCCGCCACCCACAACTCACCTTACCTCAAATGGCTTGATCGCGAACGGTCGTCATTTGAGGACCGCCACTTGACCGCACACTGTCGCACCTTACCTCGAATGACTTGATCACGAACGATCGTCATTTGAAGTTAGGCGCTTGACCCTGAACGGTCACATTTCATCACAAATGGCTCGGTCTCGAACGATCGACGCGTGGACATACAGACTCGACCGCGCACTGTCGCACTTTACCTCGAATGACTCGATCGCGAACGGTCGTCATTTGAAGTTAAGCGCTTGACCTTGAACGGTCCCCACTCGACCGCGCACTGTCGCACTTTACCTCGAATGACTCGATCCCAAGCGGTCGTCATTTGAAGTAAAGCGCTTGACCTTGAACGGTCACATTTCACTGCAGATGACTCGATCCCGTACGATCGACGCATGGATTTACGCGCTTGACCGCGCAGGGTCGCACTTTCCCTCGAATGACTTGATCACGAACGATCGTCATTTGAAGTTAGGCGCTTGACCATGAACGGCCGCGCTTCATCCCAAATAGCTCGATCCCGAACGGTCATCAGTTGGGGCCATATAAACTATCAAGTTCTTTACAGGTTGATGACAGGATATGAACATCCAGCTCATGGCATTACAAAACACGCCTTCCTACCGCAAGGCATATTTTGGGGGGCAAAGTGTTATCCCATTTTTTGGTCAAAACTAGGATATCCATGTTGAGCGCGTCTCCACCACGATCGAGCTAAGAAGAAGCAACCAGCAAGCGTACCTAAGACCAGAGTTTCACTCAAGATCCAAATACAAAGTCCATTCGGCCTTAGACTCTCATATTCATTCGGCTATGCAAGTATACGGACTCATTCGGCAATCCATGCCTAAGGTCATTCGGCACTCATAATACACGACTCATTCGGCAATCCATGCCTAGGGACATTCGGCACTCCTAATATACAAGCTCATTCGGCATAGCGTTCATCCGGTCCAACACCACACAACCAATGCCGGACCAAACTCCTCATCTACGCCGAACCAAACTCCCCCCATGCCGAGTATAGCCTCACCGGTCCAAACCCTTCCCATGCTACCACCAAGCCAACAACCACCGAACCAGTTCCATTTCCCACCATCACCGGACCACCTAAAGCCGAACCAGCCTAACACCTCACCACCAAATGAACCTCCAAACCACCTACCACCGGTCCACTCCATCACCGGTCCAAGCTCCGACCCCTTCTAGCATGACCGAACCAAGGCTCGCCGAACCAAGAATTGCCAGTCCAGATTGGTTCAGCCCAAGCCCACCAGCAACTATAAACATCCAAGACCCCTGCCCCCAGCCTCACTCTATAAATAGAGGGGCAGGGGTACAACAATGGCAGACAAGTTTGAGAGCTCAAGCCTGGAAGGAACTCTCAAACAACTTTAGATACTTGTAATCAAAGCTTTGTACTTGTAATCTGAAGAGAAAAAGGAGAATAACATATAAAGTGGACGTAGGCACGTTCTGGCCGAACCACTATAAATCTGTGTGTCTTTTACAGTTTAGTCCCTGTTTTTCATATATTTGCATAAATCATCCAAATCACTAAATACAACATAAAATCAACCAACTCATACGACTTTGGGTGTTTGCGGCCATTTTTTACGCAAACAGGTCGTTAGAAAATAATTTCGGTGATGACTGCAGCATCATCGATGTTCATTTTCGAGTTTCCAAAGGAGGAATTGCTGCTTGAATGTTTTAAATGGGAAATGTTGTAAAAACGGGTTTGGTTTTGAAATTCAAAGAGGTAATTGAATTTACCAAAGAATTTTGGATATAATTGATTTCAAATGATTTTTGAAATGCTTAAGTGATTATTGAAGACTCTGGAATTGGTTTAAATATTTTAAGTGTCTAAGTAATGGCTTAAGCTCTAGAGGTTTAACTAAAAATGTTTAAGGATTATAAAAAGATTTGGAAATTTATATAGTTTTAAAATTTACTGGAATGGAATTAACTTGTAAAAAGTTAATAAGTTAGAAGAATAAGTCGAATTAAATGAACTCAAGCTAAGTCTAATAATATTGTGATTAGATTTGAATTAAAGTTGAAATATAATTGAGATGAAATTGTATCACGTGGTGGATACATTAAATGAAATTAAGTTCTTGCTTAATAAAATTTTGATTGGTGTGAAGTCAAAGGAATAGTAGGAGGTTAGATTTAATTGGAATTAAGTTAAATAAGATTAAATTGGAATAAATAGATTTCGATGGCTTATAAAAGAATTAAAAACCCATTGAATAAAAATATATACTTGGCTAAATTAAATGTATAATCCCGAGTTAAAAAGTGAAATGTGAACGGGATTGATTGTAATGGATGAAAGTAAGGATATAAATAAGTTGTGACTTACAAAACTTAGAAGTGGAACAAATAAGCCAACTTAAAATTGTTTTGTATTTTGGGAAATGAATAAAAATCCAAAACTTGAATTATAAAATAGATTGAAATCGAGAAAATTAAGTGAAGTGATTTTTGAAAGGTAAAAATCAAATATTGAATTAAAAGTGGGAAACGAACTAATTTGAATGAATTGGTTAAGTGAGTATGTTAATGGAATTTTGAATTGGTAAAATGTAGGTTGAATTGTGAATTAGTAATGAAGTTGGATTGAAATAGTGATGGTTGAGTTGTAAATAAAATCCAAGTGAATAGAAATAAAATTGAAATGTAGCAGAATTAACTTCAAATAAAAGTCAATTGAGGAAAGGTCTAAGTAGACTAGACTAAGTAAATGGACATCGAAATAAAACTTATTAAGAGGGGAATAAATTTGTAAATGAACAAACTAATTTAATTTGTAACTAAGTGGAAGTGAAATTTAATGTTGGAATTAAATTTAAAGTGGTAAGAAAATAGAATTGAAACTAAATATTGAAATCCAACTTAAATTGTGTAAGTAAAGTAAAGATGAAGAATTATTTCTAAGTGGACTAAAAATAATAAAGGGTATATAATGCTTATATTGAACTTAAGAAATGAATGGTGAAATTATTAAGTAAGGTTGATTTTGGAAATATACTAAGTAATTTTGGAAAGGAGGTTAACTAAATTGTTAAAATGGGATAATTGTGGATAAGTAGATAGAAATCAAAACGAATGTGAATAAAAAGAGAATTGATATAGTTGATAATCAATTGAGATAAACACGTAGGATGTACGTATATTATTTTATTCGCATAGCAATTTCATCCAGATTCGAGCACAGAATTTCGAGATAGTTATATCGATCCGAGTAGGGATTTTTCACTTGATTTTCGACGGCGAACCCTGGATATGGATTTTTGATTTGTTTTGAAATTCTCTATCATAGTTTGTGGCTATGCAAGGAGAATGACGGTTTCTGATCAAGAAACCAGATCTGAGTCCGCACTAGGAAGTCAGGTGGACGATACTAGTTTGGAAGTGAAATTGTGTGATCGAGCGAGTGATCGGATTTGATAATGCGTACGGATGATGTATATACATTAGACGGGCTTGAATGAATAGACATTGGAATTTTGTAAAGAATTCAATAAAATGATTTTGAATGTTGTGATTGGATATTATTGCTATGTGGGATATAAGGTATTATAAAGGAAAGGGAAAATTGGTTTTGATTTCACAAGATAAATTTGAATTGCTCGACAAAAAGGTATGTGTTTAAAGTTCTGTATGAAATTTGATTGGGTTTTTGATTAGCCACTTGGCTTTTTGTTTTCTTCTGGAATTTAGGGGCCGTAGAGCCATTTTGTAGTTGTTCTGAGTAGCCGCGCAAAGGAGACGCTGACGAAATTTTTTGGAAATTTAGTGAGTTAGAAAAATTTTGAGAAAAATTTGATAATTCAAAATTTGGTTTTAAATTCAAATTGGAATTGTTAAGTAAATAATATTATTGGGACTTATGGATAAGTATGGAAAGCTAGAAAAAGGGTTAGCGTGTCTTAAATAAAAAGATCGTTTTGAGAATTGTTTGGAATTGGTTGGTTTTAGGAAAAAGTAAATGGTTATTAGACCATTCTTCTTAACTAGCAATTTCGGGGACGAAATTCTTTTAAGGGGGAAGGAATGTGACGACTCGGAATTTTTGGATGGTTGAAATCAGAATATTTAATTGATTCTAAATGTTTAAAAGTTAATTTTTAACTTGAATTCAAATATCACCATTTATTGGGTAATTTAATTATTAAATTAAATAATTTGAAGTTGGGTAAAATATTGAATCTGGAGTTTTAAGCCTGTTAAAAATAATTTGAAGGCTTGTAAAATCTATATTGATAATATTGAAGATAATAGAACTCTTAAAAATTGAATTCGTAAGTGTTTTATTAAGTTTTAAAATTTATCCTTTAAATCGATGATTAAAAATAGCCTTCCGAGGCACAGTCTCGGAATTCAACGAAACCAATTCCAATGGATCCGTAATGTTATATTATTTTCGGATTTCAAATTTTGTAGTGTTTGGAGTTGTTGTGCGATCGTACGATAAGTAAACGCGCTTAAATTTGAATCGAAAATTTAATATAATAACTGAGTCCAAAAAGCTATCTTCTCCATACGATCGAATTAGGACTCGAAACTTTTTCCATTGCGTTCAGAATAGAGGTATAACATTATAAACGCCTAGCAGCACGCCTCGATAGAAGGTCAAGGCTTTGAGTTGCGGTTATCGAGGAATTTGAATTTAAATTTGAAATATATATTTGTAAATTTTGGTCAACTTCAGCTGAATTTCTTTCCACACCATAACTTTTTGCCTTCACCTCAATGTCACTGTAGCAGCCTGAGCTTCCTTCTCTAACACACATTTCCTTTTAAAACCAAGCAGAGAAAAGGAGTGTTGGCCTTTAAATAAGAATAATAATCGATACTGTCGTTAAAAATCTCAAGCTGCCCTCCCATTTTCTTCGTCCAAAATCAAAGAAAATGGCGAAGATTGTAATCAAAAACTTGAAATCAATTATCTCTCCAGTTCATCAGTTTGATCCCAGATAAAAAAAAGAAAAGAAAAAATGGCCGAATTATTCTTCTCCCCTTTCCTATTTGAAGCTGACCTTTTCTCTCTATTCATCAAAACCAGCCTTTTTTAAAAATCAAAATTGAGTTCAGTCTAATTAATCGAGTCGTTCGGCCACACTTATAAAAGCAAGCATTATCGATCGAATTCGAGGTTCTGGTGGGGCTGGGTAGGTCGATGGTGTCGCGTGAAGCTTGGTGACGTTTGGAAGCTCGAGCGTGGTAGGAGGCTAGGGGTTAGCGTAGGTCGTCGATGATCTCGATGAACGAGCAGGCGACTGGTCGCGTTTTTGGTACGGTTTCCGCGATGTATGGACGCGTTGTCTCTGGTTTCGAGCGCTGTGGCATGGGTGAATTTTGCTGCGCGTTCGAGAAGGAGAAGTCGATGGTCGGATGATGAGCTCGTCGAGACGCGATTTGGATTTCAAGCTGAAGCTCGTTAAGTTAGTTTCGGGTTCGTTGTGAGCTAATTTAATTTAAATATTTTAAACAGTTTGTTTTTTTACTTAATAGGCTATACATTTATATGTACATATGTATGTAAACAGCAGGGTATATTTTGCTGTAAGTCATAAAATTTCTGTTTTAATTTGAATGAAATAAATGGGTATATAAACAGAAATATATATAGTTCGATTTTTGATTTGCAGTAAAGAACAAGTATGTGTGTGTGTATATATATGCATGCCTATTTTATTATATATATATATATATGAATAAATTATATTTAAAAATAAGATATTGAAAGGAAAAGAAATAAAATACATATTTTTATTTTATAGATCTTCTAGTAAATTTTAGTGATTAAATGGTTTAATAAACTTATTTAATTTATTTTAGTTATAAAAAGTTTTCTAAAAGAAAATGTTAGTTTAAAAGTAAATTATTAGTTTAAAATAAATTTATTAAACGGTAAATGATTATTCGATTTGTTCGAATGTTAATAAATCGTATGATGTTTATACAAGGTTTAAAACTACGAGGAAGACAAGTAGAGATTTGGATTGGGATTGCAAACGCCAAAGGTGAGTTAATCTCACTCATCTGGGTTTGATTTAAATTTAAATAGTTAAATTTAAATAATTGGTTGAATGATTGGATTGATTTGATGTGGTATATTATATATAGTACTATATAGTATATATTGGAGTGATTATTTTCCGGCAATATATAGCGGATGAGACCCTATGCACCGCATAATAGCGGATGATATTATATAAACCCATATACCGCGATATTCCACCTCGAAGTGGAATTGGTATTTTATATTGTGCTAACATTTGTGGATGCAGGGAAACTGGTTGGAGGGATCCAACTGGATTCCTCAAAATATTTAGATTTGTTTAAATATTCTGCGATAAAATTATTTGATATCCTGCGATGAATTATACTGATAATTAGAGTATTGGGTGCTATGGTTTGTTGAATACATTTGGGTATAATGAGTTACCAAAGATATATAAATTGGATTTTTGTAAAGAAAATAAAAGAAGAGAATTTGTAAGTAAAATAATTATAGAGAATTTGAATAAATTTAAAGAATAAAAGTGACTTTAAAATTCTAATAAATAAATTCCGAGTATGAAAAAGGGATTTTGAATAAACAGAGAAATAATGAATTTTAAACATAAGTGATGTTATATCAAGAAATAATGAATTTATTTTAAAATTCAAGGTTTGAATTTATTTAACAGGATAAAGAAGGAATTTGGGAAATCTGAAATTGATGTTTTTAATTAAAAAGATTTTTAAATAATAATTAAGGAATAAAATCGAAAGTCAATGGGTTTTGAAATAAATGAGTAAATAAAGGAATGTATTTCAAAATGGAGTAAACTGGAAATCAATTTGGAAATTGATTTAAGTGTTTGTAATTGGAAATTTAAAGGAGAATGTGACTATGAAATTTATAAGCTGGGTTTATAAAGTGAAAAGGATATCAGTGGATATTTAGAAGGATAAATTCACGGTGGGAATTTGTTAAAGGAATGGGTAAATTTGATTAAAAATAAATAGTGATTTATTTTCAAGAGATGTGAAAGAGAAGTGTATTTCCTTGGAAAGCCATGTACGTTTTCAAAGCAAAATTTAAAGTATAGGTAAAACTTTTAAAGTTGTTTTAAAGGTATGCTTTAGAAAATTTATTATTTTAAATGTTCAAAATTTTGATGTAAGTATTTTTCAAATTTATTATAGTAGTAATTATTTAAAGGTGACTTGGTATTTTGTTCTAAAGAAAGAGAAAAGTTAGTTTTATATTTTATAAAGTGGCTTTATTTTAAATATTCTTAAAGTATATATTTTGAATAAGTATTAAAATAGTTTTAACTTAAATGACTTAAAGGATATTTTATAATAAACAGTTTTAAATTATTTTAAAAATCTAAAGTTTTTGCACTTGGTGTTTTCAGTGGAAATAAATATTTGAGAATTTATTCCACGAGAAGAGTGTGGTTGGAAAACTGTTTTCAAAAAGATTTGAAAGTGGAAAATATCTAGCGAAGATATTTTGAGATAAATAAATAATTTGGATGAAATTATTTATGTTTGATGGTTGTTTGTGAATGTTGTTTGATAGTTAAATAACCGACTATCAATATTGGCCAATGTGTTGATCGTTTCGAGGAGACCGGGATCGGGATTTATTTCCTGAAAACCACTTCGATCCGGTTTGAACGGTTGCGTGTGGAAAACAAGAGTTTGGATTTGAAGGTGGAGCAGTGAAGCGCATGGGCTAGTCGCTACTAATCCTGAGGAGATTCCAAAATGGATGTAGTAGGAGTAGTGCCTTCGGTTCCGTTCAAACCCAGGACGGACTTGTATGGATGAATGCTTTCAGAACATCGTAAGGTGGACGGTGAGCATTCTAAGTGATATGTTCTAAAAAGGTAACGCTTAGCCTCGAGCCTCATCAACCGGGAATGACTGAAAATCAGGGGTTATGCAGCAAGGCTAAGTGGGTAGCACCCATTAGGGTAAGGCCATCCCTGTCTAGATGTCCCTTTTATTCAGCTTAGTGGACGGTTACTTATCCCAACCGCGGGGTGATCTTACTTGGGATTATCCAGTAAGGGGTAGTCCCGGTCATGTGTTGCAGGGGATTGGGAGTAATCCTCGGTACGGTGATCTAGGCCACGTACTGTGACAGGTGGTACCTCAGTGCCTAGTCAAATCCATTCTCCCTACGTGCCTTTACGATTTTTATTTGTAGAACCCACTTTGTGGCTAGTATGCTGGAATTTAATTAATGTAACAATTTCGGCTATTTTAATAAGTATTTGTATATAGGCACTATTATAATATCAGAGGATTTAGATAAAAAAATTAGCTATCGTAAGGTAAAAACCCGACATGTTTATTTGTGGCGTGGTCTTGCGAGATGCTTTTGATTTCAAAGAATTTTGAAAACTTTAATAATCAATTTTAGTGTGATTTCTCAAGTTGGTTTTTCAGACTGACTCGGGTATTATTTAACTATAATGCTCGGGTCAGACCGAGTATTATAGAATACAGGAAAAGATGCTGTGGAGCTTAAGAGAGGAGCTGGATGGCGATACTTACTTCCGTACTTGTTTAAAATATTCCGCTGTGTTGATTGGCTCTGTATTCTATTTTGTAAGGACAGGTTATGATTACTGTCCAGTTGGGTGATATGTGTACTCTAATGATGTAATGTATAAACAGATTTGCTTTTGTGTAAAGATCGGTTATTATCTATTATATTTTATTCCGCTGCGATGTTTAGATCATGTTGTTGTTTTGTTTTCTCTTCTTCTATCTCCCTCTTCTTTAACCCTAATGGTTCGTATTCCCGTTCACTTTGAGTTGATATGTTGGAGAATAGTGTCGCCTTAAGGGGTACGGGTTTGCAGGCTATTACACGAACCTTACCACCTTCCTAAGCGGGGATACTTTGATAAAAATTAAGTCTCCAACCTCAAACTCTAAGTCTCTCCTCCACTTGTCCGCGTACGATTTCTGTCTATCTTGAGCTATCTTCCTTCACCGAATCAAATCCACCCTCTCAAAAGTCTCCCTAACCATATCGGGTCCAAGTAATAACTTCTTCGTAGACTCTACCCAACATGATGTGGACTTGCAAGGTCTCTCATATAAAACCTCAAATGGTGTCATTCCTATACTTGTTTGGTAACTACTATTGTACGCAAACTCAACCAATGAAAGATGCTCCTCCCAAGTTCCTCCAAAGTCCAAAATGCACATTCGCAGCAAATCCTCAAGCACCCTATTGATCCTCTCCTTTTGACCATCTGTCTGGGGGTGATAGGCCATACTCAACCTAAGTTGCATCCCTAGTGCCTCCTATAAGCTTCTCCAAAACTCACTAGTGAAATTGGGATCTCTATCACTAACAACGCTAGAAGGGAATCCGTATAGACGAACTATATCTCGAATATACAAGGATGCCAAATATGAAGTCGTACGCTTACTCTTAACTGGGATGAAGTAGGCACTCTTGGTCAATCTATCAACAATCATCCAAATGCTAGTGTTCCCCTTCCTATAACGAGGTAAACCATCAATGAAATCCATAGAAATACTATAACAACCCTGTTATTAATGACCAGACAAATCACAATTAATTAGTGTTGATTAATTTAAATTTGGATTTTATAAGTTTAATTGGGATTTTAAAGATTTAATTGAATAATTAAATCTTTGTTTTGGATAATTGATTTAAAATATGAAATAAAACAAATTTTATCCAATTCTTAAAAGAGGTTTGATTAAAAATTTAAAATGTTATTATAAAATATAATTAGAATCTAAATTGAAATTTTCTAATACTTGATAATTGGATTTCATCTTAGGCTAGCTTATTTTAAATTAAATGGAAATATGGTTTGGGCCTTGTGGCTTGAAGCCCATTAGAAAATCTGGCTAAGCAAAACTCCGTACATAAGGAAAAAAACACTCACCTTGCTATTTTCATTCCAATGCAATTTTCGTTCTAGCAATTAAAAGAACAGAAAAACCAATGAAGCAATTCCCTAAATCCCCGTTCCTCTAATTATTCAATTCCTTAATTATCTATTTCGTTCTAGCCCTAAGGCATGTTAAGTCAGCCTAACACTTCTCATAGATTGAAAGGAAGTGGCAATGCAACTGGGTACTTTGGTCTGGCGATGGCAGCAAGAAGTCGGAGGCTAGAGGAGGGGGAGAATGAGCATGGAGAATTTGCGTGTTAGGTTATATCAACTATGATGAGTTGTATACTCACAATAACTATCTCCATATATAAATTTTAAGTTTAATTGCTTAGATTTAATGAAAGTAAATTCGAATGAAAAGTGATGAATTGATTAAGTATTATATGCTGTTAGAAATCTAAACTTAGCCTAGTTACAAGCATGTTCTTCTAGCTTCAATAAACCAAGGGTTAAAGGGAAATTGAATATTTAATTATGTTGCTGTTGGGTGTGTTTTCGACCGGTCCTATACCACCGATCCACCCCACTTCCTAGTCGATCCAACCAACTTCCCTCCTACGACCGAACCAACCAACTTCCATCCTACTGCCGAACCAAAGCATCTCCAACACCTGCCGAACCAGCTACGTCCCCCATCACCGAACCAGCTCATCTCCATCATACCACCGGACCAACCTCTACCGGACCAACTCCACTTCCAGGGACAACCGAACCAACCCCCCTTCACCTACCACCGGACCAACCCACTTCCATGCATCACCGAATCAAGGCCTCGCTGAACCAACGTTGCCAGGCCAGATTGCATCAGCCCAAGCCCACCAGCAGCTATGTACATCCAGGACACCTGCCCCCAGCCTCACTCTATAAATAGAGGGGCAGGGGTACAACAATGGCAGACAAGTTTGAGAGCTCAAGCACGGATAGAACTTTCAAACAACTTTCAGTTACTTGTAACCAAAGCTTTGTACTTGTAATCTGAATAGAAAAGGAGAATAACATATAATGTGGACGTAGGCACGTTCTGGCCGAACCACTATAAATCTGTGTGTCTTTTACAGTTTAGTCCATCTTTTTTATATATTTGCATAAATCACCCAAATCACTAAGAACCACATATAATCAACTAGATCATACGACTTAGAGGTGTTTGCCTATTTTTTTGTGCAAACAGTTGCATGCCACACCATCTACTTCTATGAAGTTAATTTGTGATACTACGCCTGAGATTAATAATAATCCGTCAATTTAATCTGGAGGCTCGTCAGGCTATAAGAATTAGACCTACTAGTGCACCGGTGGCGATATACTGGTACACTGGTTGGTGAATTTGGAACCAAGATTTCCAGGATTTGTCGTAAAATTTAGATCATTTGTGGTTTAGTGGGTTGTTTTGCTTGTTCTTACTGAATTTCCTTTTAGTGTACATCATTCTGTTATTATTTGTGATGGTTTTAGTACATGGATGGTTTCAGTTTTGTAGGGTTGATTTGATGTTATATATATGGCTTGATTTAGTGCATGTTTTATTAGCAGCTCTTAAATGAATATGTGACATGTTTGTTTATGTATAACAATAACCTGAAATTTTTAGACCAACTTAAGTCTAAGTAAGTACAACTTGTTTTGTTGTCAATCTTATGAACTCTTTGTTTGGACCAGATAACATATGTCCATATTTTCAAACAATAGTATAATTAAAAGGTAAACAAAAATTTGCAGTCACAGGTATGAACAAGCAGGGATGAAATAAATAAAAGAATGAGACAAAAATGCTTCTTGAATTAAATAAATGTTTATATTAACACGTGTTATGGATTATAGAAGAGGTTATGTACAAATTAGTTAGGAGCTAAATGCAAATCCACCTGTATTAAGAAATAACATTTGCTACTGGTATGATTCTTCATGCATGTGCATGTTACCTTAGAGAATGATGCCTACACACTATTGTTTTAATTTGCACGTCCCTTCCTGTTGCCCTGTACTTGCTCATTCATGAACTAAAAGAAGTAATGGTCTCGGCCTTACTTATTGCACATCCTATATTGTTTAATTTGCACGTCCTATACATGTACTTCGCCTTGGAAAATGGCCACCCACTCAAGCATTATTGCTTGAATTATTTCGTCCCTGATGCCAAAATTTGTTTCCATGACTTAATTTTTTTTACTTGTCCTAGTGCTAGATGAGTCATGTCCCTGTCACTTTGTCAAGTTACTTTGAATTTTCAAGTCCTTATCTTTATGTGTAATTGTACAGTTTAATATAGACCTAACTATAAATTACTTCATGTGGATAGTAGTAGGCCGTTGCTTCAATGCTTTCCAGTTGCCTTTGCTTTGTAGCCTTGCAATTGTACAAATTAATTTGGGCCTATATGCCAAGTTCTTCATTGGTGAATAGTAGCAGTAATTTGTCTTTGGTTTATTTGCACTTATATATACACTAGTTGCCTTGAAAATAGATTATATAGTGTACTGAAGTGTCACGTCCCTTGCCTTTGCATTAAATGCAAATGTCCATGTTGCTTTTAGTATTTGGTAAACATTTGCACAGCTAGTTTTAATATAGTACGTATCCAATTTTCAATTTTTAGTATTTGGCTTTTTAGCATTTGGCCTTAACTTACATTGTTTGGATATAGTACGTTTCCAAATTATTATTATTTTATGAACTGGAAATAGCTTCAACATATGTACTTGTTTCATCCTATAGTGTTAATATCTTGAGATTGTTGTTCACAACATGTTTTGATTTTATATGCTTTTAATTCGTTTCCAAATGAATCCAATTTCTTTTATAATAACTATACTAATTAACTATATATATATATATATATGCATTTTTAGAACAATTCGGATTTATGGAATATTTTAACAAATGGTGAGCATTTATATGGAGTTGAATAATAAATAAAATATGAATTTAAAATGAGAAGTTTGAAAATAAAATTTTTTTATATAGATAATGTATTTTAGAAATCATTTTCTATAAACGATATTATTCGCTTTCAAATTAAAACCTTATTGAATTTCATTGTACTTAGTCTTTGGTTGTTTAGACATAAATTTTAGTATTCTTGTGCAACTTTTGGATCTGGAGAACAATATTTTGAAAATCTTAATTCTATAATTTGGGAGGTACTAATAATCGACTTAGTGTTATCGATTGGTTTAAATGCTTTCGAATAACGCTTCGTCGAATATGGTATAACTCATTAAATAGAATGTTTGAGTGGAAATTACTAACTCATTAGCGAATACTTGAGCTTAATTGGGTAGTATGGGCAACCTAAGTTAAATTCTTGTGATCACCTTTGGGAAAGTAATTAATACTTTAGAGTTGTATTCTCTTCTGGTGTGCGACAAGTGGTTGCTAGATCATTAAGAGAATATGGATCAGGTTTTCCAACGGTATCTGCAATAAGTGATATTTACTAGCTTTTAGTAAATACTTGAATTTCACCATACGGTATGAGATGTATTGGTTAAATTCTAGGGATTACTGAAGGTGATAGTATTTGGCACTTTAGAGTTTACTCTCTTTTGGTGTGTGGCAAGTGGATGCTAGATCCTTAAGAAGTTTATTCCTGGATTTCTTTTCAAACATAATAATTTAATAATATTAAATAAATGTGGAATTATCGAGTCATGGTTTTTACGATCACCTTGATTGGTATGGACTATCCTTGAGATCATTCTATGATTCTGTGTTCTCGTTCTGAGTACGATCCTTGGTATCGGGTCGGTTCTAGTGATACCAATTTGTTTGTTTGCCACGGGTTTTGAGTACAATCATTGCGATTGTTTTGGACGATCTTTACGATCGGTTTGGATTAAGATCTCTTGGATTCTGTGACTGCCATGTATTCGTGAAATATGTATATATTTTTATGTCTTGTGTTTGTGAAATAAACATATATTCTTGTGTCGTATGTTCGTGAAATAAATATATGTTCTTGTGTCTTGTGATGGATATTGAGTTAATTCTGTGATTTTGTGCTCGGTGACTAGTTCATGTTTGTGACACCCTGTACTAAGTTAATCATTGATATTTGTGTGCCTAGAGATATTGTGTTGTGTTCTATGAATTCAATCCTGGACATCTGCATTTACTTATATGTTGTTTATTCATGTGCTTTATCTTGTTCTCATCCTTTTGGATATTTAGAGATAGTCTGACCCGGGTGTTATTTTGCTCGGGTCAGGCCGAGACTTTTCAGGTTACAGGACAAGTTGACCTTTGAATGTTTAGGCTAGAAAGGAGATAAACACTTTTGATTTTTTAGTTTATCTCATTTATAAAATTGCGATTTTGTTTATAAAATATATAATTGAGATTAGAGAATTATAAAACTTGTCTATTATGTGAGTTTAAAATTTTATTTTGTAGACTCATAATTTGTACATGTATAAGTTGAGATTTATTCCATTGTGATATGTGACTGTTATTTATTTGATATATTATTTTTATTTTGAGGAATCAATGTGTCTATTACTTTGTATTAGTATTGTACACGTCAAATTCAGTTCAGATATTAAGTGAAAAGGTATAAATGACGAGTCAGTATTAGTATAAGGATATATTCACATTCGATCGCTCTAAACAATCCATATTCTTCAGATTAGCAAACGACATTACTTGTATTGTTCTTTGCTAAACTGGGCATCGTGGTGGGGTCGTTACAAATACTGTCCCATTTCCACTCCGGCACATCTAAGGGCTGAAGTAATCCACCGAGCTTCTATTACTCTGCTTTTACCCTTTGGCATATGAGACACTTAGCAAAGAACTCTACCACGTCCTTCTTCATGCCATCCCAATAGAACGTCTTCTTCATATCTCAATACATTTTGTCACCGCCTGGATGGATAGTCATACGGGAATGGTGCGCCTCTTCCAAAACTTCTCTCAACAGGTCACTGGCGTGTGAAACAAAATACCTCCCATCTATCCAAAGCCACCCCTGCTATCCATGGAATAATGTTGGATATGCCTAGAGGCCTCTCTTTGGCTAATCCTATCCATAATGTCCATAAGTTTCGAATTCTCCCGCTGCCTCGAGCCAATCCGATCCATAAGGGTAGGCATCACCTCTAATGTCGTTAACAATTTTGGGAGTAATGTCCGTAGAGGGCTTAAAATCAAAAGTAGAAATAAACTCCAAGCTCCTCCACTTTAACAACAAAGGACTAAGGGTAACTTTCTTTCTACTCAATGCATCCACAACCACATTACCATTGCCAAGGGTATAAGTTATCTCAAAATCATACGAGGCTAAAAACTCCATCCATCTCTGTTGACTCAAGTTCAAGTCCTTCTTTGAGAATAGGTACTTCAAAGACTTATGGTCGGTAAAAGCTCAAACCTCTCTCCAAGAAAATAGTGCCTCTAAGACTTAAATGCAAAAACTATGGCAGCCAATTTCAAATCATGGATAGGGTAGTTCTACGCATGCGTTCATACTACCTACTAGCATAACTGTGACGACCCGAAATTTTCTAATCCGAAAATTCCAAATAGTTATGAAAAAGAAGAAAGAGATAGAAGAAGAAGAACAGATACACCAAACATCTCACAATCGCAGCGGATAAAATATAATAATAAATAATAACAATCTACAAAAGGATACTATATCTGTCGATTACATTTAATATACATCAGAGTTTCACATTATATAGAGTCACTGAATATATAAAATTATCATGTCTCAGATTAACAATAATATAAATACAGCGGAGATACTCTATACGCTATTGCCATCCAGCTCGCCTCCTTAGCTCCAAAACGTCCTAACCTAGAAATCTGTAATACTCGGTCTGACCCGAACATTACACCAAAGTAACACTCGGGTCAGGCTGGAAACCAGCGTGAGTAAACCCAACTAACATGGAATACCAAAGCAAACAACTTTTATGAACCCGGGTAACATATATCAATTCACAAGCCACAAATTATTATAGACAACACTTAGTCCACATTTAAATTTCTAAATACCAAAGATTTAGATTTTAAACAGTCCAATACATCCAAATCACTTCTATCCAGCATATAGATTTTATATATATCAATCTACAAACATTCGAAGTGGTTTCGGGTATTTCTCCTATACCCGACCCCGGTCTCTTCGAATCTCATGTCATTCTATTCCAAGTTATCCAAAAGAAATACTCAACATTTCATATCAGAGTTATCAACTCCTTCAAATCATCCAATACCATTCAATCATTCAGAAGCAAAGCTTAATCACATACAAATCATTTCTATTGATTCAAATGGAATTTCAAGCCTTAATCACTTAGATTCTTTCATTAATTAATTCCAAATTAATTAATCAACCCATCCTGATTCATTCCTAATTAATCCCCTGGATTAATTATCTTCCAATTACATTCAAGTAATTATCTTTAATTAATTTCACGACATTAATTATTTGGACCAAATCAATGAGTAATCTTTAATTACTTCACGAATTAATTAACTATAATCAATTACACTAATTCTTAATTACTTACATTAATTAATTTCTCATGAGTCTTATGATTAATTCATCTTAATTAATCAATCTTTAATTACACCGTTGATTATATAAATTAATAATTTCCAATTATGTTTGATTTGTTCTAATCTAAATTAATTACTTTAATTCAACCCCAATATTGATCGTTCTCGATTAATCTCAATATGTAATTAATTATTCCTTTATTTACTTCATTAATAAATCAGTTACTCCTTAATTAATTATCATAATTAATCTCTTGATAAATTTCACAAAGTAACTATATTTTATTAATTACATTAAGTAATTATTTATCACACCATCAAATGATTATTATGGATTATTTATACTTAGTAAATTAACTTACAACTTAATTTATTATTTATTCAAACCTTTAATTTCTGAATTAAATAACCCAAATCGTTAATTAATTAAATTGATTAGTTATCCATTTTAATTATCCTACTAATTTAATGTATCACAAATCATTAAGTCGTTAGTAACTTTTAAACGGAAACATTTTCTTATTTATTGTTTTAAATTTAAAATTTCCAATACTTCGAGTTAAGCAACCATTAACTCGAGAACCATCCAATACCAAAATTACCAGATCATCAATTCACAGTGCATATCAAATCAATTAAATCATTCAATCAAATATTTTAATTTAACCATTTAAACTCAATAGAAAACTAATAAAGTGAGATTTACTCACCTTTGCTTTTACTGTTTGCAATCAATTCCAAACTTGCTTGATCCCATGATTTAAAACCTTGAATAATCATTATGATTTTATTAATAGTTGAACTAATTAAACCATTAATTTCCGTTAAATGAATTTATTCCAACTTAATAATTTAAATTCGGACTAGTATGTTCCCTTTTACAAAAAAATAAATTTTCCTATCCTTTTATCCCAACATCTTATGCATATTTAAATTGAAACCTATATGTGCATTTAAATTTATAGAAATTTCTGTTCTCTAACCATACATATATTTTTAAATTAAGAAAAACTAATTTATACCTCGGTGTCCCTCTCCCGATCGATAGCAGCACTCGCGCGAAGGTCAGCGACCACCCAAACATCACGCTGCCTTGCCTCTACCACAACTTCTTCCAGATTTTGCCTCCAAAGCCCATCGTCTAAGGCTCGCGACAGCTGCCCCCCCCCCCCCCTCCCCCATCACGGTGACGCTGCCGCAACCACCCAACGCCTCCGCCATACTTGATGACCGCGTGAAGACGAGACCGAGCCTGCACTTCATCGAACAGCCATCCCTCAGCCGCCACGAACCCTAACTCGAAAAGCCCTAGCTCCCCTTCGTGACTCGATCAAGCGACCCGCGACCTCGTCGCGACACTTATACTCCACCGCAAAGACCAAAAACCCATGCGCTCAACTTCCCAAATCGCTCAACTGTTGATGTTCGGCCATTGATGAACGAACGAATTGATTTTGATTTTTGATTGTTTTTGGGGATAAAGAACGGAATACTCGATTTAATTATTATTATTATTATTATTATTAACTGCGTTCGATTTGCTTCTCAAAAGCACGAGAGGAATGGAGGTGAGATATATGATGGTGTAAGGCTTCTCGAGTACGCCTTCCTGTTAATAAAAATATCTTTACTATTTGACTCTAAAATTTATTATATTATAAAGCTTCAAACATCTCGTTAATCGCCATCTAAAATATCGAACTCCACTTAAAGAATGCCATTAGGCAATTATAAGGTTTTACCCATGTTTCGAACACAATGGAACGGGTTTCGAAGGCTAATTCGATCATATGCGCGAGTTACGGAAATAAACGATCGATTTTAAATTAAATCGATTAAAATAGTTCTACGCGTTTCGAGCTGTCAGGGTCAAACGACAACTTCGATTGCTACGAAAATTGAAATCCGATAATAACTAACTATTACGGATCCAATCGAACTGGTTTCGTCGAATTCCGAGACTGTGCCTCGGAAGGCTATTTTTAAATATCGTTTTAAACGGTATATCTTTAAAATTGAACAAATTACCTTTAAATTAAATTTCAATCATTCTACTATCTTCAGTATCATCACTATAAATTTTATATGCCTTCAAATTATTTTAAACAGGCTTAGAATCTCATATTCAACAATTTACCCAATTTCAATTATTAAATTCGATATTTAAACTATAAAAATTTAATTATCAAGTAAATATTGATATTTTGAATTCAAGTTAAAATTAACATTTAAATATTTTAAAATCAATTAACTATTCAAATTTAAATTGTTAGAAATTCCGGGTCATCACATTCCTTCCCCCTTAAAAGAATTTCGTCCCCGAAATTACTAGTTAGGAAGAATGGACCAATACCCGTTTACCTTTTCTCCAAAACCAACAGTTTTATCAACATCCTACCAACTATCTTTTATTAAGACCCGCTATCACCTTAACCAATTTCCCAAAACCTTCTATAGTTTCAAACACTACCCTTGTAACATACACGATTTTTCGTTGCCGAAAAACCGAATAGTTAGGGTTTTAAGAAAAAGAAAAGAAGAAGAAAGAGACATAAGAAGAGATAAGAAGAAAGAAAATAGAAAATAGAACGGAACTGAAAACAACAGAACAATATCAGAATCTCACAATTCGCAGCGGAACAACATATAATAGATAAATGAATAATCTTTAAACAAAGAACTATATCAGTTATTACATTACATTACATTTCATTACATCAGAGTGTACAACAACAATAACAAACAGCGGAAAAAGAAATACTATATACTAATAATACGCCATGCCATCCAGCTTGCCTCCTGCCATTCCTGAATTCCAGGATATCGTGATAAACCTTAACTCTTGACTGCCCGTGTAGAAATTGGTGGGCACCCAGAGTTTACGAAGGAAAACAATAAACTCCGAGTCAGTCATGTGACTGGTGTGAGAACTCAAAACAATTTATTTTTCTTTTTAAAATAAAAATAGAGGGATATTTTTAAAATAGATTCGCAATGCTTTTTAAAAATGAGACTACCATAAGGCCTCCCGCACACACACACAATGCAAACGCAGAATCGGAGGAGATTTCTCCTTATGATAGTCAAAGATGCTTGATACGCATTAAAAAGAACATTTGATATTATTACTAGTGCATAGTGTAGGAAAATATTTCAAAAGTAAAGATATAAATCTTAGCCAGCATAGACATTTCGAACTATGCCTACTATAGCTACCATCTAAACAGTGGTGACCACCATAAGTAAACGAATGATCAGGCCAAGGAACTTCCCATTGCCACATGAGAATGCCTCTGGAAGGACATCCCCGAGAACCAAACCGGATCTCTGCCAACACAAGGCCGGGTTACCCCTAACTGAGTAACAACTGACCGAATATGCCATCCCCCGGTCCTTTGGGACCTTTTTACCGAGCGCTCATAATCAATTCACACAATCATAAAGTGTTTTCAACATGAGTAAGTATCTGGGCTCCATACCATGATACCACCCTTTTCCAGAAGGAAATGCACATATCCTAAAGGGCGCTACCCCTCATAACCTTGCCGCATCTTTCCTGTTTTGACCATTCCGGGGTGTGAGGCTCGACGAAGTCACGTCCACAAAAACATACTTTATACAAAAGCCATGCTTTGGGTCAACAAATGATCATAGAAATGATCACCAAGATAGACGATCAAACAAATGATCCAATCATAAATGATCAACACAATGATCATTTCACAGCAACACTCAGTATGTCACATTACCAAATTGGGAGTATATTGCTGATAACTTTCAACTATATAACCTCTGAGCTCGTACGTCTCAGAGAAGGGTGTTAAGCTAAGAGAATAAATTCTCCGCCACCAACAGAAATATATTTGAAAGAAATCGGCTTTATATCTCAATTTGTAATGTCAGACATACAATCCATACAAGTCTGTTCCGGGATCGAACAGAACCGAAGGCACTTACAAAGAAGTCCTTGCAATCCGAATAATCTCTAATCACGTTCGGATTTCCCATCACATATGGAGATCTCTATACTGGGGATCAGCCAGTGCAGAGACAATCAACAAGAAACCCTTTCGTTTTCGAAAATATCCGATCTTCAACACTGATCTTCAAATGCAATTCATAACGACGTATCACATATTCGGAATGGGTTATACGACCCCAAGGTCCTTTCCCGGTTAACCCGAATAGTGAGCGCTTATTTTAAAAAATAAGTGTGGCATTCAAATTCAAGCAAATCGCAACAAATACCTATTTAAAGGTAAATATTGATAGTCGGTTATTGAACTATCAATAGGTATGCCAACATCACCAGATTCCAAATAATTTTCCAAATTATTTATTTCCCAAAAATATCTTTATAAGATATATATATTTTCCATTCTTTAAAAATAAATCAATATTTATTTTTAAACTCATTTTCCAAATTCCATTTATAATTCCATATTGAATTTATATTTCCAAAAATATTCATGAATATACGATTTCCATTCGATTTCTAATATTCATTTTCAATTTATCTTCAAAAAGATAAATTCAAAATATTCACTTAATATTGGAAAAAAATTTCCATACTTATTTATTTATAAGTAATTCACAAGCCTTTTTATTTTCTACACTTAGAAAATATTTAATATACTCTAATCGAAATTAAGTATATATTTCATTCTTTAAGGAAATCATTCACTTAACCATATTTATTTGGGCCAAAACGAATGTGCGTAAAACATCGTTACGACAACCCAAAATCACTAGTATAGGGATTAGAAATTAAAATAGATATATAAATCCCAATACTATACAAAACATTTCCTTTCGGAAATCATCTATTATAACAACAGTGTTATAATCTATTATTTCCTTCTATTTCTCGAAAACGTCTATTTCAACAATGAATGTTGAAATCTATGGTTTCGAATCTTAATACATTTAAAACATCTTTAGATCGTTTTAATTCTATTTAAAACATCACATCCAAAACATTTTCTTTAATATATTATTCACTATTCGAAAACATGAATATACTTGTTAACCAATTTCATCATTTCTATTCATTTTGTTTTACAGGATTATTCACTGTCTAAAATGTGAATATAACTCCATTAATAAATTACAACAATTTACTTATCAAAATAAGTAGTTTGCGAATTTATAAAACAATGTTTATAAATTCCATTTCTATTTAGTTTATAACTACTTTCTCTTATAAATTTCCTTTATTAACCTATTCGATTTATAATTCAATTATATACCGAAAGTCCATATTATAAGTTAAATGCTTATAATTTATTTGTTTACAAAATCGTTCCTTTAAACTTCATAATTATAAATCTTATAACTTATAAGATTCATTTATTTATCCAAATCTATTCTTTTAAATAACTTTACAGATTTTATAAACCTACTGTTTATAAAATTCCATTTATAACTTCACCGTTATAATCTTATAAATTTCATTCATTTATGAAATTCATTCACAATTCATTCTAACACTTATAAAAGCTCGTTTTATAATTCAAGATATTCTAAATTTATAAATATCAATTTATAAATCTTTTATATGGATCAATTTATATTATTCTTTTAAAACTTCTTTCAACTCCTTTATAATTTCATCATTTTGATTTATAAAATAATCAAATTTTATAAATCCTATTTTTAAACTTTTTATAATAAATTCAGAAATCCCAGTTTAAACTATTTTATAAAATCATTAATCCCATATTTTCAAAAATCAACTTTTAACTGTATTTCTCAAAAATCATAATTTTTATAATATTAAAATTATAACGTTTATTTATTTAAGATGAATCAATTCCAAAAATATTTTATAAACGTATACTTTCAAAATTACTTTTAGAAATCTCTTAAAATCAAAATCGTTATTTTTAAACTTCAAAAATTGGATTCGATGATGCAACACATCAAATAGTCAATCACGACTTTCCAATATCATATATCGATATGATAATCAATCAAACATCACAATATCTAAAATCAAATAAATATTTGTGAGGAATCCAGTTGGATCCCTCCAACCTGTTTCCCTGCATCCACAGACATTAGCACAATACCAATTCCACTTCGAGGTGGAATATCGCGGTATATGGGATTTTATTAAAATATTATCCGCTTACTAACGGCGCAATAGGGTCTCATCCGCTAGCGGGAAATCAATCAACTGCAATATATACATATGCCAATATATATATATATTGCTATATATTAATATAATACCAATTCCACTTCAAGGTGGAATATCGCGGTATATGTGTGTAATAAATAACCTCCGCTTACTAACGGCGTATAGAGTCTATTCACATCCAATATATATATATATATATATATATATATATATATATATATATATATATATATATATAACAATCATCATTCAAGCATTCAATCAACACAACTAAAATTTTTAAATCTAACTATTTAAAATTTAAATAAATCCTTTAGAGTGAGAAGTTCTCACCTTTGCTTTTATTTTGCAATCCATTTCCATCTTGACTTGGTTTTCTTGATTTATACCTTGTATAAATATTTACACAATTTATTAATATTCGAACAGATCGAATAATAAATTTTCATTTGACAAATTTTAATTCATCGGTGATTTCATTTTAATAGTCAAATTAACTGATAGTTTTGTTTTAAACTAATTTCTTCTTTAATAAATTTATTTAAACTAATTTTCTTTAACAAATTTATTTAACTAAGAATTTAAATTTTAAACTAAATTCCTTTATTAGCAACTATTAAATCCTAGAAATAAATTCCTATTTAATAAATTTGATTAACCAATGATTTTCTTTGCAAAATAATTTTTTTTTTATGACTAAATAAATTAAATAAGTTACTTAAACAAAAGGTACATAAATAAGTTATTTTCAATCAACTAGTAAATTGTATTCATTAGGATTTTTTTTTTCTATTTCTGTTTTCAACAATATATATACAATTTGAAATTTTAAACAGAACTGTTTTTTTTTCTCTTTTTTTTCTGCTGCATATAAATATTCACATGTAAATACTATTCTTTAATATCTATGAATATATTTTATTTAATTAAGATAAATTTTGTAATAATAAAAAAAACAAAATACCTCACTGCTTCGTCCTCCGCGGCACCGCCTCCCGTGGTCGCACGAATTCGAACCTGCGAGAACATTCGTCGTGCTTTCAGATCTCGACTCGAGCTCGAGAATTCTCATTCAACCTGAGAACTCCTCGCCGCCGCTGCCCAATTCTCCTCCTCCAAGTCGACATCGAAGTCGACATTGATGTCCTTTAACCTCGCGAATGCCATCGTGATTTCCAATCTCACAACTTGACAGCGCCGCCGCTCCTGCAGCCGCGATTCACCGAAATCCATCGCCGCCTTCTCCCACGCGAGTCGCCTCCCTCTACCATGTGCGCGTGCGCCTCGCGATTTTGATTTAGGCTACGGCCATTAAAGTTTATTTTTATTTTTCAAATGTAGGGACGGCATTGATTTTCTTGTGAATAAGGAGATGAAAGGGGGGAAAACGAGATGTTCTGTATATTTCGTTTAGCTTGGCCATTAATTTTTTTTCTTCGTTCGATTGATTTTGAACGAGAGTGAAGGGGGAGAGGAGTATTTGAAATTGAATGCAGTATGTTCTGCACGATCTTCATCGTGATATTAGGCACGATTTTAGGCATAATTTTAGGGATATAACGTGATGTTTGACTAATTTTAAAAATTAAAATTCAAATTGAATTCGATTAAATTCCAATGCGTTTACACGTCGTGTGCTCACATATAAACTCCGAAAATTACGAAATTTGAAATCCGATAATAATTAAATATTACGGACCCAATGGAACTGGTTTCGCCGAATTCTGAGACTGTGCCTCGGACGGCTATTTTTAAATATCGATTCAAACGATTTAATTTCAAAACAAATCAAATCACTTTCAAATTCAATTCTGAAGCTTCTATAATCTTCAATATTATCAATATGAATTTTACAAGCCTTTGAAATATTTTTAATCGGCTTAAAATTGAAGATTCAAATTTCTATTCAACTTCCAATAGATTAAATTCTATAATTTAATCGCCAATTCATTTCTGATAATTTGAAATTCAAGTCAAACCATCATTCAAATATTTAAAATAAATTATATATTCTCAAATTAAATTGTTCAAAATTCTGGGTCGTTACAACCCTTCCGCTCAATTATTTAAATTTCAATTTAAAACCAATTTTGAATTATCAAAATTTTCTTAAAAATTTTCTAACTCTCTAAATTCCCAAAAAAATTTGCCAGCGTCTCCTTTGCGCGGCTAGCTCGGTACAACTACAAAAGGCCTCTACGGGCTCCCAAATTCCAAAAAGAAAACAAAACGCCAAGTGGCTAGATCAAAACCACAATCCAATTCATACAGAAATTAAAATACATACCTTTTGGTCGGGCAATTTACATTTATCTATTGGAATCAAATCCAATTTCCTTTCCCTTAATACCTGCATATCTTACTTAGCAACAATATACAATTGTAACCTTTCAAATCATTTATACTTTTTCTTACAGAAGTTTTCACATATACTTTTATGCAAATTAGTTTTCCCTGTTTCATGCGAATTCAATTCGTCTTCAAATATGAATATTAAATTTTATTTTTCATTTATAACTGATTCACATTAGTTTCATCTGCTAATTTACATTAGTTTTTCAATTTGAAATCGATTTGTCATTAATCAATTTTTCTTAGAATTTTCTAACTCCCCAAATTTTCGAAAAATTTTGGCAGAGTCTCCTTTGTACGGAAGAGCTTTTCCAATTTGACAAGAGATATAAATATGTATAAATCGACCCACCCGACTGGAAAAAACAAAAACAGTTCATATTTCCTATTTTTATTGCATAGGCGTACCTTATTTAGCATTTTAAGCAAGCAGCTTATTAATTTTAGCAAATAGCGCAATCCAAACCAGCCAAACGGCCTTCAAATACCTGTACTTACTCAATTTAAATATGTAAGTGCCATATATAGAGAATTTATTAACATTCTACTAACTTTCAATACCTAAACATATACATTACTAAACATCAAGCACCAAACACTTCCCATAAACAATTTATATGCTTTAAAGCTAATTCAATTTCTTTTCAACCAATTCATATGTCGTTTCATTTAAGTTTTAATGGTTCACAACTCAATTTCTGACATTCCATTGATTGTAATCCAAACAAGCTCATATTCACTTCAAATGATTCAGAACCACATTTATTTAATCTCTATTAACTCATAGAATTTAATTACTTTGGTTTACGCCAAACAACAATTATTGTTATGCAATCTCGACGATATTCAGTTAATAAAGTATCTATTTTAGTTTATAACTATTTCAAATTAATTTTAACTCATTCTGAATTTAATTTCATTTCATTTCTAATTTATTAACCAACCATTCATTTAACTCGACACATTCCATTCTTGTATACTTCTAGCCATTCCCAAATTAATTCAATCCAAGCTTTTATTTAATGGGCTTTCACTCTTATTCGAAGCCAAGCTTCCATAAATTTTAAACTTAAGTTAATTTACTTTAATTTATTCCAACATCAAACTTAAGTTTACTTCTATTTGATTCTCATTTAATCAAATTTCATTAAATTCAGTTAGCCCATCCATTCAAATTTTAATTTTACTTCACCTTCTCCATTTATCAAAATAATATCCAAGCACATACTTAACTCATTTATACTTCAAATTAATATGCCACCGAACTTAAGTTCAGTCTGATAATCTAATTCCAATCACAACTTTGATTTAGTTTTTATGTAATCAGACTTCATCCATTTATTATTTAACTCAATTAACCAATTTATCCACCCCATTTTAAATTTAAAATTCACCTGGTTAACTCATTTCGAATTTATTTTATTAATACAAAGTCATTCTCAATTTATTTCTATTCACTTGGGTTTTATTTGCAACGCAAACCATTTTTATTATAATTCAATTTCATCTCATTTGACAACACTTCCATTATATCTAATTTACCCGCAATTTACGTTTAATATTATTTATGACATACTTGAATTTTATTTGTAATTCAAACCATCACTATTTCGATCAAACTCTATTTATTTTTATTTTATAACATCTCTTCTTATTTAATTCATTATCAAATCTAAGTCGAATTCTATCTACAATTCTAATTCATTTCCAAACTCCATTATTAATTTACAACATTTATTTACCAAAGTTAAATTTTACTAACATACTCAATCAAACAATTTTTTTTAACCAATTAGCTTATTTCCAACTTCTAAATCAATATTCGATTTTAATTACAAAATCACTTCATTAAAATTCCAGTTTGGATTTCCTTTATTTTCCAAAATTCCAACATCTTTATTTTAAAAAAAATTAGAATGCCTTTAAATCCACATCATACTTAATAAAATAGCTCTTTATAAAAATACTTTTTATGACTCGATGTCTCAACTAGTCCATCCTTGTTCTCATAGAAATTCAGTCATACGTTGATCAGGCGTAGGACTGAAAATCTATAAGTACTTGGTAAACCCGTTTTCAACACCCAGTGAAAATATTTGGAAAATAATTTCATTGAAAATATAGAAAACAGTTTTTGAAAATAGAGGAAATATCTTTGGCGAGAATGCTCTGAGAATCATCACTCCCATCCATGGTCGCAGTTAACCCGATGGTTAAGTTGCCATCCCGACAAAATCCATAGATAACTGTAGGCCTCCACGCCCCTCGATTACACCATGGAACCCACGACAGATCGCAGCTTCAACTGGGGTTACGTAGCTATCACAGCAAAAACCCATATAACTGTAGGCATCAGCGCCATCGAATTTCGCTGCCAAAATGAAACTTCTCCACTCCACTTGACCATAGATCGCAGTCTACCGATGTTGCATTGCCTTCCCAGCAAAATCAAGTGTAGATTGTTGGCACTCATCCTCCACACGAATTTTGCTATGGTCCCCACAGTAGATCGCAGTGACATCGAGTTACACTGTCGTCACAGCATAATCCAAATGCCCCTGTAGGCATCAGTGCCCTCGACTTCCGCTACCCAATAATCCTCAGGAACTAGTTTTGTCCGGACTCCACACAGGATCAACTTTAGAACCCCCCCCCCCCTTGGGGCTCAAGGCAACACCACCCGGTGGCACTCCTGAGAAGTTCATTTCAAGGGAGCGCCTTTTTCCCCAGAGGCATCATCAAAATATTTTATACTATACACATATAGTATCTTCAAATCATACACCTAGTATGCTATCATACAAAGCTCCTTTAGACAAAATCGATTATCCCAAAATCGATAATTCTCTAACTAGGCTTTTCAAATTCAATATTGATTTTACCCAAAAATAAAAAGCCTTTCCAAATCCAAAGGTTCCCAAAACCTTTTTCCAAATTCCTCATAAGATCCTTTATGTATATTCAAATATATAAAATTTTAAAAAATTTGGATCTTTTCAAACTAGTATAAAACTCCTTTTATACTTAAAATACCTTCAAAAATCCTTTTCTTCCGGCAATAGATTTAACAAGGAAAGATTTATCTTATATAAAAATGATATATATAACTTTGTTTATTCAAAATCAAATATTCAAATTTGATTACTCTTCCCAATATCAATTTCATTCAAATCCGTACGATGTACACATAACATCTGTACGCTATACCAATCTGATCGCTCACTCGATCACACAATTTCACTTCAGAACTAGTATCGTCCACCCGACTTCTTAGTGCGGACACAGATCTGGTTTCTTGATCAGAAACTGTCATTCTCCTTGCATAGCCATAACTATGATAGAGAATATCCAGAACCAATCAACAATCCATATCCAGGTTCGCCGTCGAAAATCGCGTGAAAAATCCCAACTCGGATCGATAAACTATCTCGAAATTCTATGCTCGAGTCTGGACCAAATCACTATGCGAATGGAATAATATACATACATCCTACGTATTTAACTTCATTGATTATTAGCCAAATCAATTTCCTTTCCATTCACATTCACTTATTCACATTAATCCCCATTTGGATTATCCTTCAATTCTTATCTCAATTGGGTATTTAATTAATAACAGTTTGAACTCCGACCGGTTTATATTTAGAAATATAGCTTGAAAATTTTAAAAATAAATAAGTAGTTGAAAAATAATTATTAGTGTTCAAAATAGCTATAAAATAGTTAACTAATTGTGAAATAGTTGGAAAATAGTTAAATAGTTTCAGAAATTTTAAATAATTGCAAAATAGTTGTGAAATAGAAATTAGTTTGTGAAATAGTTGAAAAATAGTAATTAGTTTAGAAAATAGTTGGAAAATGGTTAAATATTTCCAAAAATAATAGTAAAACAAATATAAAATAAGTTAGCTTTAAAAGAAAGGTTGTACATATTTAATAGCTTTAGAAAAATAAGTTTATATGGAAACAATTTATTTAAAATAGTCTAAAGTCAAACCGTTCACTTCCCCAACAATTCAACTTAAATTTCCACTTCCATTTAATTGACTCAATGCTAACTTGAATAACTTCAATTTCTTATAAAATTTATTTAAACCCAATTCAAGCCGAATCAATCTTGATTCCCTTCCCAATTTAAATCAAATTCCATTTAATTTTAATCATGTTCAACTTATATTATAATTCCAAATTATCCCCATCAATTTGAATTATTATCAATTTAACCCAATTTAAATTCAAATTATTTCAACATAATCCAATCCAATTTCCCATTTAAATTTTTAAACTTATACATCTTCAATCACCAATCCAATTAATTCAAACAAATTTCAATTTTGAACTAATTCAATTTCAATCTTGAATTTAAACTATCTTGAATTATATAAATTCGAGTTAAATTCTCAAAGGTTGGTTTAACTTTTTAAACCAATTTAACTTTTATTCAAGATTTTAATCAATTCAATTTCTGAGTCCAATTCTCAAAATTCCATTTTAAATTATCTTAACTTATGTGTTTCAAGGTTCAAATAAGAGTTCGGTATAATTTTATTTTTAAAAAAAATTAAATTTATAATTAAGTTTTATCTTCCAGTTTGAAGCCAGTTCTTAAACAAATTTAATTTACAATTTAATTATTCAAATTTATTTTATTTATACAATACCATTCTCAATTTAAAGATTTTATTAACAATAGGATGATAACATCCAATTTATTTTAAAACGTCCATCCATTTTCAATTTTTAAATCTCAAACCCATTTTGAGATCACACCAATCCCCAATTCAAATCAACCATTTAACTTTCCAAGTTAAATTCCAATTTACCTAATCCAACCAACCTTACTCAATTTGAATTCCCGCTTCAAACTTCAAAATTCTTTCCCTCTTATAAGTTCAAAACTTATATCACTTTGAGTTTTTATATCACATTTCAGGGAAAATCAAAACTCAACCTCTTAGAGTTTATTCCAAATTATCTTTGATATCATGTACATCCATACATATATACATATTTATTTCTTGACCCTCTCAGCCATAATTTAAAATTTAAACCACCTTTGGTTTTAAATTCAAATCAATTTTCAAACAACCCATTGTTTGCAACAAGTCCCAGTTATCCAAATAATACTTATTTATTATTTTTCATTACTTTGAAACAAAATTTTCAAATTCTGAGATCATGTTTAGAATTTCATTTTCAATCACTTAAATTTTAATTTAGTTGTATTTCTATTTCTACATGATTTAATTCCAATTCAAGACTTCAGTTTGGTTGTATTGTATTACTTCGCAATTTTAATTTCAATAATTTAACAACCAATCGCCTTAATATTTATTAGAAGGAAATATTACTTTATATATCAAAATATATATTTTATACAAAACCATTTAAAACCTTTATATAAGAAAATAACAAGTACGCTCTCATATATATATACACACACACACACACACTCAACTCATTCTAGAGTACTACAGATTCTATTTAAAAGAGTAATCCCTACCAGAGCCAAGGTTCTCGCTTAACCTAGCTCTGATACCAAATGTGACGACCCAAAATTTTCTAACCCGAAAATTCCAAATAGTTATGAAAAAGAAGAAAGAGATAGAAGAAGAAGAACATATACACCAAACATCTCTCAATCGCAGCGGATAAAATATAATAATAAATAATAACAGTCTATAAAAGGATACTATATCTGTCGATTGCATTTAATATACATCAGAGTTTCACATTATATACAGTCACTGAATATATAAAATTATCATGTCTCAGATTAACAATAATATAAATACAGCGGAGATACTCTATACGCTATTGCCATCCAGCTCGCCTCCTGAGCTCCAGAATGTCCTAACCTGCAAATCTGTAATACTCGGTCTGACCCGAGCATTACACCAAAGTAACACCCGGGTCAGGCTGGAAACCAGCGTGAGTAAACCCAACTAACATGGAATACCAAAGCAAACAACTTTTATGAACCCGGGTAAAATATATCAATTCACAAGCCACAAATTATTATAGACAACACTTAGTCCACATTTAAATTTCTAAATACCAAAGATTCAGATTTTAAACAGTCCAATACCTCCAAATCACTTCAATCCAGCATATAGATTTTATATATATCAATCTACAAACATTCGAAGTGGTTTCGGGTATTTCTCCTATACCCGACCTCGGTCTCTTCGAATCTCATGTCATTCTATTCCAAGTTATCCAAAAGAAATACTCAACATTTCATATCAGAGTTATCAACTCCTTCAAATCATCCAATACCATTCAATCATTCAGAAGCAAAGCTTAATCACATATAAATCATTTCTATTGATTCAAATTGAATTTCAAGCCTTAATCACTTAGATTCTTTCATTAATTAATTCCAAATTAATTAATCAACCCATCCCGATTCATCTTAATTAATCCCATGGATTAATTATCTTCCAATTCCATTCAAGTAATTATCTTTAATTAATTTCACGACATTAATTATTTTGACCAAATCAATGAGTAATCTTTAATTACTTCACGAATTAATTAACTATAATCAATTACACTAATTCTTAATTACTTACATTAATTAATTTCTCATGAGTCTTATGATTAATTCATCTTAATTAATCAATCTTTAATTACACCGTTGATTATATAAATTAATGATTTCCAATTATGTTTGATTTGTTTTAATCTAAATTAATTACTTTAATTCAACCCCAATATTTATCATTCTCGATTAATCTCAATATGTAATTAATTATTCCTTTATTTACTTCATTAATAAATCAGTTACTCCTTAATTAATTATCTTAATTAATCTCTTGATAAATTTCACAAAGTAACTATATTTTATTAATTACATTAAGTAATTATTTATCACACCATCAAATGATTATTCTGAATTATTTATACTTAGTAAATTAACTTACAACTTAATTTATTATTTATTCAAACCTTTAATATTGAATTAAATAATCCAAATCGTTAATTAATTAAATTGATTAGTTATCCATTTTAATTATCCTACTAATTTAATGTATCACAAATCATTATGTCGTTAGTAACTTTTAAATGGAAACATTTTCTTATTTATTGTTTTAAATTTGAAATTCCTAATACTTCGAGTTAAGCAACCATTAACTCGAGAACCATCCAATACCAAAATTACCAGATCATCAATTCATAGTGCATATCAAATCAATTAAATCATTCAATTAAATATTTTAATTTAACCATTTAAACTCAATAGAAATCTAATAAAGTGAGATTTACTGACCTTTGCTTTTACTGTTTGCAATCCATTCCAAACTGGCTTGATCCCATGATTTAAAACATTGAATAATCATTATGATTTTATTAATAGTTGAACTAATTAAACAATTAATTTCCGTTAAATGAATTTATTCCAACTTAATAATTTAAATTCGGACTAGTATTTTCCCCTTTACAAAAAAAATAAATTTTCCTATCCTTTTATCCCAACATCTTATACATATTTAAATTGAAACCTATATGTGCATTTAAATTTATAGAAATTTCTGTTCTCTAACCATACATATATTTTTAAATTGAGAAAAACTAATTTATACCTCGGTATCCCACTCCCGATCGATAGCAGCACTCGCGCGAAGGTCAGCGACCACCCAAACCTCACGCTGCCTTGCCTCTGCCACAACTTCTTCCAGATTTTGCCACCAAAGCCCATCGTCTAAGGCTTGCGACAGCTGCCCTCCCCTTCCATCGCGGTGACTTTGCCGCAACCACTCAACGCCTTCGCCATACTTGATGAACGCGTGAAGACGAGACCGAGCCTCCACTTCATCGAACAGCCATCCCTCAGCCGCCACGAACCCTAACTCGAAAAGCCCTAGCTCCCCTTCGCGATTCAATCGCGACTCGATCAAGCAACCTGCGACCTCGTCGCGACACCTATCCTCCACCGCGAAGACCAAAAACCCATGCGCTCAACTTCCCAAATCGCTCAACTGTTGATGTTCGGCCATTGATGAACGAACGAATTGATTTTGATTTTTGATTGTTTTTGGGGATAAAGAACGGAATACTCTATTTAATTATTATTATTATTATTTTAACTGCGTTCGATTTGCTTCTCAAAATCATGAGAGGAATGGAGGTGAAATATATGATGGTGTAAGGCTTCTCGAGTACGCCTTCCTGTTAATAAAAATATCTTTACTATTTGACTCTGAAATTTATTATATTATAAAGCTTCAAACATCTCGTTAATCGCCATCTAAAATTTTGAACTCCGCTTAAAGAATGCCGTTAGGCAATTATATGGTTTTACCCACGTTCCGAACACAATGGAACGGATTTCGAAGGCTAATTCGATCATATGCGCGAGTTACGGAAATAAACTATCGATTTTAAATTAAATCGATTAAAATAGTTCTACGCGTTTCGAGCTGTCAGGGTCAAACGACAACTTCGATTGCTACGAAAATTGAAATCCGATAATAACTAACTATTACGGATCCAATCGAACTGGTTTCGTCGAATTCCGAGACTGTGCCTCGGAAGGCTATTTTTAAATATCGTTTTAAACGGTATATCTTTAAAATTGAACAAATTACCTTTAAATTAAATTTCAATCATTCTACTATCTTCAGTATCATCACTATAAATTTTATATGCCTTCAAATTATTTTAAACAGGCTTAGAATCTCATATTCAACAATTTACCCAATTTCAATTATTAAATTCGATATTTAAACTATAAAAATTTAATTATCAAGTAAATATTGATATTTTGAATTCAAGTTAAAATTAACATTTAAATATTTTAAAATCAATTAACTATTCAAATTTAAATTGTTAGAAATTCCGGGTCATCACAATAACACACTACCCTCCCTTCTTGCATCAACACCGCTCCAAGACCCGTTCCGCAAGCATCAGTGTATAGAGTAAAAGGCTTTGTTCCGTCAGGTAAAACTAACGCTGGTGTTGTAACGATCCTAACTCGACCTTCAAAAATCGGCACCGAATACGACACTCGTATTCAAATGCCGCAGATCCAAACGTCGAACCTGGTTCGCCGGAGCTTATAACACAATAAGTACAACACAGCGGAAGAAAATATGCATGATACATTTGATATATATATAAATAACATTTGATACAATATCTGATACAACAGAATACAATAGAATGGTACAATGGATAACAATACTATCAGACATACAAGAAAATAGCAGCGGAAAGATAATGTCTTCAATGCCAAACTCCAAGAACTCCATCTTCAATCCAGGGCTAGCTCGAACCCTCATCACGTTTGACTAAGAGAGCAAGACTGGTGTGATGCTGAAGTGTAGCAAATGCGATCCACAAATCCAAAGAGCTTCGAAGACTAACGAATCTATACCTATTACATGATTATCTGAAAACCCAACTCTAGACTGCCCGTGTGGAAAATAGTGGGCACCCAGAGTTTAGGAAAGGAACAATAAACTCCAGGTCATTCATGGGACTGGTATGAGCAAACAAAACAGTTTTATCTTTTAAAACAAAACACAAAGCTTTTAAAGTTTAAATCTGCAATGCTTTTTAGAAAATGAAACTACCATAAGGCCTTCCGCCACACACACAATGCAAACGCAGAATTGGAGGAGATTTCTCCTTATGATAGTCAAAAATGCTTGATACGTGAAAACCAGTTAATATTATTACTATAAGCGCACAGTGTGGAAAAACCATTTCGAAAGTATAATACTAATCCTTGCCAGCATAGGTACCATGATGTTATGCCTACTATAGCTGCCATGTTAAATGGCAGGTTCTACAACTAAAACCGTACAAGGCACGTATTGGATGAATGGATTTCCAACAAATGGTCAGGATAAGGAACTTCCTATTGCCACATGGGAACGCCTCTGGCGGGACGCCCCGAGAACCAACCTGTTCTCTGCTAACACAAGGACGGCTACCCCCTTCCCGGGGAATAAAACCTGAGATATGCCACCCCCGGTCCTTTGGGACCTTTACCCGAGAGCTCTCCAACAACAACATCACACGGTAATAATAATAGTGTGTCCACATGGGTAAGTATCTGGGATCCATACCATGATACTACCCTTTTCCAGAAGGAATGGTCATACCCTAGGGGAGCTACCCCTGAAACCTTGCCGCATCTTTCCTGTTTCGACCATTACCGGTTTGTGAGGCTCGATGAGGTCTCGACCACAAAGCTACACTTTTCCACAAAGCCATGCTTTGATCAACAAATGATCATCAACATACAGCAGAACTTAGCGTGCCACACTACCAAATTGGGAGTATATCGCTGACAACTTCAACTACATAACCTCTGAGCTCGTACATCTCAGAGAAGGGTGTTAAGCTAAGAGAATAAATTCTCCGCCACCAACAGATATGTATTTGAAAGGAATCGGCTTTATATCTCAAAGTGTAGTGCCAGACACACGACCATACAAGTCTGTTCCGGGCTCGAACAGAACCGGAGGCACTTCCGAAGAAGCCCTTGCAAATCCGGATAATTCCTAATCACGTCCGGACTTCCCATCACATATGGAGTCTCTATACCGGGGACCAGTCGATGCAGAGACATTCGACAAGTTGTCCTTTCGTTTTCGAAAATATCCGGTCTTCATCACCGGTCTTCAAATGCTATCCATAACGTCGTATCATTATTCGGAATGGGTTATATGACACAAGGTCCTCTCCCGGCTAAACCGAATAATGAGCGCAATATTTAAAAACATATGGATAATGGGATTTCGATTAAGTCACAACTTAAAACCCAAAACTTGCTTTTCAAATGGATTAAACAAATTACCATTTTAAATCTTTTGAACAAAAGATTTATTTCACAAAGTTCACTCAGTTTCACAAAGATCATCCATAGATTTCAAAACAATTTCCATTTAAATTGGGTTTATTCCTTAAATCTTTAAATCAAAGATTTAATTTATAGCTTTCAAATTCATTTCCAAAGATTTATTCATAACTTGGAAAATTATTTTCATTTCAAACTTGAATTCCTTTTGACACGAACTGAAAGTTCATTTCTTATGTGAAAGCTTTTATTATTTGAAAACAAATAGTTATCGTTTTTGGAAAAAATCCGATTTCGTTTATACAAGTTAAAATCTTTGGGTTAAATTTAAATTCCCAAAACAACACTTTTAAAATGGTTTAAAAACCCATATAAACATATTTATAAGTTGAATACTCTTTTTAAACCATAGTTCCAAATCATGGAATTCAATTTCAAATATTGAATTCAAATTTAAATCAAATTATTTAACTTTCAAAACTCTATTAAGTTATTCGAAATAACTTTTATCTTTGGAATCCATTTTCAAAAGTTTTCAATTCTAATTCCAAAACTATTTTTGGATTCAAAAATTCAATTTTAAAATGTATTTCAAAAATCTGTGACTTAACCCATTTCCACGTGCGATCCATATTTGTGTGTGTATAGTGTGGTCCAGGGTTCAACACAATAGTGCATAACATCACCATCACAGATTCAATCATATTGATAAGCGATATACCATAATGCTTATCTCTATTCACAAATTCATAGATAAAGCAGTTCATCAATCACAAAGATTCACCATTACGATTCGATGTGGGTTTCGGATAACCAATCGAAATCCGACTCCCTGTCGCATCGAAACTCAAATGTCGTTCTACAGGTCAAGGGTTTGCATATCAATGTATACATCACAGATATAACAGCTCAGCACAAAGCATTACATGGCATCACATCACATATCAAATATATCAAACCATCACATAGCATTCAATTACAATCAAACATCTTTGATTAAGGTGAATTAATCGTGTGGTTATAGATTTATTACTCACATAATTACCTTCATTAGTAATCTTTAATCAATGATTAATTTTAACTGATTAAGTCTTAACCACCTTCATTAATTAATCACTCCTTTAATTAATTATCTTAATTAATTAACCCTTGACTGTAATTAATTAAATCTTAATCACTTTTATAAATAGGCCTTTAATTAATTACTTTAATTAATGAATCCTTAATTATTAATTAAATCTAATTATAATTAATTATTCTTTAATTGATTAATCTTAATTTAAATCACCCTAATTAATTAACACCATTAATTAATTATGCTTAAAGGCAATTAACCTTTAATATTTGATTTATAAATCTTTAATCTTTAATCATCTATTCTTAATTACTTTCACTAAGTAATTATTGTTCTTATTAAAAACATTCATTAATTACTTGATTAATTAACCCTTAATTTACAATCAATTAATCTTAATTAATTGCTTAATTGATTACAAATTAAATTATCTATAAAACCTATTAAATAATCTCTAATTATTTAATGAATCAAGTGCTAATCTATAACTTAATTAATTGTTAATTACTTGATTTATGAATTTCAAATCATTAAATAAAAATCAAATCTTATCTAATTAATGGTTTCTTAATTACAAATCAATAAATTTTTAATTAACTTACTTAATTCTTCAATTAATTATGTAACAACCCGCATATTTATCGAGTTTGTATTTAAATATTTTATTTAAATATTAACTCGTTAATCGGATTTTGGTCCGAAAAGCTACTTTTTGCAAACGGTCAAATTAGGACTCGAGATCACTTCCATTGAGTTCGAAATGTCGTTTACAACTTTTTAAGTATAAACATCGATAGGTTTGGAGTTAGTGAAATTTCACTAACTTTTCCCGCTTTGGACTTTGGGTTAGTTTAGCCTATTAAGCCCAAGTTCCAACCCTCTTCTCCTCACTCTTCATAAATTTCCTAACTAATCAAGCTTTGGCATTAATGGTGGAGGGAATGGAAAATTAAAACTCCAAGCACAAATTCAATTGCAAATCCAACATTCAACTCCAAATTCAAGTAGAAGATATTGGATTCAAGCTTTGGATTGCTTCTCCTTGCTTTCAAGCTTCATCTTCATAAACTTTAGTGCAAAGGTGAGATTTTTATCTCACAATTCTAGCCTATAACTATATTGGACTGTTGGGAATGATTCCCTATCATTTTTGCATGCATGTTAGCATTTGGTTTGGATTGGATTGGCGAAAAACTCCAATTTTTAGCGTTTTGGTGAATTTTCTGCACTTAGGTCGTTCTGGCCATTTTTAGGTCGTTCGGAGTTAAGTCGTTCGTCCATGGGTCGTGAGTCGTTCACGAGTTAACTTTAGGTCGTTCGGAGTTAAGTCGTTCGTCCATGGGTCGTGAGTCGTTCACGAGTTAACTTTAGGTCGTTCTGGAAGAATTGGCACTTCGGAATTAGGTCGATCACGAGTTAAGCCTTAAGTCGTAGGTCGCTCACGAGTTAGGCCTTAAGCCGTAGGTCGCTCGCGAGTTAAGCTTTAAGTCTTAGGTCGTTTCCGACCTATAATCTCTAGGCAAACCTTAGGTCGCTCGTCCACTAAGTCGGCCTGGTTTATCTCGTAGGTTGTCTCCGACCTAAGCTCCTGATAAGTCGTTCGAGTTAGGTCGTTGGGCCATTTACCTTAGGTCGCTCGTCCACTATGTCGGCCTGCTTTATCTCGTAGGTCGTCTCCGACCTAAGCTCCAGATAAGTCGTTCGAGTTAGGTCGTTGGACCATTTACCTTAGGTCGCTCGACTCTGTTAAGTCGTAGGTCGTTAGACCTTAGGTCGCTCGACTCTGTTAAGTCGTAGGTCGTTAGACCTTAGGTCGCTCGACTCTGTTAAGTCGTAGGTCGTTAGACCTTAGGTCGTTCGCCTTCCTTAAGTCGCTCGACCCCTCCACACTAGGTCGCTCGGCTTGCTTGAGTCGTAGGTCGTTGGACCTTAAGTCGCTTGCCTCCCTTAACTCTAGTTAGGTCTCTCGGCCATTGTGTTAGGCCGCGTGAACCCTTAGGTCGTTAGACCTCATTTTGCTTTAGGTCGTAGGCCGCTTGTCTTCACTTAGGTCGTACCATTTTGGACGGGGCGCTGCCCCGCACCCCGCCGGGGGCGCTGCCCCCTGGACCCCCGCGACCTGACCGGGCAGGTCGAACCCCGTAAGCGGTGGCGTTGCCCCCGCACCCCCACCTTGGGGGGTTGCCACCCCCCCTGGACCCCCCCTCCGTAGGGGATCTTATCTGAAAAACATTGAGCTGATTTCCCTGGATTTTATTCACATCTCCGTATGCGATTTTTGTGACTGATTGTTTCTACAATTGCTTCTGTGTTTTGTCACTTTATAATATAAAGGTTTCAATACTAGTAGTAAATATCAAAACTCTTTTAACAAACAATTTCAACTCTATTTTTAATAACAAAGCTCTTTTCTTAAACCGTTTTCCAATCTATTAGTATATACAAGCCTTTACCTCACTCGGATGAGAAATCTAATTAAACGACTTAGTAAAACAAGTGGTATGAAACGCTTGCGTTCACTTCGTCGGTTAATTCTTGGACTTGTTCGATTGAACCTCTTGTGACAATTTTATTAGTGAAGATTTACAGTTTGTTCGTAAATATTTAAGTTAAGCAAGTGGTTATGGGACATGAAGCTAAACTTCTATATTTACTAGCTTAGTGTAATTGACACTTCTCGTTGATCTTGATGATCGCTTTATGAATTAGACTAGCAATTGCGCGATGTCTCTTTCATTGCAAGGTTAGACTAGACACCACTTGTGTGATTCCATTCACACATACCTTTCTGCTTTTTGGTTAGTCTTGACCTCAATCTGTGTGATTCCATTCACACATGCGGGGTAGCTCCCCTTGGTCTTCGGACCGTCATGTGATAGGCCTCTTTCCCTTTTTATGATTTTTGGATTTCTCGTGTTGATTTCTGGAATTTATGTCATTGACTTGTTATGAGTACAAGTTTAGGGTATGATGCCCTCTTCGAATCTTTGAGAAGATTCTTGTGATATTGATTATCTCTTATTGATTGATCTTCTGTTGATCATTATTTACATACTTATAGTGGTATGTCGTTATGGATGTTTATGTTTATGCCATATCTTTTATGTTATATCATGTCATCTGATATTTATAGCTAGACTGATCCGTTTATTATTTCCTTAAATAATACTCGGGTCAGACCGAGATGTTACAGGTGCTTCTGCTTGACTTCTTCCCAGGGATTCATCACTCTGACTTTTGGCTAACTGTTTAGATTAGCAGTTTTTGTTGTATACACTTGAGATATAGACTCATAGTTGTATTCTTTTGTATAGCACGTGTTGCTATTCTTTTGTATTATCGTGGATCTTACTGACCACTACTCTGCTGTACACTTTCATGTGTTAGTTATATATTCATATCTTCTTCCGCCTTTGTGATATGGATATCTGTGACTGATTTGTGATATGATTATTTCTATGTTTGTTTCCGAAGATTATTTATAGCCACCGTGTGATAAGCAATTACATGGATGGTCGCTCCTCAACAGCCTTATTCTCCGTGCTAGTTGACAGCACTACTCCGGAGTGTTCTTGGCTAGCGTGGGTATAGAGGTGGGGCGTCACAAATTAACTAAAACCCCTAATTATTTAATTAATTAATTATCCATCTTAATTAACTCAAAAATTTAATGAATTATAAATCATTAAGTCCTAATTAACCTTAAGATAAACCTAAATCTTATTGATGATTTAATTATCAGTAACAAAGTAAGTTAAAAATAAATTTGCTTTTAAATTTCCTTTAAATTCCATTTTAAATTAATATTTAAAATGAAATCAATTTTAACTTAAACAAAGTTTAACAATTCAAAAACCTTTTAATTACATGTTAAAGAATTACTTGTCTTATGAAAGAAATTTAAACCAAATTCATTTTTAAATTTCAAACCATATTTAAATCATTTGAGGTTGTTTTAAAACATTTAAATCCAAAACTTTATTTATTTCAAACTAGAATTCAAACTAAGCTTTGAATTCAGATTTTTAACTTAAATTTAAAATCCTGTGTAAATCTTATTTCCAGGTTTTTAAGGCCACTTTACAAAATACTTTATCAAATTTAGTTGTTAAAAACATTCTATTTTATAAAACTTGTTTATTTTAAAAACTTGAATCATTTCAAATCTAAGATTCAAACTACATGAATTCAGATTCAACTCATGTTTAAATATTTGCTTAAAGTTTTGTTTACATTTTAAACTCTACTTCAAAAAATAAAAAAAAATAAAAAAAAAGAACAGGTTTTAGTTATTAAAACCTGTAATCAAAATTTAACCCGAGATGACTCCAAGAATGCACAAGCTCACCTTCGAGTAACACATTAGATTACCCGATTGTTTCCCCGAGTACCCCCCTCTTCCATTTTATACTTTGTTTACTGTCATGTTTTAAACCATACTGCATAGTTAAAATACTCGCATGCCACCCCGAGACCAAAACCGAGCAATAACCCCCACAATCCCGAGCCAGACTTCGAGTCAGCTTCATCTTCCCTCCATCAAAATTTCTCAGGCACACAAGTGCGCGATGTACGTGCACCTTCGCTTTGCTCAGCTGCGATCATCGTTGCCGGCCTCCACAGATCAACGTTAACCCCCGCTACCAATCCCGACCACCCATCTCCAGTGATCTCATCAGAACCAAAATTTTGCAATCTCGACCACTTCCTGGATTTGAACCACCGTCCAGAAAACACGTCGCCTCTCCACGACGAGCCACCGGCGACCACGCACCTCTTCCCAAAGCTTCGCCGACCGATCCTCCATCCTTTCCCTCCAGTCCGGTGAACTCCGGTTCGCAAATGACCCCCAAATCGACTCGAGAACGACATTGATACACGACGCTCTTAAACCCTATTTCATCAAACCCAAACTTATTCGATCATAAAAAAAAATTCGCATTATTTTTCTAACGATCTACGCCACTTCCTCCCTCTCTGACATCAAGCTCGAGACTCGATTGTCCTTTGAACACTGGAAATTGATGTTTCTTCCAATTTGGTTCAAACTCGATTTATTCACTTGCCAACAATCTAAAAAGTGATTTATCCTTTAAAAATCATGTTTCTTGACGTGGATTTAGATCACAGAAATGAATCAAAGAATTGTAAAAATCTAAATTTACATATTCTTGAGTTTTACTGCTAATTCCTTCTTCCCAGGTCAAATGATTTTCAAATTTAACTAAAAAATATTTTCAAATTTTGGTTTAAACTTAACAAACATATTTTGTTAAAGAATCATAGTCTAACAAAGATCAAACCAGAAGAAAATGAATTTTCTTTATACTCTGCACATTTTCAAAACAGAGATACATTTTGATATTTCATTCACAAGCAAGCAGATTTTTAAACAAATAAACTTAGTTCAACAACATGCAAACATATTTATCATCAAGCTTCTAGTCATGCAATCAGGTTTTAGTTAAAACAAGTTAGAGTTTACTCACATGTCATATGCACAGAACAGAGAACAGGCCTGGGAAATTTCTGTTTTGAAAACTAGGAATTGATTTGGATCCTTTTTGATATCTTGCTTGTTTTTAATTTTGCTTTGCTCTGGTCACTGCATTGCCTTAAATTTCCTGAAGCTATTGCTTGTTCCAGAAAGTTGTTTTGAATTGTTCTTGAATTGTTTTGCTTTAAATCTTTGAGTTGCTATCTTTGTCTTTATTTATTTACAGAGGACACTGCACTTGACAAAACTGAAGCCTATCCCAGGTAAAAGCTTTTGCATTCTATCTGAATTTGCTTTGAACTTGCATGCTTCAGATTTTAGAACTGGAAGAGGATGTTGCTTTTAACTTATGAAATTGATATTTGCTTCAGTTTGAATATATTTTTTTTTTGGTTTCCAGATCTCGATCTGGTTTTATTTTCTCAGATTTGATAAAGAAAGGAGGGGACTTAGTTGAGAAAATTAAAAGCCTTTTTTTTTTGAAATGTGTGAGGCAAATCTCTTTTTTTTAGACTTTCTAAGATACTACTTGATTGCCCATGGGGAGATGTAAAGTTTTCCTCGTTATTTTAAATTTGATTATCTTAAATAAAAAAAAGAGTGATGATGCCATTTTGTACATATGTATGTATAAGACCTTAAAGTATGTTATATTGGTTTGTATGTACATATATGCAATATCCTCATGTTTAAAAGAATTGTTCCTTTTTTTTATTTGTTAATATGATAAAAATTTGTGCTATTTATAATTTCATATTTTTAACATTCGTAAACATTTTTACATTTTATATTTTGTGAATATACAACTATATTATTTTTAAAGCAATATTATTTTAAGCTTAATTTATTATCCTTTTGAATTAAAACTATTATATCTTTTAAAAAAAATCAATTATCTATATATATATATATATTATTTTAAACTTTTATTTCTTATTTTGTATACATTTTTCTACCATTTATATTTATACTTATTATATTATTTCAAGATTTCTAGACTCAAAAGAAATTAGAATTTGTTCATGTATGGTTTTTTCACTCATTTTATTTGTTTATGATTTTTTTCCCATTTATTCCCAAATTAAATTCTAAAAGTTTAAAATATATTATTAATTTATATTGACAAATTTTAGTATGTTATTTTATTTTATTTTATTTTATTTATAAGGTATTAAATATAGAACTTCAAATCCATAGTTAAATTTTAAAAATCAATGTTCAAATAACAAATATCCTATTTTAATTTGAAAAATTCAAATTAACCCACAATTTTATTATAAAATTCACTTAAATTATCAATTTAAATTTAATTAAAAATCGGGATCGTTACAGATTCCCCCCCCCCCCCCCAAATAAATTTTGTCCTCGAAATTTGCAAGGAAGACGAGAAAGAACAGACGATAGAGAAACATCTTTCCAAATCAAAATGAATACTAATTCTGTATTTGGCTTACCAAATCAGAATATCGACATATGAGAACAAATTCATACAATTATCTCACAAGATATTTGGCTCCACCGATCTACGAATATGCAAGGGCCTTGATTAGTTCGAAGGGATAACTAATCGTTCGTAGAATATATCGGATCCCAGAAAATAGATAGATGGATATAATCTTTTACAATTTCTCAAACACTAGGTATGGATTACGAATTCGGGTCGGAATACCCCAAAGTATATAGACTTTGATATACACACGAAATTACAATTTTAAATTTGGTTTTAACCGATATCGTTTTATTTATACAATTCAAATTTAGCTTTACATTCTATTAACCAATTTAACTCAATTTAAAATTTTCAATTTATTTAATTTAAAATCTTCAAATTCATTAGAGTTTAGAACGAAAAGCTGATAAGAAACCGATGAAGAAACGAAGTAAGAATTTTCCTGCAATGATTCGTAGGGCCATCATCACACCGAAACTTCTTTCTGGAGCAGCTACGAAGCAATCAAAAGAATACAAAATCGAATCAAAGGAGATTGACAGAGAAAAGTTGTTTCCGCCATTACGGGGTATTGACCATTGGTAGTGGTATTCCCCTGTCCCCTATCTCGTCCTCTTCTCGCACTCATACTTACTATCGGTGGATAGTAAGAGTATTTACTGAGGCACTCGAACGGATATCTTAGGGATATACTCATTCTAGGGTATAGTTCACCCTATCTCTAATGAGCTACTTAATGTGTTATACTCCTAAGCTAAAGTTTTAACCTTCAGCTCTGATACCACTATAACGGTCCTGACTCGACCTTCGAAAATCGGCATCGAATACGACACTCGTATTCAAATGCCGCAGATCCAAACGTCGAACCTGGCTCGCCGGAGCTTATAACACAATGAGTACAACACAGCGGAAGAAAATATGCATGATACATTTGATATATATATAAATAACATTTGATACAATATCTGATACAACAGAATACAATAGAATGGTACAATGGATAACAATACTATCAGAGATACAAGAAAATAGCAGCGGAAAGGTAGTGTCTTCAATGCCAAACTCCAAGAACTCCATCTTCAATCCAAAGCTAGCTCGAACCCTCATCACGTTTCACTAAGAGAGCAAGACTGGTGTGATGCTGAAGTGTAGCAAATGCGATCCACAAATCCAAAGAGCTTCGAAGACTAACGAATCTATACCTATTACATGATTATCTGAAAACCCAACTCTAGACTGCCCGTGTGGAAAATAGTGGGCACCCAGAGTTTAGGAAAGGAACAATAAACTCCAGGTCAGTCATAGGACTGGTATGAGCAAACAAAACAGTTTTATCTTTTAAAACAAAACACAAAGCTTTTAAAGTTTAAATCCGCAATGCTTTTTAGAAAATGAAACTACCATAAGGCCTCCCGCCACACACACAATGCAAACGCAGAATTGGAGGAGATTTCTCCTTATGATAGTCAAAAATGCTTGATACATGAAAACCATTTAATATTATTACTATAAGTGCACAGTGTGGAAAAACCAATTCGAAAGTATAATATTAATCCTAGCCAGCATAGGCACCATGATGCTATGCCTACTATAGCTGCCATGTTAAATGGCAGGTTCTACAACTAAAACTATACAAGGCACGTATTGGATGAATGGATTTCCAACAAATGGTCAGGCTAAGGAACTTCCTATTGCCACATGGGAACGCCTCTGGCGGGACGCCCCGAGAACCAACCTGTTCTCTGCTAACACAAGGCCTGCTACCCCCTTCCCGGGGAATAAAACCTGAGATATGCCACCCCCGGTCCTTTGGGACCTTTATCCGAGAGCTCTCCAACAACAACATCACACGGTAATAATAATAGTGTGTCCACATGAGTAAGTATCGGGGCTCTATACCATGATACTACCCTTTTCCAGAAGGAATGGTCATACCCTAGGGGAGCTACCCCTGAAACCTTGCCGCATCTTTCCTGTTTTGACCATTACCGGTTTGTGAGGCTCGATGAGGTCTCGACCACAAAGCTACGCTTTTCCACAAAGCCATGCTTTAATCAACAAATGATCATCAACATACAGCAGCACTTAGCGTGCCACACTACCAAATTGGGAGTATATCGCTGACAACTTCAACTACATAACCTCTGAGCTCGTACATCTCAGAGAAGGGTGTTAAGCTAAGAGAATAAATTCTCCGCCACCAACAGATATGTATTTGAAAGGAATCGGCTTTATATCTCAAAGTGTAGTGTCAGACACACGACCATACAAGTCTGTTCCGGGCTCGAACAGAACCGAAGGCACTTTCGAAGAAGCCCTTGCAAATCCGGATAATTCCTAATCACGTCCGGACTTCCCATCACATATGGAGTCTCTATACCGGGGACCAGTCGATGCAGAGACATTCGACAAGTTGTCCTTTCATTTTTGAAAATATCCGGTCTTCATCACCGGTCTTCAAATGCTATCCATAACGTCGTATCATTATTCGGAATGGGTTATATGACACAAGGTCCTCTCCCGGCTAAACCGAATAATGAGCGCAATATTTAAAAACATATGGATAATGGGATTTCGATTAAGTCACAACTTAAAACCAAAACTTGCTTTTCAAATGGATTAAACAAATTACCACTTTAAATCTTTTGAACAAAAGATTTATTTCACAAAGTTCACTCAGTTTCACAAAGATCATCCATAGATTTCAAAACAATTTCCATTTAAATTGGGTTTATTCCTTAAATCTTTAAATCAAAGATTTAATTTATAGCTTTCAAATTCATTTCCAAAGATTTATTCATAACTTGGAAAATTATTTTCATTTCAAACTTGAATTCCTTTTGACACGAATTGAAAGTTCATTTCTTATGTGAAAGCTTTTATTATTTGAAAACAAATAGTTATCGTTTTTGGAAAAAATCCGATTTCGTTTATACAAGTTAAAATCTTTGGGTTAAATTTAAATTCCCAAAACAACACTTTTAAAATGGTTTAAAAACCCATATAAACATATTTATAAGTTGAATACTCTTTTTAAACCATAGTTCCAAATCATGGAATTCAATTTCAAATATTGAATTCAAATTTAAATCAAATTATTTAACTTTCAAAACTCTATTAAGTTATTCGAAATAACTTTTATCTTTGGAATCCATTTTCAAAAGTTTTCAATTCTAATTCCAAAACTATTTTTGGATTCAAAAATTCAATTTTAAAATGTATTTCAAAAATCTGTGACTTAACCCATTTCCACGTGCGATCCATATTTGTGTGTGTATAGTGTGGTCCAGGGTTCAACACAATAGTGCATAACATCACCATCACAGATTCAATCATATTGATAAGCGATATAACCATAACGCTTATCTCTATTCACAAATTCATAGATAAAGTAGATCATCAATCACAAAGATTCACCATTACAATTCGATGTGGGTTTCGGATAACCAATCGAAATCCGACTCCCTGTCGCATCGAAGCTCAAATGTCGTTCTACAGGTCAAGGGTTTGCATATCAATGTATACATCACAGATATAACAGCTCAGCACAAAGCATTACATGGCATCATATCACATATCAAATATATCAAACCATCACATAGGATTCAATTACAATCAAACATCTTTGATTAAGGTGAATTAATCGTGTGGTTATAGATTTATTACTCACATAATTACCTTCATTAGTAATCTTTAATCAATGATTAATTTTAACTGATTAAGTCTTAACCACCTTCATTAATTAATCACTCCTTTAATTAATTATCTTAATTAATTAACCCTTGACTGTAATTAATTAAATCTTAATCACTTTTATAAATAGGCCTTTAATTAATTACTTTAATTAATGAATCCTTAATTATTAATTAAATCTAATTATAATTAATTATTCTTTAATTGATTAATCTTAATTTAAATCACCCTAATTAATTAACACCATTAATTAATTATGCTTAAAGGCAATTAACCTTTAATATTTGATTTATAAATCTTTAATCTTTAATCATCTATTCTTAATTACTTTCACTAAGTAATTATTATTCTTATTAAAAACATTCATTAATTACTTAATTAATTAACCTTAATTTACAATCAATTAATCTTAATTAATTGCTTAATTGATTACAGATTAAATTATCTATAAAACCTATTAAATAATCTCTAATTATTTAATGAATCAAGTGCTAATCTATAACTTAATTAATTGTTAATTACTTGATTTATGAATTTCAAATCATTAAATAAAAATCAAATCATATCTAATTAATGGTTTCTTAATTACAAATCAATAAATTTTTAATTAACTTACTTAATTCTTCAATTAATTAACTAAAACGACTAATTTTTTAATTAATTAATCATCCATCTTAATTAACTCAAAAATTTAATGAATTATAAATCATTAAGTCCTAATTAACCTTAAGATAAACCTAAATCTTATTGATGATTTAATTATCAGTAACAAAGTAAGTTAAAAATAATTTTGCTTTTAAATTTCGTTTAAATTCCATTTTAAATTAAGATTTAAAATGAAATCAATTTTAACTTAAACAAAGTTTAACCATTCAAAAACCTTTTAATTACATGTTAAAGAATTACTTGTCTTATGAAAGAAATTTAAACCAAATTCATTTTTAAATTTCAAACCATATTTAAAACATTTGAGGTTGTTTTAAAACATTTAAATCCAAAACTTTATTTATTTCAAACTAGAATTCAAACTAAGCTTTGAATTCAGATTTTTAACTTAAATTTAAAATCCTGTTTAAATCTTATTTCCAGGTTTTTAAGGCCACTTTACAAAATACTTTATCAAATTTAGTTGTTAAAAACATTCTATTTTATAAAACTTATTTATTTTAAAAACTTGAATCATTTCAAATCTAAGATTCAAACTACATGAATTCAGATTCAACTCATGTTTAAATATTAGCTTAAAGTTTTGTTTACATTTTAAACTCTACTTTAAAAAAAACAGAATAGGTTTTAGTTATTAACACCTGTAATCAAAATTTAACCCGAGATGACTCCAAGAATGCACAAGCTCACCTTCGAGTAACACATTAGATTACCCGATTGTTTCCCCGAGTACCCCCCTCTTCCATTTTATACTTTGTTTACTGTCAAGTTTTAAACCATACTGCATAGTTAAAATACTCGCATGCCACCCCGAGACCAAACCCGAGCAACAACCCCCACAATCCCGAGCCTGACTTCGAGTCAGCTTCATCTTCCCTCCATCAAAATTTCTCAGGCACACAAGTGCACGGTGTACGTGCACCTTCGCTTTGCTCAGCTTCGATCATCGTTGCCGGCCTCCATAGATCAACGTTAACCCCCGCTACCAATCCCGACCACCCATCTCCGGTGATCTCATCAGAACCAAAATTTTGCAATCTCGACCACTTCTTGGATTTGAACCACCGTCCAGAAAACACGTCGCCTCTCCACGACGAGCCACCGGCGACCACGCACCTCTGCCCAAAGCTTCGCCGACCGATCCTCCATCCTTTCCCTCCAGTCCGGTGAACTCCGGTTCGCAAATGACCCCCAAATCGACTCGAGAACGACATTGATACAACGACGCTCTTAAACCCTATTTCATCAAACCCAAACTTATTCGATCATAAAAAAATTCGTATTATTTTTCTAACAATCTACGCCACTTCCTCCCTCTCTGACATCAAGCTCGAGACTCGATTGTCCTTTGAACACTGGAAATTGATGTTTCTTCCAATTTGGTTCAAACTCAATTTATTCACTTGCCAACAATCTAAAAAGTCTGATTTATCCTTTAAAAATCATGTTTCTTGACGTGGATTTAGATCACAGAAATGAATCAAAGAATTGTAAAAATCTAAATTTACATATTCTTGAGTTTTACTGCTAATTCCTTCTTCCCAGGTCAAATGATTTTCAAATTTAACTAAAAAATATTTTCAAATTTTGGTTTAAACTTAACAAACATATTTTGTTAAAGAATCATAATCTAACAAAGATCAAACCAGAAGAAAATGAATTTTCTTTATACTCTGCACCTTTTCAAAACAGAGATACATTTTGATATTTCATTCACAAGCAAGCAGATTTTTAAACAAATAAACTTAGTTCAACAACATGCAAACATATTTATCATCAAGCTTCTAGTCATGCAATCAGGTTTTAGTTAAAATAAGTTAGAGTTTACTCACATGTCATATGCACAGAACAGAAAACAGGCCTGGGAAATTTCTGTTTTGAAAACTGGGAATTGATTTGGATCCTTTTTGATATCTTGCTTGTTTTTAATTTTGCTTTGCTCTGGTCACTGCATTGCCTTAAATTTCCTGAAGCTATTGCTTGTTCCAGAAAGTTGTTTTGAATTGCTCTTGAATTGTTTTGCTTCAAATCTTTGAGTTGCTATCTTTGTCTTTATTTATTTACAGAGGACACTGCACTTGACAAAACTGAAGCATATCCTAGGTAAAAGCTTTTGCATTCTATCTGAATTTGCTTTGAACTTGCATGCTTCAGATTTTAGAACTGGAAGAGGATGTTACTTTTAACTTATGAAATTGATATTTGCTTCAGTTTGAATATATATATATATTTTTTTTTTTTGGTTTCCAGATCTCGATCTGGTTTTATTTTCTCAGATTTGATAAAGAAAGGAGGGGAATTAGTTGAGAAAATTAAAAGCCTTTTTTTTTTAAATGTGTGAGGCAAATCCCTTTTTTTAGATTTTCTAAGATACTACTTGATTTCCCATGGGGAGATGTAAAGTTTTCCTTGTTATTTTAAATTTGATTATCTTAAATTAAAAAAAAGAGTGATGATGCCATTTTGTATATATGTATGTATAAGACCTTAAAATATGTTATATTGGTTTGTATCTACATATATGCAATATCCTCATGTTTAAAAGAATTGTTCCTTTTTTTATTTGTTAATATGATAAAAATTTGTACTATTTATAATTTCATATTTTTAACATTCGTAAACATTTTTACATTTTATATTTTGTGAATATACAACTATATTTATTTTTAAACCAATATTATTTTAAGCTTAATTTATTATACTTTTGAATTAAAACTATTATATCTTTTAAAAAAAATCAATTATCTATATATATATATTATTTTAAACTTTTATTTCTTAGTTTGTATACATTTTTCTACCATTTATATTTATACTTATTATATTATTTCAAGATTTCTAGACTCAAAAGAAATTGGAATTTGTTCGTGTATGGTTTTTTCACTCATTTTATTTGTTTATGATTTTTTTTCCCATTTATTCCCAAATTAAATTCTAAAAGTTTAAAATATATTATTAATTTATATTGACAAATTTTAGGATGTTATTTTATTTTATTTTATTTATAAGGTATTAAATATAGAACTTCAAATCCATAGTTAAATTTTATAAATCAATGTTCAAATAACAACTATCCTATTTTAATTTGAAAAATTCAAATTAACCCACAATTTTATTATAAAATTCACTTAAATTATCAATTTAAATTTAATTAAAAATCGTAATCGTTACAGGTGCACTAGTAAGGGCAAGATTCGTGAAGGAATTCTCACAATACATGCCCCACACGAAAGTTTTATTCTTCTTAGTAAGATGCGTGAGTAGTGCCGAAATCTTGGCAAAGTCTCTAATGAACTTCCTATAGTAGCCATCCAATCCTGGGAAGCTCCTAACCACGGTAAAATTTTCAAGGGCCTTCTAATCTTGCACTATTATAACCTTGGAGGGGTCAACAGCCAAATCTTCCTTCGAGACTACGTTCCCCAAGAAACGAACTTCCTCTCTCCAAAAATGACACTTTGAAAACTTAGCTCTCAAATGATGACTACGAAGTGTTCGAAGAACTTTTCCTAAATGAACAGCATGCTCCTCAATATTCTTGGAAAATACCAAGATATCATCCACGAATACCATCACAAACTTATTTAGGACGTCCCTAAAGATGCGCCTCATCAAATCAATGAAATAGGCTAGAGCATTGGTTAGCCCAAAAGGTATTTCCAACAACTCAAAGAATCCATCCAGTATCCAAAAGTCAGTCTTATATATGCAATCATCAGCGACTCTAAGCTGATGGAATCTCATGGCTACATCAAGCTGAGCGAAAATCGAAGAACCTACCAACTAGTCAAAAAAAATCATCAATCGTAGGGAGTGGATATTGGTTCTTCTGGTGAGCTTATTTAATTCTCTATAGTCCACGCAAAGCCGGAGATAACCACCCACCTTAGTGGAAAAGACAACTCGCACTCCCCTCTCCATTATGCTCCTTCTTATGAAGCCCAACTCCAAAAGCTCACGGATCTGCTTGCTCATTGCTTTCCTTTCCCTAGGTACCATGTGCCTCACATATAATGCTATTGGTTTGGCATTCTCGGCCAAATAAATTCTGAAGTCAAGCTCTCTCTTATAGGGCAGTCCCCTAACCACCTCAAAGACGTCTGCAACGACAGAAACCGAATGCAATTCTGATGAAGATGAATCGAGGGAATAGAGAAAACCCAACATGACTAACCCTTGTGGGTCGCAAGATACCTCAAGAGTCCTACCACTGCTAGTCTAACGACTCTCCTCTCATAGTCTAAGATAGCTCCGTATGTGGATAGCCAATACATCCCTAGGATCATCCCATACCCGAAAATCCCAGAACATAGGCGTTGTAGTCAAATTCTACACCTTGGATAAAGATTTTCAAACCCCTATAAACCATAGATAAGTGTGTCGATCCTCCTATGGGGTCTGAAACAATAATGGGGTCTACTATTGATGATATGTCTAAGTGCAAACAATCTACTAGAGAACCTAGAGATAAAAGAATGTGATGCTTCAGAATCGAATAAAGTCTGAATGGGAAAATCAGATATATAAATCAAACCTTCAACTGTGACTTTCCTACCTCTATCTGGAATGCTACTGGAAGGTGTTGCGTCTAACGCCTGAATTTGTGCAACTAGCGCGCTTGCTCCCTGGTTAGCCCTTTGGGGACAACTCCTACTCATATGACCGGCTGGCCGCAAACATAGCACTAACCCTTCATCTTATCCTTTCTGCAATCCTTGGACATATGTCCAATATTCCCACAACTATGGCACTTTACTCCCTTCTTAGTCTGCTTCTGAGGACCATCACCATTCTTCTTCTTCTTCTTATTTTTTTTCACACCACTTCTTCTTTGAACCTTCTGACTCAACCTCCTCTGTAGACTCTTCCTCCTTGACTGCATCTGAAATAAGTGCCATCTCGACCAAAGACTCATAAGTAGCTCCCATCGGTACATGAGCCAGCAATAATCCCTGAAGGGGTTGATTTAATCCCTTTACAAACTTCATAGCTTTCTATGCTCCATATTCACCAAATCCATACCAAACTGCGACAGCTCATTAAGTTGATTGATGTATTCCTTAATAAAAAAACTTCCTTGCTTCAAATCTGTGCAGTTAAAGCGCTCGGCAAATTCAAAGCGGTGGAGGTGCAAAAAGTCATAGCGGAGATACAGCGAGGATATAGCGAGATATAGAAGATAGCCCTAAAATAGCATATAAAACTCATACTTAATGTTTTTACAAATATATAAATGCTAATTAAATGAAAAATTATCATTCAGTTGAATTATAATTAATACATAAATGATTTTAAACAAAAAACATATGCGAATATACTTTAAATAAACATAAAATTATTATATAACATAATTGAATTCAGTAGAATATTAGAGTATTTTCATTTTTGAAAATATATTAAAAATTAAATCAAATAAATTAGTTTCATAATTTTTATAATTTATAAATGCAATTTTTTAATTCATTTTATTAAAGAAGATATAGCGGAAATAGCAAAATATAGCGGGAATGACGGGATATAGTGGAAATAGCGGGGATTAAAGCGGAAAGGTTATATTTTGGGGCTATATGGAAAAATCATAGCGGTAGAAATCCGCTATGAGATATTGCGGGCTTATAGCGGGGTAATAGTGGGGCATTAACTACACAGCTTCAAATTGATAAACCTCTCCAGTTGAACACTCTCTTCCGCCTGAGACAGAAACTTCCTATCGAATCGCTCCTAGAATACGTCCTAAGTAATATTCCTTCCCTCCACCTCGATTACCTCCCACCAATAAGATGCCTCCTCCTTCGGCTGCCAAGTGGCTAGCTGAACTCGTTGCTGACCATCCAATCCCAAAAGATCGAAAATCCTCTCTGTATCCCTAAGCCAAGCTCTCGCCTCCACATAAGTTCGCAAAATCTTTACAAAGCTTAGAGAAATTGATGGAGGCAAGTGGGTTAATGGGATTCCCACCCGCTGGTGCAGGATTGGACGCAGGCCCTTGCACCTCTGGAGTAGTGGCTTGCAAGTACCTACGAAACCAGATTAGGATAGGGATGCCCTCGAGAAGGTTTAGGGCATTAACCATTCTACAAAAAGAAAAGGATAGTTTAGGAAAGATTCAAAGGAAGATTGAACTGGACTTATGAGGGGATTTTTATAAAAAATTATTTTATACTTAAAAACATTTCTAAGAATTCTTTTTCGAAAAATACTTTTTTTTAAATAAGTTATTTGGAAAATAATAAATATTTAGGCATCTTGTAACATTGGACTCTAATACAAAGTGAAACACCCCCCCCCCCACACACACACACACACACCCTTTAATATACCCAAAACATCATATTAAAACGTGTGGTGCGTTGTAGGTATAAGTAAAGCTAATAGTGACTAAGATTCATAAGACAAAAATAGATAAAAAGCGTAGAAATTTAAAATAATTACTTAATTAAAAAAACTTCATAATTGCTTCATAAATAAGTCAAATACCACATACATGTCTAAAAATCCAATATGCCTCATGAAACAATAGTTTCAAAATTCATAGTACATAATATCCCTCATAATAAGCCAGTACATAGAAAGAACTAAAGCTGAAATAAAAGAAATACATAGTAGAGAACTCCTCCAAGAAACAACCAAGCAACTGCAATCTGCTGCCGTCTCCCTTGATTGCCTATATGGAAAAAAAAGGAAAAACAGAGGAGTGGGTCAAACAAAAAGTCTGGTGAATGATAGTAATTACTAGAGTATTTAAGCAAACTAAAAGCAATAGACTCTACAATAGTTCTAGTATATAAAGAGGAAACAAAGAAAATAGGAAAGAGATAAACTGGAATAAATATGATTAACTATAAGCGATTAATTTTGTTTGCTTGCACTTATCCTTGATTTCTTCTTTGATTAGGCAGAGTTCCTAATCCTCTAATTAGGATGTAATCCTAGTTCTACCCTTTTTGATCGGCGTGCTACTCCATTGACCTTATTGCGAACTAAACGCTGTATAACTCCCTACACAGCAGCCAATGGTATCTATGAAAGATGCATAAAGCACACACTGTGGACCCAAACGACATATATAGCTCCCTATATAGAAGGTAATGTTGTCTACGAAAGACACCCATGCTAAGCGCTTGGAACTCATAGCAATTACTGAGCACCAGAATGGAAGTCGCATGCGTAACTGCCACCATGCCCATGATACTTTTTGCTCCACCTATTGGGTCTTCTTATTACCTCAAACTCCAGCATAAGCGTACCCCTCATCCCACTTCAAGCTAACGTGAGATCACCATGTGTCCATAGAATCTATAAGGAAAATATTGTTGGTATAGGCCCATCATCCAAACAATATCTAGTAGCACCCCTTATCCAAATCTTTCGTGATTTGGACTTCTATTTGATCAATTACTACCATTCTTAGCATAAGCGTGTCATCATCTCCCTTCAAGCTAACATGAGACACCCTTTTGTCTAATGGGAATTCTATATGGTACAGGTCTTACTTTCATCTTTGCTTATTAACTTGGATAAATTATTTAATTAAGCCTTTATTATCATCTTTACTTTTTACGCTTATTAGTTTATCCCAAGTCTTAAAATAAGCCTCATTCTATTATTTTTCTTATTATAACCTACATTATAATCTTGCTTATTATTTAACCCATGGTCTAAGTGTGAAAATAAGCTTCTTTCACTTTTTTTAGTTATAATTCGATGTTATAACTAAGCCAATTAATTAGTCCTATTCTAATTATAGTTAGGCATAATGTCAGTCCAATTCCATTTATATTATAGTCCAATTCCATTATTTATTACAGTATTTATAATTTACATCTTATTTTCTTCATTCAATACTCTTACTTATATAATCCATATTCGCATTTAATTTATTCTAATCCATACACAAAGAAAAGAAGGAAGAAGAGAATAGGCGCTTGCATAAAATCCAAAATGTCCAAAAAGATGTAAATAAGAAATAAATAATAGTAAATGAACTTAAATACTGTAAATAAACTGTAAATAAATAAAAATCTATGCTTAACAGTAATAAATTATAATTAACTGAAAAGAATATCCAAAAGGGAATAGAGTGAAAAATAGAGATAAAACTGATAAAAAGGTTATTCCAAAATCGTAGTAAAAACTCAAAAACCCTATTATTTTAAATTACTTAAAGAAATCTTAAAACAAATACAATCACTCAACTCTGGTCCTAAGCTCTTCCTTTGGTTTCTCGGATCCACTTGGAGTTGTAAAATATTTAATTTATGGCGATTTTATCCTTTGGAAAAATTATTCTGTTTAGGGTCCTTCCTAGAAAGATGAACCCAATTGGAGAAAAACTAGAATGAAAAAAGTGTTAAGTCTAGGAGTCTATTTATAGGGGCAGAAGTGGATCTCGAACTGTTGGATTTGGGGATTGAATAGGATGCAAACACGTCATAGGCCGAATAGGAGCCATCGGATGCAAAAATAGATGGACCGAACAAGTCAGAAGAATGAAAAACACGTCACTATGAGGCTCTGGAATGTGTGAACGAATGAATGTTTGTTCATTCGTAAATAGCAAAGGCGGGTCGACCGCCTGATGCCCAGGTCGACCGCTCGGTCAACCTGCCAATATATATATATATATATATATATATATATATATATATATATATATATATATATATATATATATTGTATATATATATACACACATATATATATACATATACATATATATGTATGTATGTATGTATATATGTATGTATGTATGTATGTATCTCATTTTCTGCTTTTTTTTTTTATTTTATAACTTGGACATATTTGCTCAAATTTTGACGTTCTATATATGAAAATTGACAAGAAAATTACCAAGGACACAATGGTGCAACTTCCGTGGCTTTATCTAATTAATTATTATGGCTTAAATTTTGTGTTGTTATAGCATGCCTCGCCCAGGTAGTCCAAGCCGCCATCACCGAGTCACATTTCCCTACACCTGACAAGTGCCCTCCCGTTCGACGACTCCACCTGGCCTCGCCACGATGCATGCCCCTACCATCACAGATCTTGCCTCCTATCATGCCATGCTCTCGAGCTTGTTTGCATCTGCCTGCCTCGCCTCACACGAGTTCCCATTCATTGATTAGCTAGGGATTCTTTTTATTTCTGAGCAAGGAAACGCATTTGGGAATTTATTATCAGGAAGAGGAAGTAAGCGGGTTTAGGAGATAATAAGTATTAGAATGGGTTTGGGTTCGTATTAGCCAGGCCCACTAAAATTTAATTAAAAATATTTCACTTTCTTTTCAAGTTATTCATCTCATTTGCTTGTTAATAAGTTTCAATTTAATTTAAACTGCTTTTCGCTGCATTTTACAACATATATATATATATATATATATATATATATAATTCGATAATTGTACAGTTTCATTCAATCCATAATTATTTACTCTATTTGATTGTCCATTGAACTGATATAAATAAATTTATACATTTTATTGGTATTTTCAAATCTATCACCATAATACGGATTTAATTCATCGATTAAATTTCCAAATTACCATTTAAAATTGTATACCCATTTATTAATTAGGTAATTAATTACAGGGTTATTACAACATAATAGCATACTCGTTTACTAAAGAACTAACCCAATTGGATTTAACAAACTGATTGGAGAAGTTGGAATAAGATTTCATAATTGACCCTATGTGCTAGTGTGAGATAGATATAGTTAAGGGTATGCCCTTGGGAAAATTATGTAATTTGTTACATAAATCTAGCTTGATAACCAATCTTATTTGAAATAAAAGGTGTTTCCTTTCTGCTATATACTTGTTATAAATGTTATAAATGATTAATTAGTTAATCTAAGTGTGTGTGTGTGATAAAGTTTATAAATGATGTGTCTGTGATAGAAGATACAAATAATTGTAACCGTGTGTACTATATCAAAATACGATAAGCGCGTCATGTTAAATATTCCTAGTCAAGATGTATCGAGACTAGACATCGATGCATCCATTAAAACTAGAGTATGTAATGCTCCCCAAATATTAGGCAGTGAATTACTCATGTCTGCTGGGGGCACCAAAAGATTACTTACTGATAGTTATTGGATAGCTATCGAGTGACTCACTCGATATTTTCTATTGGTTAATATAACTAAGGTCAAAAAGAAAATACTGAAGTGACTAATTTACATTGTTCTCTTGACTTGAGAATACTATTGATCTTCAATATGAAAGCTCGACTTTAATTATAGTTAAGTCGTGGTACGATGTCCATCGAATGACTATAGTACTTAGATTGAATGAAAGTATTAGAAGTGAAAAATTATTCGGGAGAGGATTCATCTACTCAGTTAATGAGGTTAGTATCATGGTTAACTGAAGTCAATTCAAAGTCAATATCTCTGGCCAGAGTAGTTTAGTTAGAAATAATTGTTCCAAGAACTTTGTGTTTGGACTATAGAGTTGAATATGGACGATACTAGAATTTTGACTGTAACCAAATTCTATAAGTCCAAAGTAATACAGTTTTGACAAAGAGAATTGATGTACATGATTATCACTACTAGGTAATGCTTAATGTTTTTTTATCGAAGCTACGTAAGCGCTAAATTTGGCTAAAATGTCACACCATGAGCTAAGGTGAAGTGTGAATGTTAATATTTGAAATGTTCGATATTAACTTCTAACTAATTTACGCCTAGATAGTCAATACAACCACAATGTTGAATACTCTGTCTACCACTCGATTTAATTAAATTATAAATGTTATAAATAATTAAAATAATTATTATTTATGAAATATTAATTATAATTTTTTATTGAATTATGTTGATCAGTATTAAAAGTAGTGCATATAAAAAATTATATATACACTTTATCAATATAGGATATCGATGTATTTTAGATTTGATTTGAATGTAAAATATCCAATCTGGTATGAAGTGAATTAAGGCCCAATAGAAGGGCATGTGTGGCTGGCCATTAAAAGGGGAATAGGCTTGGAATTCGATTCCGAAAGGTGTGAAAATGGCTATGGAAAAGAAAAATATGTTACCGTCTTTAAGCCCATACTTTCCTATGCTATTTAAACACCTCTTGCCTTCTTTTCTTCTAATTCTATTCTTAGGTTTCAGCCACCACTCCCCCTTTTTACGATGGCCGAGAATTCCTCCTCCTGCTCTCTTTCAAAATTCAAGCAAAATGCTATAAAATTCAATAAAAAGGAAAAAAGGTGCAACGACCTAGAATTTTAGTCATTTTATTTTGAAATATTTAATTTATTTTAAATATTAAAATGTCAAATTATGAGTCAAATAGCGTAAATTTTAAAATAAGGGTTATTTGAATAGGTGAATTGTGGATTTAATATGAATCAAAAATGATTTGAAAATTTTTTAACTTTTATTTAGATAAGGATGATAATAGTAAACTTTTAATTTAGAACTAATAGTTATTAAAATATTTTTAATAATAATTCATTTTGATTAATGTGTGAAAATAGCCTGTTAACACACTGTCTTTGATTTTGACGAAACCAGTGCCATTGAATTTGCAATAGTGAATTGTTGTATGTTAACGAATTTCGTCATGATCGAACATATCGTTTGGTTGTACAAGCTCAAAACGCATAAAAATTAATTAATGGAAGTTTAATTAATATAATTTGATTTTAAAAGCAAACTTCTTTATATAATCGAATTAGAGCCTGATACTAGCTCCATTGAGTTTGATATAGGGGTATTTAGTATAGAATGCTATAAGGCATGCCTTAAATAGAGTTTGAGATTTTACGGTGCAAATAGCTAGATATTTTTGGAATTTAATAATAAAATAACCATCTTTTCATAGCCATACCCACCATACTTCAACCCCATCCGATGTACTATACTAGGGCGTGCTCAACCATACTGATCCCTCTATATAAGCATGTCCAAATTAGAGAAATTGGTTCGACCATTTTGAACCAAAATAACCCATCATCTAACTTCCCTTAATCATTGGGGCCACTACAGGTTGTTTGAGGTTAAGTCACCAACTACAAAGTTATAGATGATGTCGAGCTCGACCTATTATACGGTTGGACCACCCTAGGTTGTGGCATGGCGGTGGGGATAGGAAATGGATGAAGAATAGAATGGGTAGCCTCAACACGACGAATGCGGAGGAGATAGAGGCTATGGGATGTGTCGTTGGGTAGGTGGGTCGAGGTCGTGCTACAGTGTTGAGGTGGCAGCGCTTGGAGGCCTTGGGTGGCCGGAATGTAGGGATGAAAGAGCGCAACATTTAAGGGTTTTTTTCGACATGGCAATGTCTTAGGCAGTGGGACCTGCGGCATTTGGTAGCGCTTGGATGTAGCTGTCCACGGCGCTAGCAAGGTGGCGTACGATGATCTGAGGAGGAGGCGATCGAGAGATTGATTTCTTTGTGGTAGGGGCCGTGTTTTTTGAGCAAAAGATGATTAGGCTAAACGGCATTATTTAGAGGATAATGATATACTTAATTAATTAATTTAATTATGAATGTTGTATAACCGATATCCAAATCCATATTAGGTCAGAATTGAATGTGGTCAGTCGCATTGAACTCGTATCCACGAATACTACGTCTTGGAATTGAATTGGTGATGATTAGAGTGCAATTTTTCGAACGTCATTCAAATTTAGACGGAACCAGAACGCTTCGGCAACAAATGAAATTTCGGTGAGTTAAACTCACCTTTTTGGTTAATCGGTATGTTATATAGTTGATAAAAATTGTTGATTGTATGTTTGTATGTTTTACTGCTTTATCAGTTAGTTTGGTTTTATCCCCACTCGTGGAGCGAATAACCTTTTATATATACCCGCCTAATAGCAGATAACCCATATTATATGATTATATATTGTTTGTTATGTAGTGGAACAAGTTGGAGGGATCTACTAGAATTCCTCACCACTGTTGATTTTATTTACATATATATGTGTTGGTATATATCATCTATGATGCAAGGGGACAGGTCGGAGGGACCCAACTGGATTCCTCATCATTGTTGACTTTAATTCCAATAATATTTTGATCATATGAATTATTGGATATTAAACCTGATTGTTGGCTCTATTGATTATGACATTATTATAAGTTCAAAACTTAAACCCTGTTGTAATAAGAAATCAATATCGATATTGATCAAACGATGGGTAGTTAGTGGCCTTAAATTTGTAATCTAAAAGTACTATAAATCACCATTTGAGTTGGAGTTAGTTTTTGAGACAGAAAATGTTTTAAAACTAAAATTGGGTTTTAGGAGTATTTTGTTTCAAAGGATTTAACTTCTATGTTACTTCAACCTTTTTACCTGTCTTCTCTAAGTTATTTATTTATATTTAATATTGCTTTAATATTATTTATATTTAATATATTTTTTAAAGGTTATTTATTTATATTTAATTTTATTTTAAAGTTATTTATCAATATTTCAATATTTTAAAAATATAATCATTTAAATAATTAATATGGCTTGAAATTAATAACAATGATTTATTATTAATGTTTTGGAAATTAATTACTACTATTTATAATAATGGTAAAGATTAATTATTATTGTTTATTTAATAATGTTTTGAAATTATTAATTATTATTGTTTAGGTGTTTGAAGTTAATAATTATTATTTATTTATAATGTTTATTGTTAATAATTATTATTATACAATAGTGTTTTGAAGTAAATGATTTTTATTTATTTATAAATGTTTTTTAGACTCATAATTGTGTTTTATAAACAGACTTGGATTTTATAAGTAGAGTTTTGAAAAGTGGCTTAAAAAACTTAAAGGAAGATTATTTACAAGGCATATGAGTTTTATAAATGGTTAGATCTTTACAAACAAATTTTAGAAATAGATTTATTGTTTTATTAGAGGAGTATTATAATTAGTTTTGTGGATTTATAAAGAGTTTATAAATAATTTGAGAAACGAGTTAGAGATGTTTTTAAATGGTTTTTAGAGATTTATAAAATAGTTTACAGATGGTTTTAGAAATTTATAAAGGAGTTTATAAATGGTTTTAAAATTGCGTAAAAAGGAAATCTTCCTCCATTCTATGAATATATCCTTGTAAAAGTATTTTGGTACAAGTATTTCCAAGATGAATTTAATTAATGAAAAGATTAATTAAGGAGGCTAGTGATTACTTATGTGCTTAACCAATGTTGATTTTCCCTTTTGAAATAAATCTTCGATTTGGATGTTAGTTTGTGGATAGTTAAATAACCGACTATCAAATATGAATCTAAAATATAACTTTGGAAATATATAGGAGAAACATGTGAGTTATATGGCACAATCATCTCCGATGATGTTATACTTTGCGTATAAATATCATTTTGTTCTCGCGGGACAAATGATAAGAAAATCCGTCCACAAATGGTTAGGAGGTGATCTCCACTATTATCTTTGACTGTTTATTTCCTAAAGAACTAGGGTTAAGTTTACCGAAAACTATTGAATGTTGTTTCCAAGAGACTGGGATCGGATCTAGTTGGTAAGGTTCACGCATGATAGGTGTTTCTCACTTTGTGTTTGGTGGCGAACAAGAGACTTTTACCTATACATGTCTTGGAGAGGTAATATAAGGCCTTGAATGGTTGGTTACGGGTAAAGAGGCTGATCGTAAAAACTGATTTGAGGTACCAATGTAAGCCACTGTGGTTGTACCCACTGATGAAAGGCTGAAGGCGCGTTCGTTATACTTGTTATCAGACTTAGGTTGAGTGAACACCTTAGCTTTGGTTGGGATTGCTCTCTAAAGATAGGATCAGTAGCACCCTAGAATGAGATTGAGTGTGTATATATATGAGCGCATATTTGTTAGTGATATAAAAAAGGTTTTATATTGTGTTGATTGATCTGTTGAGTGGCTTATGGATTCTGGTCAATAAGAGTAATTAACGTTATTGATAGGGATCTCTAAACACTTGAACAAAGCAATCCGATATGGTATTGTTTTGAAATTAGGTAGTAATTTTGCCTAGATTACATTTTATATATAAAGGAATAATTTTTCAAAAGTTGTTATAGTTATGTATGGTATACTTGGTTGTTAGGAAAATGATAATATTTATTTATTGTCATTTATTGTTGATTAGTCATGTTCATTCAGTTAGGAGCATTTACTGTTGTTGTTGATTCTTTAGTCGTGCCTGACCAGTTTATAGCCATTGATTATTGTGCTAGGTTACGAGCAAATTTATCCTTTTTCTGCAAGTTTTGAGCAGATTAGTGATTGTGGGAACATTAAAATGAACACCTTGTGAATTAAATTTCACAATTTTTTTATAAGGCATTTGAAGATAATGTTAGTTTTAAATAAAAGATGTTTTTATAACTAAATAAAGACAAACGTTTGTGAAGGGAGTTTAAACAAGAAAGTGAAATTATAAAATGTGAATTATAAAGTATGGCTTATAATTAAAAGTATTCAAACTGAGAATTTGAGAATTAAATCTTGAAGTTTTGGAATGGGTTTTCAAAGGTTTTTGAAAATAATAATGGTATTATTTTAAAATATTTTTGAATAAAAGTATTTTAAATGAGCGTCAAACAAAGATAAGAAGCAATGAACTCACTTCAGTCGTTGGAAAATAATTCTGATGATGACTGCAGCATCATCGGTATTCATTTTCAAGTTTCTAAATGACGGATTGCTACCACAGTGATTAGCGATAAAAATTGTGTTTTGGAAAACTAAGATTGTTTTAAATTGCAACAGTGTGGCTGGATTATACAAAGGAAATATGTGTGTATATTATTTCAAAATTGTTTGAAATTAAAAACCGGGTGATTACATTGAAATCTTCAATTAAATTATTATATGGATTCATGTATCATATGTGTTAGAGCAGAGTAGTTTTGTATCTCTATTTGATATGTAGTTTTGAAAATTTTCATTTATTGAAAATAAAATGGGATTTCTGACGATTTTGGACGGTCGGGACATCCAAATTGGATAAAGAATTTGAGCTGGGTATTTTAAGAAAACATATGAAAATAAGTTAACTTATAAATTCGAGGAATAGTTAGTTAAACAAATTAAATCGTTAAATAATTCTGGTTAAGCAAAACAAAATAGTGCAAATGTACTCTTAGATATAGAAGAGTGTTATACGAATATGAACTTAAGTTGTAATTGTAGGATGTGTATGAATTTAAGTAAGGATTTGTGAAATAATTCATAGGTGAACTTAGTATGTAAGAGAATATACTAGAAATGGAAATGAATGTGAGTAATAGGAAATTGGTATGCTTAGAAACTAATTAGAATTAATAGGTGTGTTGTATGTAGATCATTTTATTCGCATAATTGTTTGATCCAGATTCGAGTGCATGAATTCGAGGTGATTTACACCGGTCCGAGTCGGGATTTTTCACTAATTCCTAACGGCGAACACATGATATGGATTTTTGATATGATTTCGAAGTTATCTACCATAGCATATGGCTATGTAAGGAGAATGACCGATTCTAATCAAGGAACCCGATCAGAGTCCGCACTAGAGTGGTCGACTGGACAATACTAGTTTGAAAGTGAAATTGTGTAATCAAGTCAATGGCTTTAATAATTTAAATGTTCGACATTACAAAATGCAAATTAATGTGATTATGAATTATGTGATTGGATATTATTGGTAAATAAGATGTAGGTATATAGAAGCAAAAGCTAGTTTGATGCCTTGGGTTTCGCGAGTGGGGTTTGGTTGCCGAAAAATAGGTACATGTTTATATTTCTGATTTGGATTGGTGATTTTATGACTTGCCACTTGTCTTTTGTTTCTTTTTGTTGCTATTTGGTTCGTAGTGATGCTTTGTAGTTTTTTCGATCTAGCCGCGCAAATGAGACGCTGCTGAAATTTTCCGTAAATTTAAAGAGTCAGAAATTTTAATAACAAGTTTCAACTAATTTTTTTTGGAAACTAATGGGTTTGGGACATTTTTTTTACCTTGGAAATTTTGGGGATGGAATGCTTTTAAGGGGGGAAGAATGTAACGACCTAGATTTTAAGTCATTTGACTTTAAATATTTAATTTATTTTAAATATTGAAATGTTAAATTATGAGTCAAATAGCGTAAATTTCAAAATAAGGGTTATTTGATTAGGTGAATTGTGGATTTAATATGAATCTAAAATGATTTGGAAATCTTATTTAAATTCTGTTTAGATAAGGATGATAATAGTAAACTTTTAATTTAGTATCAAAAGTGATTAGAATGGTTTTAATAATAATTCAATTAATTAATGTGTCAAAATAGCCTTTGGGACATTATTTCGGTTTTTGACGAAACCAGTGCCATTGGATCTGTAATAGTGAATTATTATATCTTAATGAATTTCGTGGTGATCGGACGTATCGTTTGGTCGTGCGAGCTCAAAACACATAGAAATTAATTAAAAGAAATTTAATTAATGTAACTTGATTTTAAAAGCAAACTTCTTTATATGATCAAATTAAAGCACGATACTAGTTTCATTAAGTTTGATATAGGGGTATTTGGTGTAGAACGCTATGTGTCACACCTTAAATGGAGTTTGAGAATTTTCGGTGCAAATAGCTAAACATTTTAGGAATTTAATAATAAAATAACCATCTTTTCATAGCCATACCCACCATACTTCAACCCCATCCCGTGTACTATATCAGGGTATTCTCACCCATATTGATCCCTCTATATAAGCATGCCCAAACCAAGAAATTGTTTCGACCATTTCAAACCAAAATCACCTATCGTCCAACGTCTCTTAATCATTAGGACCACTACAGGCCGTTTGAGGCTAAGTCACCAACTACAAAATTGTAGACGACGTCGAGCTCAACCTATTAAAAGGTTAGATCATCTCAAACTGTGGCATAGTGGCAGGGATACGAGATGGACGAAGAATGGAATGGTAGCCTCGGTATGGCAACTGTGGAGGAGACACGGGCCATGGGCCTTGCCGTTGGGTAAGTGGTGTCGAGATCATGCTTCTGTGTTGAGATGGCAGCGCCTCAAGGTCATGGGTGGCCGGAATGTGGGGATCAAAGGGCATGAATTTTGGAGGTTTTTCTTCGACATGGCAGCGTCTTAGGCGGCAGGACCTGCGGCATTCGGCTGCGCTTGGATGGGGCTATCGGTGGCACTAACGAGGTGCCATACGGTGATCTGAGGAGGAGGTAATGATCGGGAGATTGATTTCATTTCGGGGGGTGCATTTTTTGAGTAGAAGATGATTAGGCTAAGCGGTGGCGCATTATTTAGAGATTAATGATATACTCAGTTAATTAATTAATTTAATTTAATTCTGAATGTTGTATAATTGATATCTAAATCCATATTAGGTCGAAATTGAATGCAGTCGGTCGCATTGAACTCGTATCCATTAACACTACGTCTTGGAATTGAATTGGTGATGATTAGAGCTAGCGGAATTTTATGCTGAAGTCGCACGTCGTTCAAATTCAAGTGGAATCTTAATGCTTCGGCAACAACTAAAATTTCGGTGAGTTAAACTCACCTTTTGGATTAACCAATGTGTTATATAATTGACAAAATTATTGATTGGATGTTTGGACAATTTATTGTTTTATCAGTTGGTTTGATTTTGTCCCCGCCCCTAGGGTGAATGACTTTTTATATATAGCCGCCAAATAGCGGATGACCAATATTATATGATTATATACTGTTTGTGATGTAGGGAACAAGTTAGAGAGATCTAATAGGATTCCTCACCATTGTTAATTTTATTTAATAATATATATACTGATATATATGAGCTGTGATCTAGGGGGACAGGTTAAAGGGATTCAACGGGATTCCTCGCCGTTGTTGATTTTAATTTCAATAACATTTATGTTATATGAATTATTGGATATTAAACTTAATTATTGGCTTTATTAATTATGACATCATTATATGTACAAAACTTAAACCCTATAGTAATAGGAAATCAATATAGATATTTGTTAAACGTTGGGTAGCTATTGGTCTCAAATTTATGTTTTAAAAATACTATAAATCATCATTTTATTTGGAGTTGGTTTTTGAGACGGGAAATGATTTTAAATCTGAAATTGGGTTTCGAAAATATTTTGTTTTAAAGGATTTAACTTCTATTTTACTCCAACCTTTTTATCTGTCTTTTCAACGTTATTTATTTATATTTAATATTGTTTTAAGATTATTTATATTTAAAATTATTTTAAAGATTATTTATATATATTGTTGTTCTAAAGTTATTTATCAATATTTTAATACTTTGAAAAGTTAATCGTTTAAATAATTAATATGGCTTGAAATCAATAATAATGATTTATTATTAATGTTTTGGAAGTTAATTATTACTATTTATAATAGAAATTAATAATTCTATTTATAATAATGGTAAAAATTAATTATTATAGTTTATTTAATAATGTTTTGAAATTATTTATTATTATTTTTAAGGTGTTTTGAAGTTAATTATTATTATTTATTTATAATGTTTAATGTTAATAATAATTATTATATAAAAGTGTTTTGAAGTAAATGATTTTTATTTATTTATAAATGTTTTCGAGATTCATAAATTGAGTTTTATAAACAGACTTGGGTTTATAAAAGGGGTTTTATAAAATGGTTTGAAGACTTAAACGAAGATTATTTACGAGGTAAAGGGGCTTTATAAATGGTAAGATATATATAAATGTAGTTTAGAAATGAGTTTAGAGTTTTATAAGATGATTTTTATAATTAGTTTTGTGGATTTACAAAGAGTGTATAAATGATTTGAGAAATTATTTGGAGACGTTTTTAAATGGTTTTTAGAGATTTTATAAATGGGTTGTTGAGATTTATAAAGGAGTTTATAAATGGTTTTAGAATTATGTAAAGAGGAAATCTTCCTGCATTCTATGAATATATCCTTGTAAAAATATTTTGATACAAGTATTTCTAAGATGAATTTAATTGATGAAAAGATTAATTAAGGAGGCTAGTGGTTACTTATGTGCTTAACCAATGTTGGTTTTCCCTTTTGAAATAAATTCCTGATTTGGATGTGTGTTTGTGGATAGTTAAATAATCGACTACCGAATATGGACCCAAAACGTAACTTTGAAAATATCTAGGAGAAACACATGATTTATATGGAACAGTCATCTCCGATGATGATGTACTGTGTGTATAAATCTCGTTTCGTTCTCCTAGGAAAAATGATAAGAAAATCCATCCACTAATGGTTAGTAGGTGATCTCTGCTATTATCTTTGACTGTTTATTTTCTAAAGAACTAGGGTTGAGTTTACCGAAAATTATCGAATGTTTTTTCGAAGAGACAGGATCGGATACGTTATCCAAAAACCACGTCGAACCAACTCAAGTGTCTCAAAGTGAAGACATCTTGAAAAATGATGGAAATGAAGACGGAGCTCTTTAAAGTGCAAGGGCTGAATGGATGTAGTTGAAGTAGTGCATTCGGTTTGTCCATCTCTTAGACAATTTGTATGGGTGAATGATGGCATTGCATTGTTGCCTGGAGGGTAGTGTTAGCATTCCAAGTGCAAAGTGCTATATGAAAGGTAAAACGTAGGCCCAATCCTCATCAACCGTGAATGACTAAAACATGGAAGATGCAGCAGGGCTAAGTGGGTCTTTCCTATTAGGGTATGGTCATCCCTATTTAGAGTCGATATTATCTCTCATTTGTATACTTTGGGGACCATTAAACAAGGGGTGATCATATTCGGTACTACTAGTCAAGTGGTAGGCCGGTTCTGGGTTGGCAGGGGATCTCGACAAGGTCCTCGGTGTTATTTTATCTAGAGATGCACCATGATGGGTGGTACCCTAGTTGCCCAATCATTGTATGGAATCCATTCTCTAATAAGCGCCGTACGAACTCCCAACTATGTTGAAATGTGAGATGCAAGCATTTCAGTTGTGTTCATATTTTACTTTAACCCCTAGACATTATGATAATATCACTGGATTTTCTACTAATAATGTTTTAGTTATCATAAGGTAAAAAGCCATCTATGTTTATGTGCGGCCTGGTCTTATGAGATATCTTTATTTGAAAGGTTATGATAAGCAATAGATTCCATATGGGTGTGTTTTTCTCATGTCGGTTTGCCAGACTGATCCAGGCATTCTTATCTTTCAATGCTCAAGGTAAACCGAGCATATTTGCAAACACTTTAGATACATTGGAGCTCAGGAGATGAGCTGGAGGTCCAAGACGTATCTATGTATTTCTTTGTATTCCGTTGTTTTGTCTATTGGTTGTATTTATCAGTAATTGTAAGAGCTGGATGTTATAACTGTACGGGCTAAAATAGGTTGGTATACTCTGATTAGTGTATGTATATTACATTTTTCTTTGGGTAAAGATTTAATTTATGTTATAGATTATTCGTTCCGCTGTAATATTTTGTATTGTTTAGTTTTCTTCTTATCTTCTTTCTTTTTCCTAATTATCCATCTTTCCATTCAATTTGAATGGGTCATGAGTGGTTGATTGTCCACTTAAACTATATGAAAAAGTGGTTCGTTATAAAAGGAAACGGTGTGTAGCTCTCTCAAAAGGGTTGCGTCTTTTGGAAGTGTGGATCAAGTGGAGTACTATAGATTTAACATTCAATTCATTCTCTTAGGCAATAACAAGATATCATCTTGATTTATAAATTCCCATATTCGTTTATAACTGATTATTAAAAGATTGCATAATAGGGATCTTATGGCTAAATTAACACTAGAGGGGGGCGAATAGTGTCTTCTAATTTATATTAATCTTTCTGAAATCTTTTGAAATTATACTTAGAATTATGCAATTATTAATCATAGAAATAGTTACCGAATCAAAACATAAATAAAAGTAAATGCAGTAAAAGTAAAAGGAAAGAACACACAAAGATTTTATACTGGTTCGGAGTTACCCTACATCCAGTCCTACACAATTCCTTATACGGATTTCTTTTCAACTAGTAATTGCGGAAACAATCTCGATTTCATGGCTACGAGACACACCCTCCAGAATCCCAGCCTCTGCGTAGAACCACTTGATTTTCGAGCTGCAAGCACACCCGATAGATTTACGAACTACTAAGCATACCCAATTGATTTACGGGCTGCAATCTCTCCTACAAGTATAGTGGTTTGGTTTGATAGAGTTTTACAAACTCAAATCTTCAATCTTGATTATAATGATCCTATAACTCTTGAATAGCACTTTGATCTTGTCTGAAGTGAGAGAGAATAATAAAGAATCAAACTAATGATGATTGAGTTTGATTCTGGCTGAAATTTGGAAAAGTATGGTTATATTTTTGTTTAGAAAATGAAAGAGGATAAGGAGAAGAGAAGAAGAATGAAGAATGATAATAAAATTCGTTGGAAATACGGGCATTTATAGAGGAATAATGGTTATGTCCGTTCGTGAAGAGATACGACGAATTGGCACTTCTTTTGAAATTTGATTTTTGAAAAACACGGCTAGTATGTCAACATGTAAGAGTAGAATATGTCGACATACTCTTTGTATTTTTGTAAAAACACTATTTAACTATTATTTTGAAAATGTATTGCTTTAGAAAATAATTTGATACTTTGTAAACATGCTTATATATAATTTATACACTTTTAAATCATAATAAAACTTGAGTAAAATTATATGATGAAATTTTTGTAGAATAACCCAGTATAAATCAAAATTTAATAAAACTAATAACTTAGTAAAGTGTCAAAAACTTAAAATAATATTTATAAGTAGAAGAAATTGAAAACTATTTAAAAGTTTCTGAAACGTATATTTAAAAATTTATTTAGAAATAGAGAGAGAGATCAAGTGCTATCAAAATTTTAACATAATCTATGACTCTATAACTTATCTAGAATATCTTAAAATCTTGAACACTTAAATACACATGAGTCTTCATTCTCTAGCTCATGCGTCTCTATATCGACATCTTGAATCTCTTCAATCTTTAGTTGATACTGTACAGTCTTCTTAAACCATTACCTGTCTAATATCCTGCACTATATACTATATACCTTGATAAAACATCGGTATTTATATTTTAATGATTTCCTAAAGTTGTTGCCATCAAAACCAATATATCAGGTACTAACAATCTCCCACATTTGGATGATGACAACTTTGTATATAAAATATAACTCCCCCTTAATCTATGCCTAATAAAACTCCCCATTAATCTATGCCTAGTATTTTATCTATTTCTCCCCCTTTGTCATCAATCAAAAATAACTAACTATAACTATAATTCCGACCCTATCTCTTAATAATAATTCCAATCCCCCTTAAATAAAACACCATATACTCATAATGATATAAATATATATAGAAGTGATAAGTAATATGATCATGAAACACAAAATGACAAGAATGATATATAAGATATATGATACATAAAATGAGTTAACATTATTTAATATATTTCAGTCGATTCCAAGCATACATAATGTCACACACCAAACAATATTCAAATTCAAACAAATTCAAAACTAATTTAATCCAAACAAACCAATTCAATCAAATTAAGTAAATATATAATCAAATATTTTTCAAATAGACATTTCATGGAACTTCCACCCATCCACCAGTGCCAAAGATGGGGTCCGCTTTAATGGCCTTTAGTGCCAAAGATGGGATCCGCTTTAATAGCCTCCCAATCTTCATTACCTTTGTTGATGGTGCATATTGGATTAGCGGTTGGTTCTTCTTTATTCAGAGATAAGATCATTCATGTAATCGCGTTGAAATGCCTTTGTTGCTCCTTGATCATCTATATTTGACTTAACTCTAAGTGTCTTTGTTTTGTAGGAAGAAAGAGATAATGTTTCTGAAAGATTCAAGCGTTTGTTCGAGGTTTTTAGTTAATTTTTGAATAGGAGAAGCCATTATGTATGATTTGGTGGTTAGGCATGTAAAGGAAGAAGAAAGAGAGTGGAATGGGTGATTTCTGGTCTGAATGTATATTTAAAGGGGTGGAAAGTCGTTGGAATTGAATAGACATTTGATGTCTATTCAATTTCAGTATTAAAATTTTTTGAACAATTACCATTGTATGTCGACATACATAGCTAGGGTATGTCGACATATACATACATATTTTCAAAACTGTTTTGTTTTTATATTCTAATGTATTTAACTTATACTATTATACTAGTTATGATTTCCAAAGATGATAATCAATGTATAATAGTAAGGAAACAGATATTTCATTAATATAAAGGTAGAGAATACATAGAACATAAGGAAATGAAAAGATACATAGATTCAAACTACACATAAACTAAAACAACCAAATACAACACACTTAAACAACTACATATTAACTAGAAGGATGTGGATGAAGAGATTCCAAACTTGCGTTTTACTTTTCCAAAGAATTTGTCCATTTTATTGGAAATAATGTTTAACTTCTTACTCATGGAACGCTTAAGAATCTTTTGGTTTTCAACAATCTTCTTTTGATTATTTAGAAGGTCTTGGTTGGTTGGACGAAGTGGATATTCAATGCTTTCTAAGGAGGTTTCCTCCTCCTTCTCCTCTTCTTCGTTGTCCATTTCTTCCTCTTCTTCCTCTTCCTCATCTTTTCGCATTTCCTCCTCTTCATGTGTTAACCACTCTTCTTTCTCCGTAAGTGTTTCATATGGCTCGAAAATTGGTGTAATTTTTGTAAGACTTATGTTTGCTTGAATAAACACTTTACGAGAGACAAATTTTTCTTCTTTAAAGTCAACACCAAAGAAGTTGAAAATACGGGTAAGGGTATTTTCATGGTTGGAAAAAATTTTGGGATAAAATTCACCCAAAATATCTTGTACCCAATTTATATCATATGGACCATAAATGACAAAACGAGCTTTACAAAATTTTAAGGTAGGATTATTAAAGTTTCCCAAACGAGGAGTGATAGTATGTTGCAAAAGAAGATTAAAAATTATAGCTTTTGGATGGAAATTTCGGTTTTTAAACTCATAATTATCATCACCTTTGAAAAGTTATGAAAAACTTCATGATCATACTTATCAACTTGAAAGAAGTAAGGTCCATTCTAGTAGATTTGCACCCAAGAATGGTACCCAAAGTACACAATTTAAAAATGATTAAAGTTTCTTTAACACTACTCCACACTTTCCCTTCTCCACCTTCACGAAACTTCCCTTTCAAATTTGCATAAAACATTTGTACCAAGTGTGGATAGCAAACAAAACCATTTTGAGAAGCACTAATTAAACCGAGAATTCCATTTCGAAAACAAAGAGTATCGATTTCATAAGTAGAAAAATCATTAAAAATAGCAAACTTTCTAGTAGAAACTTTTCCATAATTCATATATAAAATATAAGCATTCATGGCATCTTGATCATGGAAGAGAAAATTTTTGATAGTTTTGGAGAATCTTATGGAGGTTGGAGTGCTTAAGGAAGCCATTGATGAATATTTGAGGACAAAAGAGAGTTGATGAAGGTTTGAATTTTGAAATGAAAGGGGAATTGAATGAAAAGAGATGGAGATAATAAATAGAGAATCAAATGACAAGTTCTCTGCTGAAGAGATACCTTTTCAAAATCTTGGGGTAGGTGAAATTGTGGAGGGAAAATTCAAATTTTGAATTTGAAAATCAAATTTTGCACATGTATGCCGACATATACTAGGGATGTATGTGGCATATGCATTGAATTTTTCAAAAGTGATTTGTTTTTAACTAAATCATGTTTTATTTAACATATAACTATTTATAGTTATTCTATTTATAGAAAAATATTTTAAAAAATATTTTAAATATATTTTATAATAGTATAATATTATAAAAAAATATAAAAATCACACAATATTTAACCAATATTGTTATTAATTTATAAGATATTCCTAACAATCAAACAATCGAAAATTCAAATGGGAAAATCAGATATAGAAATCAAACCTTCAACTATGACTTTCCAACCTCTATCTGGAATGCTACTGGAAGGTGCTGCATCTAACGCTTGAATCCGTGCAACTGGCGCTTGCTCCCCGGCCAGCCCTTTGGGGACAACTCCTACTCATATGATCGGGCTGCCCGCAAACATATCACTAACCCTTCATTTTATCCTTCCTGCAATCCTTGGCCATATGTCCAATATTCTCACAACTATGGCACTTTACTCCCTTCTTAATCTGCTTCTGAGGACCATTACCTTTCTTCTTCTTCTTATTCTTTTCCCACCACTTCTTCTTTGAACCTTCTGACTTAACCTCCTCTTTAGACTCTTCCTCCTTGACTGTATCTGACATAAGTGCCATCTCGACCAAAGACTCATAAGTAGCTCCCATCGGTACATGAGTCAACAATAATCCCTAAAAGGGTTGTTTCAATCCTTTACAAACTTCATAGCTTTCTTATGCTGCGTGTTCACCAAATCGATACCAAACTGCGGCAGCTCATTAAATTGATTGTTGTATTCCTTAATAGACGAATTCCCTTGCTTCAAATTGATAAACCTCTCCAGCTAAATACTCTCTTCTGCCTGAGGAAGAAACTTCCTATCGAATCGCTCCCAGAATACATCCCAAGTAATATTCCTTCCCTCCAACTCGATCACCTCTCACCAATAAGATGCCTCCTTCTTCAGCTACCAAGTGGCTAGCTGAACTCGTTGCCGACCATCCAATCCCAAAAGAGTAAAAATCCTCTCTGTGTCCCTAAGCCATGCTCTCTCCTCCACATAAGTCTCTTTGCCAGAAAAAGTATTCCCGTCCAAACTCGTAAAATTTTTACAAAGTTAGAGAAATTGATGGCGGCAATTGGGTTGATGGGATTCCCACCCGTTGGTGCAGGATTGGGCGCCGACCCATGCACCTCTAGAGTCGTGGCTTGTAAGTACCTACGAAACCAGACTAGGATAGGGATGCCTTCGAGAAGGTTTAGGGCATCAACCATTCTACGAAAATAAAAGGATAGTTTAGGAAAGATTTAAAGGAAGATTGAACTGGACTTATGAGAGGATTTTTATAAAAATTTATTTTATACTTAAAAACATTTCTAAGAATTCTTTTCTGAAAAATACTTTTTTTTAAATAGTTATTTGGAAAAACAATAAATATTTAGGAATCTTGTAACCTTAGGCTCTGATACCAAGTGAAACACCCCCTACACCCCTTAATATACCCAAAACTACACATTAAAACGTGTGGCGCGTTGTAGGTATAACTAAAGCTAACAGAGACTAAGATTCATAAGACAAAAATAGAAAAAAAGCGCGGAAACTTAATATAATTACTTAATTAAAACAAAACTACATAATTGCTTCATAAATAAATCAAAAACCGAATACCACATACATGTTTAAAAATTCAACATGCCTCACGAAACAAAAACTTATAGTCTCAAAACTCATAGTACATAATATCCCTCATAATAAGCCAGCACATAGAAAGAATAAAGCTGAAATAAAAGAAATACATAGTAGAGAACTCCTCCAAGAAACAGCCAAGCAACTGCAATCTACTGCCCTCTTCCTTGATTGCCTATAGGGAAAAAAGGAAAAAATGGAGGAGTCGGTCAGGCAACAAGTTTGGTGAATGATAGTAATTACTAGAGTCGTTAAGCAAAGTGAAAGCAATAGACTCTACAATAGTTCTAGTATATAAAAAGGAAATAAAGGAAACGGGAAAGAGATAAACTGGAATAAATATGATTAACTTTAAGAGGTTAATTTTGGTTGCTTGCACTTATCCTTAGTTCCTGCTTTGATTAGGTAGAATTCCTAATCCTCTAATTAGGATGTAATTCAAATTCTACCCTTTTTGATCGGCATGCTACTCTATTGACCTTACTGCGGACCAAACGCTATATAACTCCCTACACAGCAGTCTATGGTATCTACGAAAGATGCATAAAGCGCCCAGTATGGATCTAGAAGACATATATAGCTCCCTATATAGAAGGCAATGTTGTTTACGAAAGACACCTATACTAAGCGCTTGGAACTCATAGCGATAACTGAGCAATAGAATGGAAATCGCATGCGTAACTGCCACCATTCCCATGATACTTTTTGCTCCACCTATTGGGTCTTCTTATTACCTCAAACTCCAGCATAAGCGTGCCCCTCATTCCACTTTAGGCCAACATAAGATCACCATGTGTCCATAGAATCTTTAGGGGAAATGCCGTTGGTACTGGCCCGTCATCCAAACAATATCTGGTTGCGCCCCTTATCCAAATCCTCCATGATTTGGACTTCTATTTGACCAATTACTACCATTCTTAGCATAAGTGTGCCCTCATCTCCCTTCAAGCTAACATGAGACACCGTTTTCTCTAATAGGAATGCTATATGGTACATGTCTTACTTTCATCTTTGCTTATTAGCTTGGATAAATTATTTAATTAAGCCTTTATTATCATCTTTACTTTTTACGCTTATTAGTTTATCCCAAATCTTAAAATAAGCCTCATTCTACTCTTTTTCTTATTATAACCTATGTTATAATTTTGCTTATTATTTAACCCATGGTCTAAGTTTGAAAATAAGCTTCTTTCATGTTTTTTAGTTATAATTCTACGTTATAACTAAGCCAATTAATTAGTCCTATTCTATTATAATTAGGCATAATTTCAGTCCAATTCCATTTATATTACAGTCCAATTCCATTATTTATTACAGTATTGATAATTTACATCTTATTTTCTTCATACAATACTCTTACTTATATAATCCATATTCGCATTTAATTTATTCTAATCCATACACAAAGAAAAAGAGGAAGAAGAGAATAGGCGCTTGCATAAAATCCAAAATGTCGAAAAAGATGTAAATAAGAAATAAATATCAGTAAATGAACTTAAATAGTGTAAATAAACTATAAATAAATAAAAAGCTATGCTTAATAGTAATATATTATAATTAACTAAAAATGAATATCCAAAAGGGAATAGACTGAAAAATAGATCTAAAACTGATAAAAAGGATATTCCAAAATCATAGTAAAAACTCAGAAACCCTATTATTTTCAATTACTTAAAGAAATCTTAAAATAATTGCAATCACTCACCTCCAGTCCTAAGCTCTTCCTTTGGTTTCTCAGATCCACTTGGAGTTGTAAAATATTTAATTTATAACGATTTTCTCCTTTGGAAAAATTATTCCGTTTAGGGTCCTTCCTAGAAAGGTGAACCCAATTGGAGAAACCCTAGAATGAGAAAAAGTGTTAAGTCTAGGGGTCTATTTATAAGGGTAGAAGTGGACCTCGAAACGTTGGATTTTGGGATTGAATAGGATGCAACCACGTCATAGGCCGAATAGGAGCCATCGGATGAAAAATAGATGGACCGAATAAGTCAGAAGAATGCAAAACACGTCAGTATGAGGCTCTGGAATGTTTGAACGAACGAATGTATGTTCATTCATAAATAGCAAAGGCGGGTCGACCGCCTGATGCCCAGGTCGACCGGTTAGTCGACCTGCCAACCGGTTAGTCGACCTGCCAATATATACATGTACATATATATATATATATGTATGTATGTATGTATGTATGTATGTATGTATGTATGTATGTATGTATGTATGTATGTATGTATGTATGTATGTATGTATGTATGTATGTATGTATGTATGTACACACACATATATATATCTCTCATTTTCTGCTTATTTTGTTTATTTTATAACTTGGTCATATTCGCTCAAATTTTGACGTTCTATATATGAAAATTGACTAGAAAATTACCACTGACACAGTGGTGCAACTTCCGTGGCTTTATTTAATTAATTAACGAATTAATTATTTTAGATAAAATTTTGGATTGTTACAGCATACATTGCCAAGGTAGTCCAAGCCGCCATCATCGAGTCACATTTCCCCAATCCTGACGCGTGCCCTCCCATTCGACGACACCACCTGGCCTCGCCACGACGCATGCCCCCACCATCATGGATCCTGCCTTCTATCGTGCCATGCTCTCGATCTTGTTCGCCTCTGCCTCAACGTCGTATCTGCCTTGCCTCACATGAGTTCCCATTTATTGATTAGCTAGGGATTTTGTTCAATTTCTGAACAAGGAAATGCATTCGGGAATTTATTATCGGGAAGAGGAAGTAAGCGGGTTTAGGAGATAATAAGTATTAGAATGGTTTGGGTTTGTATTAGCCAGGCCCACTAAAATTTAATTAAAAATGTTTTACTTTCCTTTTCAAGTTATTCATCTTATTTGCTTGTCAATAAGTTCCAATTTTATTTAAACAACTTTTCGCTACATTTTACAATATATATATATATTTCAATAATTGTATTGTTTCATTCAATCGATAATTATTCACTCTATTCGATTGTCCATTGAATTGATATAAATAAATTTATACATTTTATTGGTATTTTCAAATCTATCACCCGAATATGGATTTAATTCCTCGATTAAATTTCCAAATTACCATTTAAAATTATATACCCATTTATTAATTAGGTAATTAGTTACAGGGTTATTACAACATAATAGCATACTTGTTTACTAAAGAAATAACCCGATTGGATTTAACAAATTGATTGAAGAAGTTGGAATAAGATTTCATAATTGACCTCATGTGCAAGTGTGAGATAGATATAGTTAGGGGTATCCCCTTGGGAAAATTAACGTTATTAATAGAGATCTCTAAACACTTGAACAAAGCAATTCGATATGGTACTGTTTTTTAAATTAGGTAGTAATTTTACCTAGATTATATTTTATATATAAAGGAAGAATTTTTCAAAAGTTATTATAGTTATGTACGGTATGCTTGGTTGTTAGGAAAATGATAATATTTAGTTATTATCATTTATTGTTGATTAGTCATGTTCATTCAGTTAGGAGCATCTACTGTTGTTGTTGATTCTTTAGTCGTGCCTCACTAGTTTATAGTCATTGATTATTGTGCTAGGTTACGAGCAAATTTATCCTTTTTCTGCGAGTTATGAGCAGATTAATGATTGTGGGAACATTAAAATGAACACCTTGTGAATTAAATTTCACAATTTGCTTATAATGCATTCGAAGATAATGTTAGGTTAAAATTTGATTTTAAATAAAAGATGTTTTTATAACTAAACAAAGATAAACATTTGTGAAGGGAGTTTAAACAAGAAAGTGAAATTATAAAATGTGAATTATAAAGTATGGCTTGTAATTCAAAGTATTCAAACTAAGAATTTGAAAATTAAATCCTAAAGTTTTTGAATGGGTTTTCAAAGGCTTTTGAAAATAATAATGGTATTGTTTTAAAATATTTTTGAATAAAAGTATTTAAATGAGCGTCAAACGGAGATAAGAAGCAATGAACTCACTTCAGTCGTTGGAAAATAATTCCGATGATGACTGCAGCATCATCGGTATTCATTTTCAAGTTTCTAAATGACGGATTGCTACCATAGTGATTTGCTATAAAAGTTGTGTTTTGGCAAATAAAGATTGTTTTAAATTGCAAAAGTTGACTGGATTATACAAAGGAAATAAGTGTATGTATTATTTCAAAATTGTTTGAAATTAAAAACTGGTGGTTACGTTGAAATCTTCAATTAAGTTATTATATGGATTCATGTATCTTATGCGTTAGAGCGGAGTAGTTTTGTATCTCTATTGGATATGTGGTTTTGAAAATTTTCATTTATTGAAAATAAAATGGGATTTCCAACGATTTTGGACCGTCGGGACATCCAAATTGGATAAAGAATTTGAGCTAGGTGTTTTAAGAAAACATAGGAAAATAAGTTTTGCTAACTTATAAATTCGAGGAATAGTAAGTTAAAAAAATTAAATCATTAAATAATTCTGGTTAAGTAAAACAAAATAGTGCATATGTACTCTTAGGATATAGAAGAGTGTTATACGAATATAAACTTAAGTTGTAATTATAGGGTGTGTATGAACTTAAGTAAGGATTTATGAAATAATTCATAGGTGAAATTAGTATGTAAGAGAATATACTAGAAGTGGAAATGAATGTGAGTAAGAGGAAATTGGTATGGTTAGAAACTAATTAGAATTAATGCGGAGGTTGTACGTAGATCATTTTATTTGCATAATTGTTTGATCCAGATTCGAGTGCATGAATACGAGGTGATTTACACCGGTCCGAGTCAGGATTTTTCACTGATTCTTAACGGCGAATACATGATATGGATTTTTGATATGATTCTGAAGTTCTCTACCATAGCATATGGCTATGTAAGGAGAATGACAGATTTCAATCAAGGAACCCGATCAGAGTCCACACTAGAGTGGTCGAATGGACAATACTAGTTTGAAAGTGAAATTGTGTAATTAAGTCAATGGCTTTAATAAATTAAATGTTTGACATTAGAAAATGCAAATTAATATGATTATGAATTATATGATTGGATATTATTGGTAAATAAGATGTAGGTATATAGAAGCAAAAGCTAGTTTGATGCCTTGGGTTTCGCGAGTGGGGTTTGGTTGTCGAAAAATAGGTACATATTAATATTTCTGATTTGGATTGGTGATTTTATGACTAGCCATTTGGCTTTTGTTTCTTTTGGTTGTTATTGGGTTCGTAGTGACGCTTTGTAGTTTTTTCGATCTAGCCATGCAAATGAAACGCTGTTGAAATTTTTCGTAAATTTAAAGTGTTAGAAATTTTAATAGCAAGTTTCAACTTTTTTTTTTGGAAGTTAATGGGTTTGGGACATTTTTCTTACCTTGGAAATTTTGGGGATGGAATGCTTTTAAGCGGGGGAAGAATGTAATGACGTAGAATTTAAGTCGTTTGATTTTAAATATTTAATTTATTTTAAATATTGAAATGTTAAATTATGAGTCAAATAGCGTAAATTTCAAAATAAGGGTTATTTGATTAGGTGAATTGTGGATTTAATATGAATCAAAAATGATTTGGAAATCTTATTTAAATTATGTTTAGATAAGGATGATAATAGTAAACTTTTAATTTAGTATTAAAAGTGATTAGAATGGTTTTAATTATAATTCGTTTAATTAACGTGTGAAAATAGCCTTTGGGACACTATCTCAGTTTTTGACGAAACAAGTGCCATTCGATCTGTAATAGTGAATTATTATATCTTAACGAATTTCGTGGCGATCGGACATATCGTTTGGTCGTGCGAGCTCAAAACACACAGAAATTAATTAAAAGAAATTTAATTAATGTAACTTGATTTTAAAAGCTAACTTATTTATATGGTCGAATTAAAGCACGATACTAGTTCCATTAAGTTTGATATATGGGGTATTTAGTATATAACGCTATGCGTCCACCTTAAATGAAGTTCGAGATTTTTCAGTGCAAATAGCTGAACTTTTTTGGAATTTAATAATAAAATAACCATCTTTTCATAGCCATACCTACCATACTTCAACCCCATCCCTTGTATTCTACCAGGGCGTGCTCACCCATATTGATCCCTCTATGTAAGCATGCCCAAACAGAGAAATTGGTTCGACCATTTCAAACCAAAATCACCCATCATCCAATGTCTCTTAATCATTAGGACCACTATAGGCCGTTTGAGGAAAAGTCACCAACTACAAAATTGTAGATGACGTCGAGCTCAACCTATTGAATGGTTAGATCATCTCAAACTATGGCACAGCGATAGGAATAGGAGATGGACGAAGAATGGAATGGGTAGCCTCGATAAGGCAATTGTGGAGGAGACACGGGCCATGGGCCTTGTCGTTGGGTAAGTGGTGTCGAGATCATGCTACTTTGTTGAGGTGGCGGGGCCTAAAGGCCGTGGGTGGCTGGAATGTGGGGATCAGAAGGCGTGACTTTTGAAGGTTTTTCTTCGACATTGCAGCGTCTTAGGTGGCAGGACCTATGGCATTCGGCTGAGCTTGGATGGGGCTGTCGGTGTCACTAGCGAGGTGGCGTACGGTGATCTAAGGAGGAGGCAATGATCGGGAGATTGATTTCATTTTAGGGGGTGCAATTTTTTGAGTAGAAGATGATTAGGCTATGTGGTGGCGCATTATTTAGAGGTTAATGATATACTTAGTTAATTAATTAATTTAATCAAATTGTGAATGTTGTATAATTGATATCTAAATCCATATTAGGTCGAAATTGAGCGCAGTCAGTCGCGTTGAACTCGTATCGATTAATACTACGTCTTGGAATTGAATTGGTGATAATTAAAGCTAGCGGAATTTTATGGTGTAGTCGCATGTCGTTCAAATTCAAGTGGAATCTAAATGCTTCGGCAACAACTAAAATTTCAGTGAGTTAAACTCACCTTTTTGGTTAACCAATATGTTATATAATTATAAAATTATTGATTGGATGTTTGGATAATTTATTGTTTTATCAGTTGGTTTGATTTTATCGCCGCCCTTAGGGTGAATGACTTTTTATATATAGCCACCTAATAGCGGATGACCAATATTATATGATTATATATTGTTTGTGATGTAAGGAACAAGTTGGAGGGATCTAATAGGATTCCTCACCATTGTTAATTATGTTTATTGTTAATAATTATTATTATATAATAGTGTTTTGAACTAAATGATTTTTATTTATTTATAAACGTTTTCGAGATTCATAAATTGAGTTTTATAAACAGACTTGGGTTTTATAAGAGGGGTTTTATAAAATGGTTTGAAGACTTAAAGGAAGATTATTTACAAGGTAAAGGAGTTTTATAAATGGTAAGATATATATAAATGAAGTTTAGAAATGAGTTTAGAATTTTATAAGATGATTTTTATAATTAGTTTTTTTGGATTTACAAAGAGTGTATAAATGATTTGAGAAATTATTTAGAGACGTTTTTAATGGTTTTTAGAGATTTTATAAATGGGTTGTTGAGATTTATAAAGGAGTTTATAAATGGTTTTAGAATCATGTAAAGAGGAAATCTTCCTTCATTCTATGAATATATCCTTGTAAAAATATTTTGATACAAGTATTTCTAAGATGAATTTAATTAATGAAAAGATTAATTAAGGAGGCTAGTGGTTACTTATGTGCTTAACCAATGTTGATTTTCCCTTTTGAAATAAATTCTTGATTTGGATGTGTGTTTATGGATAGTTAAATAATCAACTACCGAATATGGACCCAAAACGTAACTTTGGAAATATCTAGGAGAAACACGTGAGTTATATAGAATAGTCATCTCCGATGATGATGTATTGTGTGTATAAATCTCGTTCTTTCTCCTAGGAAAAATGATAAGAAAATCCATCCACTAACGGTTAGGAGGTGATCTCTGCTATTATCTTTGACTGTTTATTTCCTAAAGAACTGGGGTTGAGTTTCCCGAAAACTATCGAATGTTGTTTCAAAGTGAAGACATGTTGAAGATGATGGAAATGAAGAAGGAGCTCTTTCAAGTGCAAGGGATGCTTGCTACTAATCCTGAGGGTGATTCCAAAATGGACGTAGTTGAAGTAGTGCATTCGGTTTGTCCATCTCCTAGACAATTTGTATGGGTGAATGATCGCATTGCATTGTTGCCTGGAGGGTAGTGTTAGCATTCCAAGTGCAAAGTGCTATATGAAAGGTAAAACATAGGCCCAATCCTCATCAACCGTGAATGACTAAAACATGGAAGGTGCAGCAGGGCAAAGTGGGTCTTTCCTATTAGGGTATGATCATCCCTATTTAGAGTCGATATTATCTCTCATTTGTATGCTTTGGTGACCATTAAAGAAGGGGTGATCAAATTCGGTACTACTAGTCAAGTGGTAGGTCGGTTCTGTGTTGGCAGGGGATCTCGACAAGGTCCTCGGTGTTATTTTATCTAGAGATGCACCATGATGGGTGGTACCCTAGTTGCCCAGTCATTGTATGGAATCCATTCTCCAATAAGCGTCGTACGAACTTAGTTGTACCCAACTATGTTGAAATGTGAGATGCAAGCATTTCAGCTGTGTTCATATTTTACTTTGAGCCCTAGGCATTATGATAATATCACTGGATTTTCTACTCATAATGTTTTGGTTATCATAAGGTAAAAAGCCATCTATGTTTATGTGTGGCCTGGTCTTATGAGATATCCTTATTTGAAAGGTTATGATAAGCAATAAAGTCCATATAGGTGTGTTTTTCTCATGCTGGTTTACCAAACTGATCCGGGCATTCTTCTCTTTCAATGCTCAGGTTAGACCGAGTATATTTACAAACACTTTAGATACATTAGAGCTAAGGAGACGAGCTGGAGGTCCATGACATATCTATGTATTTCTGTGTATTCTGATGTGTTGTCCGTTGGTTGTATTTATCAGTAATTGTAAGAGCATGATGTTATAACTGTATGGGCTAATTTGTTAGTATACTCTGACTAGTGTATGTATATTACATTTTTCTTTGGGTAAAGATTTAATTTATATTATAGATTATTCATTTCGCTGTGAGATTTTTTGTTGTCTAGTTTTCTTCTTATCTTCTTTCTTTTCCCTAATTATCCATCTTTCCATTCAATTTGAGTGGGTCATGAGTGGTTGATTATCCACTTAAACTATATGGAAAAGAGGTTCTTTATAAAAGGAAATGGTGTGTGGCTCTCTTAAAAGGGTTGCATCTTTTGGAAATGTGGATCAAGTCGAGTACTATAGATTTAACATTCAAGTCATTCTCTTGGGCAATAACAAGATATCGTCTTGATTTATAAATTCTTATATTCGTTTATAATTGATTATTATAAGATTGCATAATAGGGATCTTAAGGCTAAATTAACACTAGAGGGGGGTGAATGGTGTTTTCTAATTTATATTAATCTTTCTGAAATCTTTTGAAATTATACTTAGAATTATGCAATTATTAATCACAGAAATAGTTACCGAATCAAAACATAAATAAAAGTAAATGCAGTAAAAGTAAAAGGAAAGAACACACAAAGATTTTTTGCTGGTTCGGAGTTACCCTACATCTAGTCTCACACGATTTCTTATACGGTTTTTTTTCAACTAGTAATTGCAAAAACAATCTTGATTTCAAGGCTATGAGACATACCCTCAAGAATCCCAACCTATGGGTAGAACCACTTTATTTTCAAGCCACGAGCACAGCCTATAGATTTACGAACTACTAAGCATACCCAATTGATTTATGGGCTATAATCTCACCCACAAGTATAGTGGTTTGATTTGATAGATTTTTACAAAATCCGATCTTCAATCTTGATTATAATGATCCTATAACTCTTGAATAGCACTTTGATCTTGTTTGGAGTGAGAGGGATGATAGAAATCAGAGAGAGGATAATAAAGAATCAAACTAATGGTGATTGAGTTTGATTCTGGCTGAAATTTGGCAAGGTATGGTTATATATTTGTTTAGAAAATGAAAGAGGATAAAGAGGAGAGAAGAAGAATGAAGAATGATAATAAAATTCGTTTGGAAGATGGGCATTTATAAGGAATAATGGTTATGTTCGTTTGTGAAGAGATACGACGAATAGGGACTTCTTTTGAAATTTGATTTTTGAAAAACACAGCTAGTATGTCGACATGTAAGGGTAGAGTATGTCGACATACTCTTTGCCATTTTGAAAAACACTATTTAAGTATTATTTTGAAAATGTATTGCTTTAGAAAATAATTTGATACTTTGTAAACATGCTTATATATAATTTATACACTTTTAAATCATGATAAAACTTGAGTAAAATTATATGACAAAATTTTTGTAAAATAACCCAATATAAATCAAAATTTAATAAAATTAAAACTTAGTAAAGTATCAAAAACTTAAAATAATATTTAAGTAGAAGAAATTGAAAACTATTTAAAAGTTGTTTTGAAACGTATATTTAAAAAATTATTTAAAAATAGAGAGAGAGATGAGAGAGAGAGACCAAGTGCTATCAGAATTTTAACATAATCTATGACTCCATAACTTATCTAGAATATCTTGAAATCTTGAACTCTTCAATACTCATGAGTCTTCATTCTCAAGCTCTTGAGTCTCTATATCAACATCTTGAATATCTTCAATCTTTACTCAATATTGTACAGTCTTCTTAAACAATTACATGTCTAATATCCTGCACTATATACTATATACCTTGATAAAACATCAGTATTTATATTTTATATGATTTCCTAAAGTTGTTGTCATCAAAACCAATACCTCAGGTACTAACTATCTCCCTCATTTTGATGATGACAACTTTGTATATAAAATATAATTCCCCCTTAATATATGCCTAATAAAACTCCCCATTAATCTATGCCTGGTATTTTATCTATTTCTCCCCCTTTGTCATCAATCAAAAATAACTAACTATAACTATAATTTAGACCCTATCTCTTAATATTAATTCTAACTCCCTTTAAATAAAACACTATATATTCATAATGATATAAATATATATATATATATATAAGTGATAAGTAATATGATCATGAAATACAAAATGACAAGAATGATATATAAGATATATAATACATAAAATGAGTTAACATTACTCAATATTTCAATTGATTCCAAGCATACATAATGTCACACACCAAACAATATTCAAATTCAAAGAAATTCAAAACTAATCAAATCCAAACAAACTCAATCAAACTAAGTATATATATAATCAAATATATTTGTAAACTAGACATTTCATGGAACTTCAACCCATCCATCAGCGCCAAAGATGGGGTCCGCTTTAATAGCCTTTAGTGCCAAAGATAGGATCCGCTTTAATAGCCTCCCAATCTTCATTACCTTTGTTGATGGTGCATATTGGATTAGCGGTTGGTTCTTCTTTGTTCAGAGATAAAATCATTCATCGAATCGTGTTGAAATGCCTTTCTTGCTCCTTGATCATCTACATTTAACTTAACTCTAAGTGTCTTTGGTTTTGTAGGAAGAAAGAGAGAATGTTCTGAAAGATTCAAGCGTTTTTTCGAGGTTTTTAGTTAATTTTTGAATAGGAGAAGCCATTTTTTATGATTTGGTGGTTAGGGATGTAAACGAAGAAGAAAGAGAGTGGAATGGGTGATTTCTGGGCTAATGTATATTTAAAGGGGTGGAAAATCATTGGAATTGAATAGACAGTTGTTGTCTATTTAATTTCAATATTAACAAATTTTGAACAATTACCATTGTATGTCGACATACATAGCTAGGGTATGTCGACATATGCGTGAAGATTTTCAAAACTGTTTTGTTTTGATATTCTAATGTATTTAACTTATACTATTATACTAGTTATGATTTCCAAAGATGATAATCAATGTATAATAGTAAGGAAACAGATATTTCATTAATATAAAGGTAGAGAATCCATAGAACATAAGGAAATGAAAAGATACATAGATTCAAACTACACTTAAACTAAAACAACCAAATACAACACACTTAAACAACTACATATTAACTAGAAGGATGTGTATGAAGAGATTCCAAGCTTGCGTTTCACTTTTCCAAAGAATTTGTCCATTTTATTGGAAATAATGTTTAACTTCTTACTCATGGAACGCTTAAGAATCTTTTGGTTTTCAACAATCTTCTTTTGATTATTGAGAAGGTCTTGGTTGGTTGAACGGAGTGGATATTCAATGCTTTCTAAGGAGGTTTCCTCCTCCTCCTCTTCTTCGTTCTCCTTTTCTTCCTCTTCTTCCTCTTCCTCATCTTTTTGCATTTCCTCCTCTTCATGTGTTAATCACTCTTCTTTCTCTGTAAGTGTTTCATATAGCTTGAAAATTGCTAGAATTTTTGTAAGATTTATATTTGCTTGAATAAACACTTTACGAGAGACAAATTCCTCTTCTTTTAAGTCAACACCAAAGAAGTTGAAAATACGGGTAAGTGTATTTTCATGGTTGGAAAGATTTTTGGTATAAAATTCATCCAAAATGACTTATACCCAATTTATATCATATGGACCATAAATGACAAACGAGCTTTACAAAATTTTAAGGTAGGATTATTAAAGTTTCCCGAATGAGGATTGATAGTATGTTGCAAAAGAAAATTAAAAATTATAGCTTTTGGATGGAAATTTCGGTTTTTAAACTCAAAATTATCATCACCTTTGAAAATGTTATGAAAAACTTCATGATCATGCTTATTAATTTGAAAGAAGTAAGGTCCATTCTGGTAGATTTGCGCCCAAGAACGGTACCCAAAAGTTCACAATTTAAAACGATTAAAGTTCCTTTAACACTACTCCACACTTCCCCTTCTCCACCTTCATGAAATTTCCCTTTCCAATTTTCATAAAAAAAATTAACCAAGTGGGGATAGAAAACAAAACCATTTTGAGAAGACCAATTAAACTGAGAATTCCATTTTGAAAACAAAGAGTATCAATTTCATAAGTAGAAAAATCATTAAAAATAGCAAACTTTCTAGTAGAAACTTTTCCATATTCATATAGAAAATATAAGTTTTCATGGCTTCTTGATCACGGAAGAGAAAGTTTTTGATAGTTTTGGAGGGTCTCATAGAGGTTTGAGTGCTTAAGGAAGCCATTGATGAATATTTTAAGGAAAAAAGAGAGTTGATGAAGGTTCAAATTTTGAAATGAAAGGTGAATTGAATGGAAAGATATGGAGACAATAAATAGAGAATCGAATGCTATGTTCTTTGGTCAAGAGACGCCTTTTCAAAACCTTAGGGTAGCTGCAATGGTGGAGGGTAAATTCAAATTTTGAATTTGAAAATCAAATTTTGCACATGTATGTCAACATATACTAAGGGTGTATGTGACATATGCATTGAATTTTTCAAAAGTGATTTGTTTTTAACTAAATCCTTTTTTATTTTACATATAACTATTTATAATTATTCTATTTATAGGAAAATATATTAAAAATGGTTAAAAAATATTTTAAATATATTTTATATTAGTATTACATTATAAAAAAATATAAAAATCACACAATATTTAACCAATATTATTATTAATTTATAGGATATTCCTAACAATCAAACAACCAAAAATTCAAATGGTATAAAGCTTTTAATATATTAAATGCGTACCATTTTCTGATCCTATTTCACCAATTATATCTGAATTCTGTATTGTTGTAAAGCACATGTTGGCTATTTTTGTATTTGATTCATTTTCACTTGATGATGTGTCTGAGTCATCTAGTGTTGCAGTATAGACTCTTCTTCGTTTTCTAGATGAATTAGTGTTTGATGTGGTTTTCAGTTTCTTGGGATGCGGACAGTCTCGTTTTAAGCGACCAGGTTCATCGTAGTTACATCTGATGCCATTTCCACTTCTGCTTCCCTTTCTAGGATTTTTGTTGTCATTTCTTTTAATATTGTTCGTCTTCCTGTATTTCAGGAATTTTCTAAAGTTCCTTGTTATGAAAGCAATTTCTTCATCATTTTCACTATCTGAATCTAGATAATCCATCATTCATTGAATGCTATAGATTTCTTCTCAATTGCTTTGTTTTCTCTTCTGCCCTGCATTTGTACCTCAAAAGACATTAAATTGCCAAGTAACTCTTCAATATTCAATTTTCTAATATCATTAGCCTCTTCGATTGCAAGAGTCTTTTGGTCTCATTTAGGAGTAAGTGAATTAAGAATTTTTCTAACTTTATCCTCGTCGAAGAAACTTTTATCCAATGCAATAAGTGAGTGTACTATATCTTGAAATCTACTATACATATCAGACATGGACTCATTTTAAATAATTAAAACTGGTTTGTTAATATGGAAATCTTGGTCTGTTTAGCCGTACTTGTGCCTTCACATGTAACTTGCAAAGTTCTTCGAATTTCAAATGCAGACTTACGTATAAATATTCTATTAAATTCATTTCTATCTAGTGAATAGAATATTATATTCATGGGCTTAGAATTACTTTGTGCAAACAACTTTTTGTTTAGCAGTCTATTGTGTAAAATTAGTCTCGGATTCAGTGTACTCGGTTTGTGTGATATTCCAAGTATCTAATCCAATTGATTGTAAATAGATTTTAATTCTACATGACCAATATGTGTAGTTACTGCCATTAAAACGTAATAGTCTAGCAGTAGATTGTCCTACCAATGAATTATTAACAAGTGTATTAACCGTGTAAGAAACAGTACTACTACCAGTGTTGGTAGACATTTAAACTTTTCAAAAAACAGATTATGAACACTTTGAAAACCAATATTATGATACCAAATATAAGATTGCAAAATAAGGATCTTAAGGCTAAATAAATATTAGAGAGGGCTGAATAGTGTTTTCTAATTTATATGAATCTTCTTGAAATTATACTTAGAATTATGCAATTATTAATTACAGAATCAAAACATAGGTAAAAGTAAATGCAGTGAAGTAAAAGGAAATAACACACAAGAATTTTATACTAGTTTAGAGTTACCCTACATCCAGTACCGCACAATTCCTTGTACAGATTTCTTTTCAACTAATAAATGAAAATACAATCTCGAATTCAAGACTACCAGGCACACCCTCCAGAATCCCAACCTCTAGGTAAAGCCACTTGATTTCTAGGGGACAAGCATACCCATTAGATTTACGGGCTACTAAGCACACCTAATAAATTTACGGGCTATAATCTCACCCATAATTATAGCGGTTTTATTTGATAGATTTTTATAGACTTAGATCTTCAATCTTGATTAAATATGAACCAATTAATATTGATTAGCATTTAGACCTTGATAGGAGTGAGAGAGATAATAGAAATTAGAGAGAAAATGATAGAGAATCAAATTGGTTTGATTCTGGTTGAAATTTGGCAGAGTATGGTTATATTTTTGTTTAGAAAATGAAAGAGCTTGAGGAGGAGAGAAGAAGAATGAAAAATGATAATAAAATTCGTTAGGAAGACATGTATTTATAGAGGAATAACGGTCATGTCCACTCGTGAAAAGATACGACGAATAGACACTTCTTTTGAAATTTGATTTTTGAAAATCACAGCTAATATGTCAACATATAGGGGCAGAGTATGTCGACATACTTTTGTAATTTTGAAAAACACTTTTAAAATATTATTTTGAAAATGTATTGCTTTGTTAAACAATTTGATTCTTTGTAAACATTGATAAATATTATTTATACACTTTTAAATCATAATAAAATTTCAATAAAAATACGTGATAAGATTTTTGAAAAATAAACCAATATAAATCAAAATTTAATAAAAACAGTAACTTGGTAAAGTATCAAGAACTTTAAATAATATTGATAGGTATAAGAAATTGAAAACTATGTAAAAAAAAATTTGAAAAGTACATTTAAAAATAGAGAGAGATGTGAGAGAGATCAAGTGCTATCAGAATTTTAACATAAATCTATAACTCTATAACTTATTGCATATCTTGAAATCTTGAACTTTTCAATACTCATGAGTCTTCATTCTTTAGCTCTTAAGTCTCTATATCAACATCTTGAATCTCTTCAATCTTTACTTGATATGTACAATCTTCTTAAATCATTACATGTCTAATATCCTGCACTATATACTATATACCTTGATAAAACATTAGTATTTATATTTTAAATGATTTCCTAAAGTTGTTGTCATCAAAACAAATATCTTAGGTACTAACAACTATTGCATGCTTTTATTTAATTAGTTCATCCATTACCACGATTCCTCATACATATATGTTGTCGCCATGACACAGAAAATATGAAAATATGTATGCATACAATATTGATTGAAATTATGTTATGTTTATATGTTTGGAGATGTAATTTTGTTAACGAAATCATATTTGAATTTTTGTTTTTAATTTTAATTTTGACAATAGTTGATAATAGGTTTTATTAGGTTAATTTAAATCTATACAAACTTTTCATACTTAATCATATAATCTTACTAATCAACTGAATTTGTTTATATGTTTTATTCTACAACAAAGAAAATTGCAATTTCAATGTGTAGTTGTTAAATTAATCATATATGTGTAGGTATGTTAAATTGTTTGTATGAATATATGTCAAATTAAATTCACGTGTGTATTTTATTAAATACTAATTATGTAAACACACACAAACATACATACATATAAAAATTATATTTTATTTAACAAAAGAGAGGAAAAGGAAAGTTATGCTAATTTTTTGTGTAATAAAAGTTTTGTTAAGATGTTTTGTAACTATATATGTGATTGTATGTACGAACATATACACACACACACACACACACACACACACACATATATATATATATATATGTTTTTATCTTCATATTCATATACTAATATATAAACATATATTTAGTTATAAAGTTATTTTATGTGATTTTAAAGTACATTTATTGTGTATTAAAGTGTATTTAAAGTGCATTTAATGTGCATTTAAGTGCATTTAAAGTGCATTGAAAGTGTATTTAAAGTGTACTTAAAATGTATTTTAAAACTTTTGTTTAAGATCATAAGTATGTAGAATATGAATAGTTATTTTTTGCCAATTATTACTTATCCAACGACAGCTTTATTGGGGGTTGGAATCTTAAAATTAAAATTGCAACCTAATTTACAAATATTGTATTGAAAGTTAGAAATTTTTTTATTTTATACCATAATTATATAAGTTTGTACATATGTAATACATATGTAAATTTATATCATTTATAAATGCCATTATGTTTCATATTCAAGTACACACACTAAGAGACACAAACACATACATATACATACACGCACTCGTGCACAATACACACACATATATATATCATACAACACTTATGTATACAGATGGGCTAACTTGTCTGTTGCATTGTAAATCACAGCACTTATACATGGGCAAGACAAACCATGTACACTACGACTATTACACGTACACGTACACACATGTTTATATGATATGATACACATGTTTACCTTATTAATTCCCTTTTGACATCAAAATCATAACATTACTTGTAAATAAAATAAAATATTGATTTTATTTAAAATACAATTTAGAAAAGATCTACATGAATTTAGATTTCATAAGCCCATTAAAGATCTTATAAAGGAATTTTTTTTGAAATTAACCCTTAACTCCACCGCAGGTTGGCCCAGTTCCTTCATTGTGTTATCAGCTATTTTTCAAGTTCATCTTGTTCAAATTAATATATAAATTTTTAATAATGAAAATTAATAAAATGTTGAAATTGTCATGTAATTTAATTATTTATTTAACACCTTAATGTTAACTAAAATTGTTATACATTAATTTAGTTAATTATATAGGCTTAAAATAATTAATTAATGTATATTATTTAGGCCTAGCATAATTGAGTGTTTATGAAGGGGGTATAGCATGGAGTATGTGGTTTGAATGAGCCCATTAATCTAGATTATATTTTGATTTTGAAAAGGTGAAGATATTTTATATTTCCAGTGGTTATAAATAGTCTCAGCTTCTATTATTCAAAACACCCAAAATAAAAACCCTAACCTCCATTTAAACTTGTTGGAGCCTTGAAGCTGAGATTTGAACACTAGGCTTGAAGTAAGGAACTAAAATTAAAGAAGGAAGAGCTAACATCACAAAATGTCAACAACTAGGAAGATTCGAGGTAAATATTTTCAAATAATTTATATATATATATATAACGACTTCGACACTATGAAGAAAACTAATTTTTGAAATTAAGCCAATATAATTATATTTGCAAATATATTAATGTGTGTGTAAACCTTATTTGAAAGACAAATTAGCCTTAACTTCAATAAAAATGTTTTCTTTGTCCCTTGTATATTATACAAGCATATACGGTTATCTTAAAATAACATAAAATTAAAATGTTACACATACATACAGACATACACACACACACACACACACACACACACATCTTGTCTCGATTTTTTACAAATAAATTAATGGCCTTGTATAATAGTATAAAAATCTTTTTAATATATACATAAAGTTAGATTTAAATTTTAAAATTTTAAAGTATATAAGTTTTCGAAAGTTGAATATAAATATGTATTATAAATATATTTACATATATATTTTACATTAGCTGAAAAAATTATTTTTATTTATATAATCGTAAGTGTGTGTGTGTGAACATATTATATATACACATGTGTTTATACACACATATCCCTACAAACATGCAAAATATATTATGGAGATATTATATTTGTTATTAATATTATATGTTCATTTATGCTATGTGATCATAAATCCCAATGATCACAAATACCCTTTTATTGTTCACGTCATATACTTTTAATTCGTCTAAATTGTATGTTGACATTCATATTATGAATATGAATTCATAAAATTGAGATAAAATAAACTAAACCTAACCTAATAATGATTAAATTAAACTTAAAAAATGTGAAACGAAAAAAATCATTAAATCATAATAGAACAAAATTAAATTGAGATAATAAACTCCTCTTGGTTAATGGGGTTAAAGGCAACAAAATTTAGTCCAAATGTGCCCTTCGATAAGAGACCCCCTCTATCTTTTACTTTTTAACACAATCTCTAAGGTATTTAGAAAAATTATCAAACTAGCAATAAATAATAAATTTTACCCAAATTAGCAGAGGGTGTTACCACAATAATGTATCTACCCTATAGTACATAGATGACACTTTTCTATTCTGTTCCCACCTACCTCACAATATCGCTTCTTTAAAACAAATCTTAGGTAATTTTAGTTGGCTTTATGTCTTAGTATTAACTTCCAAAGAGTCTGGTTCCAATACGAAATGCTATGGACATTACAAATGAAGTTGCCAATACTTTAAATTGTAACATTATCGGTACACCACAAACCATCTAGGAATCCCCATTAGACAAACCAAATTAAAAAAATAAGATCGAACCATTATTATTGATTAGGTTAGAAAAAGATTGGCACACTCAAAAACAATTGATTATCAAGAGTGTGTAGAATAGTTTTGAATAACTTTGTTTTACTGTCACTTCCAATCATTGGATTTCCCAGTATCGATTCCCTAATTACGTTATCAATAAATTGATAAGATTAGAACGAATTTCCTTTGGAATGGAGGAATGGATTGCCCCAGTTTGAGCTTTCTTATTAACTGGGTATAGGTCTGTAAATCCAAAATTCAAGGTGGATTAGGAATTACAAATTTGAAATATCTAAACATCTCACTTTACGTGCATATGGAAATTTCTTGATGACAATAACATAACTTGGAAAGAAACAATTTCAAATTCTTCTTACAATGGTACATGTAACTTATACAAACCCTTTAACCACAACTACTTTAGTTTTTGGAGAATTATCTATAATTTAGTTCATATTTTTGGACTTTTCCTCAAATTCATTAGAGTAGGAACAACCTGATTTCTTTCTTACTTCAAGCAATAAAACTAATTGCATTGTTCATGTCTTTGGACTGCTCGAAGACTTCACATGGGATCTTTCATTTACTAATGATCTCACTAGAAATAGACTTAAACAATTTCAAATTTTCATAACAACAACTGAATATATAAATTTAAGCAATCAATCCAATTTATTGAAATTTAGTTGGAACAAGAACAAAACGTATACATCAAAATCTATATATAATTTTATGAACTTTTATGGTATCAAATTAAAATATTTTAAATCTCCTTAGAAGACGCCACCTCTTAGGGGCAAAATACATATGCGGATTATGATACACGATAAATTGAATACAACTGAATTGTAAAAATCAAAATTACAGGAAAACAACAATAACAGTTTGTGTTTTTCTGCAATTCAATCATTGAAACCACTAAACACATATCTTATGAATGTCAATACACTAATTACATCAATAATAAACTTGTAACCTATTTGAAATTTAATAAAATTTCACAATCCCTATACCACTTGAATATTGGGCTTATTTAGACTCACTTATAACCCACTACATAGAAATCTCGTAGACATTATTTACTATATCACTAGTTGGCGCATATGGAATGAAAGAAATCAGTATGCCTTCAATAACACTTATGAAATACTCCATCTTCTTTTTTATTACTTGGCAAATGTACTTGTGGATAGGGTCAAGAAGTAGGATCCTATAATATAATTGTAACACCCCTAATTTATTATGAAATTATTCAGAAAATTTAATTAGATAAATTAAATAGAATAATGTAAATATTAGAGTGATAAGGGGATTGAGATTTGAAAATTTGATTAGAAGCCGAGCTTAATTAAATAAAATCTTAAAGAAATGGGCCTATGGATGGTTTTATATGTTAATTAGTAGAGAATAAAACTAGGGCATTGTGGATAATAGCCACACCCATGATCCCATTACCCTTAAAACCTTGTTTCCATTCCTCTACAGGTTCATAATTCATTGTTCAAAAATGTAAAATCAAAGAGAGCAAGCCAACCATAACCTAGGGAATGAAAAGGGGGAAATCAATTAAAGCCACACAATCAAGCAAGGGGAATTAATCAAACATTAAATCTCAAGTTCCTTATCCTAATCAAGGTGAATAATAATCAAAACCATTTCTATTTTCATTTTAAAAGGGTATTTGATTTCGGGTTTAAGTTCAAATCCATTATGACGATTTTTGATGATGATATGCTTGGATTTCCATAATATGTTATATTCAAACAAGTTTGTCTAATAAATGTTTTATTCGATTTTAAGGCCAAAATCTTTTATATTGGGTTTCAAATGCCATGTGGATTTAATATGCTATGTAAAACCATTATTTTGGAGATGCGTTAAATTTTTCATAATTATCCAAGCTATGGATAATATATTATGAATTTTCAAAGGTGAATATGAATAATTGGGTTTAGAAATTAATTTCGGTAATTATATAATGGAATTAGGGTCCGAAATTTTATATGTTATATTACATATTAAAAGTGAATTTATATGATTTTTGGGGATTGTCCTAAGAAATTTACTATGGAAATTAAATTAATTTAGTTGGAGGACTTATATGTTTTAATTGTTTTGATTAAGGGAAGGGTTTCTTTGCTAATTGGTTTTAATTAAATCTGATATGAATTCGGCAGCATTTTAGGAAAATATTTTTGTAAAGTTTATGGCAACCAATTAAAGTTTTACAAATAGGCAAGTTAGTGGAAAAGCATTTACCTAAAAAGGCAATAATACAGTTTTTGTTCGGAAGCACAATTTGCCACTTCCAGTAGTAACCTTTCGACCATGTACCTTGTAACAGCCCGCAAATCCGTACCCCTTTGAGCTGGCAAAATCTCACAACAATTCGGCCCAAAGTGGAACAAAAGTACAAGTCTTCGGGTTTAAAGAAGAAAGAGGTAGAAGAAGAAGAAGAATAAAAACAACATCAGAGTCTCACAATCGCAGCGGAACAAAATATAATATATAATAACAGCTTTTAAATACAAAGAAATATGTACTGTTATATATATATATATATACATACCATCATCAGAGTACAACAAACATCTATACAGAGACAACTTAATACTTGACCATACACAGCGGAAATAATAGTCAAATACGAAAGTATGCTTTGTCATGCAGCTCGTCTCCTGAGCTCCTTAGCTTTTAACCTGATCCTGTATAACTCGGTCTAACCCGAGCATCATATAAAACAATACCCGAGTCAGTCTGGAAAACCAGCGTGAGAAATCACACTCAATTGGATTATTATATTTTCAAAAATCCTTTGAAAAACAAAAGCATCTCGTAAGACCACGCCACAAATAAACATGTCGGGTTTTTACCTTACGATAGCCAAACACTTTTTATCAAATCCGTCTGATATTATAACAGTGTCTATAGAAAGTAAAATAGAATCTAGCTGAAATGCTTGCATCTCACATTTCAGCAATAGTTGGGGACAATCAAAACCGTACAGGCGCTTATTGAAGATTGGATTCCATATAATGGCAGGCCTACTGGGGTACCGTCCATCACAGTACGGGGCCTAGATCATCGTACCGAGGATCACTCCCAATCCCCTGCAACACAAGACCGGGACTACCCCTTACTGGATAATCCCGAGTAAGATCACCCCGCGGTTGGCGTGACCAACCGCCCACTAAACTGAAATAAAAGGGACATCTAGACAGGGATGACCTCACCCTAATGGGTGCTACCCACTTAGCCTTGCTGCACCTCCCCTGTTTTAGCCATTCCCGATTGATGAGGCTTGAGGCTACGATTACCTTTCAAGAACGAGTCCCGCTTAGAATGCGCATCGTCCCCCTGACGATGTTCTGAAAGCATTCGTCCATACAAGTTTCCCTGGGTCTGGACAAACCGAATCACCGTCTTCATCATCTTCACGGTCTTCATTCGTTATCGTTCAAACTGAATCGAAGTGGTTTTCGGATAATTAAATCTGATCCCAGTCTCTTCAAAACGATCAACGCATTGGCCAGTATTGATAGCCGGTTATTTAACTATCAAATAATCATCCACAAGCAACCATCAAGTCTTAAATAATTTTCCTCAAATTATTTATCTCAAAATATCTACTTAAGATATTATCTTCACATTTCAACACCTTGAAATTAGATTCAGTTTCCTCTATTTCTCGTGGAACCATTTAAGTCTTTGTCGATCACTTATAATATTTTCCCACTTCATTAGTTTCTCAAAAAATGGAAAATATTTCTTCATATCCTATTTCTTTCCTCAAAAATCATTTACAAATTCATTTGTAAATTTCCCAAACTTATTTCTCATGAATCCTATAGATCCTAGGATTCCCTAGTTGATTCTCGTTTTTATTTCCAAAGCCATTTAGCTTATTAAAAATTCAGGTTTCACTCCTGCTCTTCTGGTGAATTTTATCTCACCTCGAAATTCACTTATCTTACACTTGGGATTTTATTCAAGTTCTCATAACCCTCTATAAAATCTTCCCTAAAAATCTTATTCAAATTAATTACACTTGCTTTCCTTCTCAAGAGGATTTATAATTGGATTTTCAAAACGTTTAAATATATATATATATATATATACAAGTAAAACTATTGGTTTATTTTCAAAATATGGTTTAAGGTAAAACTAAATATAAATATTAAAATCATATCCAGTTGTTGACAAATTTACAAAGCTGATTTAGAAAACTAGAATTTATTTTAATAAATACTAAGCATTAAAATAACTATTCCGGAATATTCTAAATCTAGATAATAGTTCTATACAAATTATATAGTATAGTAATTTTAAAAATATTCTTTTTAAAATAAATTTATATTTTTTTAGAAAATCCAATATCCACCTATAAATTACTCTTGATTTCTGTCTCAACGACCATATTTTCATTTCTCACCTTCGGAAAATATTCTACTATTTCCTTTCAAAACCAATTTTCATAACTCTATATACGTTCTCGTCATGACTTATCTCTTTACATATATACTGATACCTTTCCTTCTCATTTATAAATTCTGTTTATAAATTTATAACTCCCATGAGTTTTCCATTTATTTATAAAAACAATTTTATTCAAAAATTCTATCTTTATAATTTTATTCCTCAATAAAATCCCATTTCATTTCTTAATAAAGTTCTTTTATTTCTTAATAAAAATTCACTTTACTTCAAATCCACTCATCGATTCCAATATTTCTTCGAGTCTTTTATATATAATTTAAATTTTCCCAAACTCAACTTTAACCAATTTTGAGTATAACCAAAGTAATAAATATACGTTCATTTTACTTGATTCTCAAATAGAAGTAGATCCAATTTTTAATAAATATTCTCTATTCAAGTTCTATTTCAACTTCCTTCAATTAAATTATTTACGATATTTAAAAATTACCAAATTCCAACTTCCATGTTATTTAACACTTAATAATTCAATTCGCATGCAAATCCATATCAATTCATTCATCCTATCATATAATGACATATATATATATATAATCAACAAATATTATTGAGGAATAATGTTGGATCCCTCCAACCTATTTCCCTGCATCCACAGATATTAGCACAATAAAATACCAATTCCACTTCAAGGTGGAATATCGTGGTATATGGGTTTATATAATATCATCCACTATTACGCGGCGCATAGGGTCTCATCCGCTATATAATGCGGGAAATCGACCACTCTGATATATATATATACTACTATATATATAATATCATCCAGTGGATAAATTATTATAAATCAACCAAGCACATCCAATGATTTAAATTTAACATTTAACTAACAAGGCATCCATATGAGTGAGAAAATCTCACCTTTGCTTTTAAATTGCAATCCTCTCTAATCTCGACCCGATTTCCCGACTTTTGACCTTATATAAACAATTATATGATTTTATTAACATTCGAACAAATCAAACAATTAATCCCATTTATTAATTGCTTAACTAATGATTTATTTTAATTACTTCCCTTTTTAAAAATCCTTTAGTAACTAAAAATAATTAATTAAGTAAATTAAACAAATTAATCACCATAATTAAATTATTTTAAAATAAACTAGTTAAGTGAAAATATGTATATATTCTTTTTCTTTTGTTATATACTTATGAAAATATTCTATATAGATTTCATCAAATCTAATTTATATAACATCGTATATCTTCCAACATCTTATATATATACACATATATTTACTGTTTTTACCTATATATATTTAAATTAAACTAGGATTAACTTAAGATTTAAAACTGCTTAACAGTTAATTTTTTTTTCAAAACCAAAACCCTAGCTTATTGTAAAAATCTTAATTTTTATATAAAAACAGAGATATACCTCGCTGCCCACTGAAACCCTAGCCCACGGCCTCTCACACGCGACTGCCTCCTTCACTGCCGACTACCCATCGCGTTCGCTGAGCCACTCGATTTTGCCCTTACCCAAACCATTCGTCTTCGTCGAGCTTGCTTGCTTCCCATCCAGGCTACTTCAATCCACGTACCACTAGCAACGCCGCCTCCTCCAACGTTGATTGGGCCGAGCATCTCAAGCTCGAGCTCGAGCTCCCCTCTCGCGATCAGTCTCAGGCATCCCCGCGTGCGATTTGATTCGATCGCACGCCCTCACTTCAAACGAAATCGATTTTGTTACTGCGATTTTTATTTAGAGGCTGAACTGATTCATTCAATTCGATTTTGAAAAAAAAATGAGAAGGGAAAGGCTCGGTTAAATTGAAGTGTAAGAGAAGGGATTACGTGATTCATTTGGGAATAGGAAAAAGGAAACGACGTGATTTCTTTCCTTCATCACGTTCGGCCATTAATTGAATTTTATTTCTGATTGAAGAAAGGAATGAAATTGCTCGGTTAGAACTTGTACCTTGCGATTTAAGGAAAATGGGTATCATATGGAAGAAAACAAACTACAATGCTCTGATGGAACGGAAAAGTAGCTGATGGGAAAGAATTTCAACTGTGTTGACTAGGGTATATATAAATATTAAATTCAAATTCAAATGTCTCGAAAACACAACTCAAAATCTTGACCTCCCATCGAGACGTGCCGCTCGGTGTCTACAATGTTATATACATATTCCAAACTCAATGGAAAAGATTTCGAGTCCTAATTCGATCGTATGAAGAAGATAGCTTTTTTCGCCCACTATTTAAATTAAATTTCAATATTAATTCCAGCGAGTTTATATTTCGTACAATCACACAATAACTCCGAGAGCTACGAAATTTGAAATCCGGTAATAATTCAATATTACGGATCCAATGGAACTAGTTTCGTCGAATTCCGAGACTGTGCCTCGGAAGGCTATTTTTAAATATCAATTTGAACAATATATTTTTAAAACTGAACCGCTTACTTCCAAATTCAATTTTAAAAGTTGCATTGCCTTCAGTACTATTACTATAAATTTTATAAGCCTTTGAAATATTTTTGACAAGCTTATAACTCCAGATTTTATATTTTACCCGAATTACCAATTATATAATTCAAATTTTGAATTTCCCAATAAATCATTATATCTTAGATTCTGAATTCGTTTTATAAATGAAAACCATACTTTTCATATTCAAAATCAATTCATAATCCAAAATAAATATTTAAATCCATTCAAATTAATCGTTCAAAAATTCAGGTCGTCAACATTCCTCCCCTCTTAAAAGACTTTCGTCCCCGAAATTACTAACACAGAAGAATGCCCAAACCCACTAACTTTTTAAAAGTTACTTAGTTAGACTTATTATTCACCATCCTAATCTTTCCCTTTACCCAACAATTGGTTTTTGTGACGACCGCCCATGACTCCCGCACCAAAACAAGGAAATAATGCGCTGAAAGGCGTGCCAGGCAGCCATGGACGATAGTCAGGGTAAAACAAAACAAAAGAATCTCTATCGTACAACTCACAGCGCATGGATAAAATACAATAGAGAAATATAATATAGTGAAGCTCCATAGAACAGAACATCATCATATAAGCATCACAGTAGTTTTATACAATCATCTACTCAAATCCATACATGAAAGCCTCACTACAAATCACTCAACCAAATACAGCAGCGGATACCCAGTACATATAGTAAGAAAACTAATATGCAAAGCCTCCTGCTCGTCTTCGTCATCTTCATCGTAGAACTCCTAGCACAGCACCTGTCACCTGCTACCTAGTCTGCCCATCCCAACATGGATGAACAGCCCAAGGTAATAAGAGGAGACATAAAACCTTGAGTCAGACAAAGTCTTAGTGAGCAGTAAATCAACTATCAAGCATACCAAAAGAGCATAAAGGATAAAAGGAATAGGAACCAAACCATCCCACTCCACCTCTTTCTACAGTGATAGCCCCAGACATACACTAAGGAGAAGCAAGCATAACAACATAGACAATTAAGGTAAAGCGAATACCACTCGAGTCAAGGACGATGTTTTCCAAATACAAACCCCCAAGGCCTAAACCAAGATCAGATAAGCACCCAGAAAACACCGCTCTTGAAGCCGAATGATAATACAACCAAACATCCATGACTCTGGCTATCACTGTTATCCTTGCCTCGATTTCACCGTTAGTTGAATGACCATCTGTCAAGGGCTAATGGTAACCCCGGTTCTAACCATAACTCCGCACACTGCCTTGTGCCTAGGACTTATCTACTTTGCCCAGAGTACTCAACTACCTACCTGTAGTCTTTTGGGTGTCCCGACTACCTTCCTGTAGTCGTTATGGGCGCCCCATGTACTCTTGCTTTTGAGCATGCTAGAACCTTCAACAACGACGAGATCCAAGCCTCCTAGCCATCCTTCTTGACGACTATCCTCATACAAGCTCAAGCTACCTCTTGAACAATCCATTATCAACCAACTTGAACTACTCTTCAAGTTATCAACATGCTTGGAATGATCCCTGCTTGGATTAAGCCAAGACTCACATCATACTTCGCTTCATCGCATCAAAGCAAAGTCTCAACTCAACAACATGGTTTGCCTCATCAAATCATGGCAAAGTCCCATCTCAACATCATCCAATCTATACATATGAGCTTCAACATCCGCTACATATGCCTTAAGCAGCTTTCACCATTCAAGAGCCTTCTTCCATAGCTTTTGAATCCTCTTTCATCATCTTGTTCCAAATCAACTACTAGCTAACTTGGAAACAATCAAATCAATCATACATTCAAATAATCAATCATTCAAACAAGATCTATTAAGCAATTTAAGCAATATCAACTATAATGGGAATTTCGTAAATAAACGAGCAAAAGTCCAACATATGTGAAATCATGGTTTTTAGCATAGATCTATCAATTATAAAACATGGGTTTTGTCTCTAATGCTTATTAAACAAACTTGCATAAGTAAACATCTTCAAAAACCATGGATCTAGACTTAGATCTAAGAAAAATGCATGAAATCTCTAACTTTAACACCCAAACATGCCACCAATCCAATATACTCCTTTGGATCCGCGTGAGAGATAACTACCACTCACCAAATCACCCAAACACTACAAAAACTACACACTTCAGATCTGGACAGCGAAGATCAAGGTTTGATCCGGCAATATCTCGCTCCAATCGATGAATTCTAGCTCGAACGGATGAAGATCTTCAACTTTGGCACTTGGATCTTCGATCTCGATCTTCGATCTTGGATGGATGTTAGAATTAGATTGGAATGGAGAAAAGAAGATGAAGAAATGTTGTAGTCGAGTCTTCAAAATGGCAGCACTTCGTCGCTTCAAAAACCGGTGCCAAAAAGTGAGCCAAACCCCTCTATTTATAGGCTGAATCAACCATGAGTCGTCGCTCTTAGGTCGTCGCCGACCCAACTCCTGAGTCGTCCCCGACTCATCCACATGCTGACTTACCATAAGCCACTCACACGACTCAACAACCCTGCCGACCTACGACTTAATACCAGAGCCGACCTAACTAATCAACGACTCAACACCAAGCTGCCTAACGACTTACGACTCATCGTTAAGTCGTGCCTACCGACTCAGTTGCAAACGACCTAACAACACAGCCTTATGGCCGACCTAAGTCCTAGCCGACTCAACATAAGTCGGTCACGATTTAACTATGACACAAACGACTCAACCTATCCCTAACTCGGTCAAACGACTCACGACCCATGGCCTCACCGACTCAACTACCCACGACCTAAGCCCTAAGTCGGTTTTTCTTAAGTCGGTCACCAACCCTTAAACCGCTATCTCGTGAGTCGGTCACCATCTTATGAAGCTAACTCCAATTAGGTCGGTCATTATGAGTCGGTCATATCCTTAAGTCGCCTAAACCCCTTGAGTCGGTCCCTATGAGTCGGTCACGACTCATCACCTACTTAGCTATGCCTATGAGTCGGTCACGACTCATCACTTGCACTCGGGTCAACTCCTAAACGACTCAAGCTAGAAGCAACACAAACAACACTAACAACCTGTAAATTCTACGATTTATCGACACGTAAAAATACGGGTCGTTACATTCTCTCCCCCTTAGGAATTTCGCCCCCGAAATTCCAAGCAAACAACAGCAATCAAAATTATTCCGCATGCCTATCATCCATGGCAATCAACAATCCATGCAACCAATTCTAACCTAGCATGCAGAATTCTAAGACTTAGAACAAGCTACAAATTCATGAGATGTCACGACACTTTAGGGCCATACCTCGAAGAGTTCGGGATGAGCTGCCTTCATCCTCTCTTCCTCCTCCCACGTACAGTCGTTAACATCATCACTCCATTGTACCTTGAGCAACGTAATCGTCTTCCTCCTAAGCTGTTTCGTATCGGTTTCAACAATACGAAGCGGCTTACGAGGTCTCGAAACAACTGGATCAACCTCCAAGTCTTCACAGCTATCAGCAGAAACCACCGTAGTTGGGTCGTGCATATACTTCCGTAGATAAGATACATGAAAAACACTGTGCACACCCGCCATCTTTTCCGGTAACTCCAATCTATAAGCGAGCTTTCCAATACGCTCGATAATCGGGAATGGTCCAACAAATCTCGGAGTTAACTTTCCTTTCTTCCCGAATCTAATGACACTCTTCAGAGGAGAAATCTTCACAAAAACCATATCACCTACGTCGAATTCCAAATCCTTACGACGATTATCGGCATAACTTTTCTGACGATCTTGGGCTGCCTTCATTCGTTGCCGAATGATCTCTATACAATCTGAAGTCTGTCGAATCATCTCTGGCCCAAGTATCAGCTTTTCTCCAGTTTCCAACCAACATGTCGGAGAGTTACACGGTCTTCCATATAATGCCTCATATGGTGCCATACCAATACTCGACTGATAACTGTTATTATAAGCAAACTCCACCAAATGAAGGTGATCTTCCCATGATCCTCCGAAGTCCAAAACACATGCTCTAAGAAGATCTTCCAAAACTCGGTTGACTCTCTCAGTCTGACCATCTGTTTGAGGGTGATAAGCTGTACTCAAACACAACTCAGTTCCCAAAACTTCCTGGAAGCTCTTCCAAAATCTACTAGTGAACAATGGATCTCGATCGCTCACTATACTCTTCGGAACACCATGGAAACGAACTATCCACTTCACATATAATTCAGCCAACTTCGATGCAGTCCTAGTCGATCGAACAGGAATGAACCTTGCACTCTTGGTCAAACGATCTACTATGACCCAAATCCCTTCATTCCCTGCTCTTGTCCTAGGTAGACCATCGATAAAGTCCATCGACACTTGCTCCCACTTCCATGTAGGAACCTCTAATGGCTGAAGCAATCCACTGGGCTTCTTCTGCTCAGCTTTCACCAACTGGCAATTCATACACTTGGAAATAAAATTTCCAACATCCTTCTTCATACCTTCCCAGTAGTAGGTTCTCTTCATATCCCGATACATCTTATTTCCACCTGGATGAATTGTCAACTTCGAGTGATGACTCTCCCTCAGAACTTCATCTCTCAATCCATCTACATCGGGAACAACTAGTCGCCCTTGCTTTCGAAGCCAACCCTCTCGATCGACTTCAAATCCTTTATCCTTTTCTGGATCCAATCCGGATTCCAAATCACGGATAATCTTGATAAGCTTATCATCTCTCCTTTGCCTCTCGCCAATTCTTTCCACAAGAGTAGGCCTTATCGATAAGTTTGCCAACATCTCAGGTTCCAATTCACATCTAGGCCTGAAATCAAATCCAGCCAAATACTCAAGACTCTTCCATTCCGAAAACATGGCTCCCAATCCTGCATGTCTTCGACTTAACGCATCAGCCACTGCGTTACCTTTCCCTGGAGTATAGGCTATACCAAAATCATACGATGCTAAGAACTCTAGCCACCTTTGCTGTCGAAGATTCAAATCCTTTTGGGAAAACAGATACTTCAACGACTTATGATCTGTAAACAGCTCGAATCTAACTCCCAATAGATAGTGTCTCCACATCTTCAAAGCAAACACAATCGCCGCTAACTCCAAATCATGAGTCGGATAATTCCTTTCATGCGGCTTTAGTTGTCGACTAGCATACGCAACAACTTTATGCTTCTGCATTAGCACCGCTCCTAGTCCAGTGCCACATGCATCGGTGTAAACCACCATCTCATCATCCCCACTTGGAATAGTCAAAACAGGAGCGCTCGTCAGTCGCTCTTTCAGGATTACGAAAGCTTGCTCACACTTATCATCCCATCTGAACACTTGGTTCTTCTTCGTCAATCCTGTCAACGGTGCAGCTATCTTGGAAAAGTCTTTGATAAACCGACGATAATATCCTGCTAATCCAAGAAAACTTCTCACATCAGATGCATTCTTAGGCCTAACCCAATCCTGGATCGCTGCCACCTTAGCGGGATCAACCGCTATTCCATTTCCAGAAATAACATGACCTAAGAACCTCACTTCATTCTTCCAGAAGTGACACTTCGAAAACTTAGCCTTCAGCTGATGTTTCCGTAAGATTCCTAAAACAATCCTCAAGTGCGTCTTGTGCTCTTCCTCAGTTCTGGAATAAACCAAAATATCATCCACGAACACAAGCACGAACTTATTCAACTGATCTCTGAACACTCTATTCATAAGATCCACAAAATATGCTGGCGCGTTAGTCAACCCAAACGGCATTACCAGCCACTCATAAAACCCGGATGGTGTCCTGAAAGCAGTCTTCGGCACACTATCCTTCGCCACTCTCAACTGGTGAAATCCCGTTGCCAAATCCATCTGAGAAAACACCTTAGCCTCGTGAAGCTGATCAAACAAGTCATCTATTCTCGGCAATGGATACTTGTTCTTCCTAGTCACCTTATTCAGCTCACGATAATCAACACACAACCTCAACGATCCATCCGTTTTGGTTGCGAACACAACGGGCGCACCCCATTCGGACACACTTCTCCGAATGAATCCTTTCCGCAAAAGGTCATCAACTTGCACCTTCAGCTCTTGCTGCTCCCTCGGTGCCATCCGCCTAAGAGGCATCACAACAGGTCTGGCTCCCTCAACTAGATCGATACGAAACTCGATCTCCCTATGCGGCGGCAACCCTTTGACTTTGTCAAAGACGTCCTCAAATCCATTCACAATAGGAACCGATGACAGTCCATTCCGTGGAAAAACCAGCGAATACATGAAGCTCATGAAGACGCCTTCCTCATGCTTACATCGTATCACAACCTTTCGCCCTTCCACATTCCCGACTGTCACCTCAAGCCTTTCACAATCAATCCTTGCCGCATACTTCCTAAGCCAGTCCATACCCAAAATAATTCCGAACCCCGCAAAGTTCAGAACAAAGCAATCACAAACAAACGAGCAATCATGACTCGACACAACTAGACCACGGCATATCATACACAAACATGACGAACCCCCCACTGGATTAGTCACAACCAATGGCCTATCAACAATATCCGGTTTCAAACCTAACCGGCCTACCAAATCATCACAAACAAAAGAATGCGATGCTCCAGTATCAAACAACACTCTGACTGGAACACCACAAATGGAAAGAGTACCTTGAACCACCACACTCTTCCCCTTCTCTTCAACAGTAGGAACTCTTGAAGACGACGGCACAGCTTCCAAAGCATAAGCTTGCACAACCTGCCTATCTTTCCTCGGCTCTGGACAGTCCTTCTTGATATGTCCCAGCTTATCACAGTTGTGGCACTTCAACTGCACCTTTGGATTCTTGCAATCCCGGGAGAGATGACCCTTCTGTCGGCAGTTGTAGCAGGTCACTTCACCTCTCGGCTTCTTCTGGCCATCCTTACCTTTCTGTTGCTGCTGCTTCCTCTTCCTATTTCCACTCTGCTGTGGTTTAGATCCTTCCCTGGTTACAGCAACAACAGAACTTTCCTTAGGGAATAAACTCTCATGCCTAAGAGCTTTCTCCACAAGCTTCTCAAATGGATCGTCCAGATGATCCACTAACTGCCTCCCAAGATAAGCATCCAGACCAGTCACAAACTTTTCATTCTTCTGGTAGGGAGAATCAATATACGATCTGGCATACTTAGACAAAGCTTCAAACTCAGAAATGTACTCAAGAACAGGCCTTCCCCCTTGCTTGAGCTCCACAAACCTCTTAAACAAGACAGATTTCTGGGAAGTAGAGATGAACTTAGCTTCAAATCTAACTTGGAATTGCTCCCAAGTAATCTCTTCTTCTGGAGTATCGATGGTGATAGAATTCCACCAATCAGCAGCTCTTCCCTGAAGCTGTCTCGATGCAAGCTTCCTCTTAGTTGCATCCTCAATCCCTAAGTCACCAAAGATTCTTTTGCAAGCATCAATCCATCTCTGCACCTCAATAGTCGACTCCGTCCCCAAGAAAACTTTCCCTCCAAGAGCAGTATAATCCTTGCAAAGCTTGGCAAAATCCACCGGTCTCGGAGCTTGGACTTGAACTCCCACATCCACAGATGATCCTGAAGCTGGTATTCTCCTCATGATTGAAGTCATCATGGCCTCAAACATAGGAGCATAATCAACAGCTTCCCTAGCATCACGGCTACCCCTCGCAGCTTGTCTCTCACTTCGACTCATCCTTAGTATCTGTAAAAAGAATGATTAGAACACCTTAAGAAACAACTGCATAAGGAGTTCAAATCCTTCTAAGCTACTATATCATATATAGTAATCATTCATCAAAATACAATTACGCCTCTCATACGTAGTTACGTCAGCGAGCGTTGGCTAAAATCGACTAACCAAAGCTCTGATACCAAATGTGACGACCGCCCATGACTCCCGCACCAAAACAAGGAAATAATGCGCTGAAAGGCGTGCCAGGCAGCCATGGACGATAGTCAGGGTAAAACAAAACAAAAGAATCTCTATCGTACAACTCACAGCGCATGGATAAAATACAATAGAGAAATATAATATAGTGAAGCTCCATAGAACAGAACATCATCATATAAGCATCACAGTAGTTTTATACAATCATCTACTCAAATCCATACATGAAAGCCTCACTACAAATCACTCAACCAAATACAGCAGCGGATACCCAGTACATATAGTAAGAAAACTAATATGCAAAGCCTCCTGCTCGTCTTCGTCATCTTCATCGTAGAACTCCTAGCACAGCACCTGTCACCTGCTACCTAGTCTGCCCATCCCAACATGGATGAACAGCCCAAGGTAATAAGAGGAGACATAAAACCTTGAGTCAGACAAAGTCTTAGTGAGCAGTAAATCAACTATCAAGCATACCAAAAGAGCATAAAGGATAAAAGGAATAGGAACCAAACCATCCCACTCCACCTCTTTCTACAGTGATAGCCCCAGACATACACTAAGGAGAAGCAAGCATAACAACATAGACAATTAAGGTAAAGCGAATACCACTCGAGTCAAGGACGATGTTTTCCAAATACAAACCCCCAAGGCCTAAACCAAGATCAGATAAGCACCCAGAAAACACCGCTCTTGAAGCCGAATGATAATACAACCAAACATCCATGACTCTGGCTATCACTGTTATCCTTGCCTCGATTTCACCGTTAGTTGAATGACCATCTGTCAAGGGCTAATGGTAACCCCGGTTCTAACCATAACTCCGCACACTGCCTTGTGCCTAGGACTTATCTACTTTGCCCAGAGTACTCAACTACCTACCTGTAGTCTTTTGGGTGTCCCGACTACCTTCCTGTAGTCGTTATGGGCGCCCCATGTACTCTTGCTTTTGAGCATGCTAGAACCTTCAACAACGACGAGATCCAAGCCTCCTAGCCATCCTTCTTGACGACTATCCTCATACAAGCTCAAGCTACCTCTTGAACAATCCATTATCAACCAACTTGAACTACTCTTCAAGTTATCAACATGCTTGGAATGATCCCTGCTTGGATTAAGCCAAGACTCACATCATACTTCGCTTCATCGCATCAAAGCAAAGTCTCAACTCAACAACATGGTTTGCCTCATCAAATCATGGCAAAGTCCCATCTCAACATCATCCAATCTATACATATGAGCTTCAACATCCGCTACATATGCCTTAAGCAGCTTTCACCATTCAAGAGCCTTCTTCCATAGCTTTTGAATCCTCTTTCATCATCTTGTTCCAAATCAACTACTAGCTAACTTGGAAACAATCAAATCAATCATACATTCAAATAATCAATCATTCAAACAAGATCTATTAAGCAATTTAAGCAATATCAACTATAATGGGAATTTCGTAAATAAACGAGCAAAAGTCCAACATATGTGAAATCATGGTTTTTAGCATAGATCTATCAATTATAAAACATGGGTTTTGTCTCTAATGCTTATTAAACAAACTTGCATAAGTAAACATCTTCAAAAACCATGGATCTAGACTTAGATCTAAGAAAAATGCATGAAATCTCTAACTTTAACACCCAAACATGCCACCAATCCAATATACTCCTTTGGATCCGCGTGAGAGATAACTACCACTCACCAAATCACCCAAACACTACAAAAACTACACACTTCAGATCTGGACAGCGAAGATCAAGGTTTGATCCGGCAATATCTCGCTCCAATCGATGAATTCTAGCTCGAACGGATGAAGATCTTCAACTTTGGCACTTGGATCTTCGATCTCGATCTTCGATCTTGGATGGATGTTAGAATTAGATTGGAATGGAGAAAAGAAGATGAAGAAATGTTGTAGTCGAGTCTTCAAAATGGCAGCACTTCGTCGCTTCAAAAACCGGTGCCAAAAAGTGAGCCAAACCCCTCTATTTATAGGCTGAATCAACCATGAGTCGTCGCTCTTAGGTCGTCGCCGACCCAACTCCTGAGTCGTCCCCGACTCATCCACATGCTGACTTACCATAAGCCACTCACACGACTCAACAACCCTGCCGACCTACGACTTAATACCAGAGCCGACCTAACTAATCAACGACTCAACACCAAGCTGCCTAACGACTTACGACTCATCGTTAAGTCGTGCCTACCGACTCAGTTGCAAACGACCTAACAACACAGCCTTATGGCCGACCTAAGTCCTAGCCGACTCAACATAAGTCGGTCACGATTTAACTATGACACAAACGACTCAACCTATCCCTAACTCGGTCAAACGACTCACGACCCATGGCCTCACCGACTCAACTACCCACGACCTAAGCCCTAAGTCGGTTTTTCTTAAGTCGGTCACCAACCCTTAAACCGCTATCTCGTGAGTCGGTCACCATCTTATGAAGCTAACTCCAATTAGGTCGGTCATTATGAGTCGGTCATATCCTTAAGTCGCCTAAACCCCTTGAGTCGGTCCCTATGAGTCGGTCACGACTCATCACCTACTTAGCTATGCCTATGAGTCGGTCACGACTCATCACTTGCACTCGGGTCAACTCCTAAACGACTCAAGCTAGAAGCAACACAAACAACACTAACAACCTGTAAATTCTACGATTTATCGACACGTAAAAATACGGGTCGTTACAGTTTTTAATTCTAACTTCAAAATCCTTTATTCCAATTCCAATTTGAAATCAATTCCTTGTTAACAAAAATTTCAAAAATTTCAGAAATTTTCTAACTCCCAAAATTTCTGGAAAATTTTGGCAGAGTCTCCTTTGTACGGAGAAGCTTTTGCAATTTTACAAGTGAGATAAATATATATACATCGAACCACACGGTCGGAACAAAAACCAATACAATATTCATATTTCCTAACTTTTATTGCATAGGCGTACATCTGTTAGCATTTTTAAGCAAGCGACTTATTTATTTAGCAATTTGCACATTCCAAAATGCCGCCAAATGGCCTCCGGTACCTGTACTTACTCAATTTAAACATATAAGCACTATTTATAAGAAGTTTATAACATTTCACTTGTATTTAAATAGCTAAAACATGGATTCAATAAACAATGCATGTTATCTACTTTCATAAGCACACATGTAATGTTTCGACACTTATTTCAATTGTTCTCAATCAATTCTCAAACCATTCCATTCAATTTAAGTGACTCTACAACTCTCTTACTTAACTTCATTTCATTTCATTTTTTTTCTTAAAGTCCAAACAAACCCATTTTCAGTTTAATTGATTTCGCAATCAATCTATTCCACTTCTATCAATTTATAGTATCTCATTCAATTCCGTTTCCGTCAAACGGTCCATTTTAAATTTAACATTTCCACACTCAATTTATCCCGAATTTATTTTATTAACAACAGGGCCATTTTTTTATAAGCAACATACACAAACAGGTTTCATAAGCAATTAATAAGGTCTCAATATTACTTCTATTGCTTTTGTTCGATTTTTATATCATCCCATCCTGTTCGGAATGATTTTCAACTCATTTTCTTACATTCAATTCATTTATAATCCAAACAAACTCGTATTCATTTTAATTGGTTCAAAAATCAATTTTATTTACTTCTGTTTACGTCGAACAACTAATTTATGCAATTCGACGACATTTATTCAAACAAACAATTTCTTTCGTTTTATAATCATTTTAAAATTGATTCCAACTCAATTTATTTAATTCCATTCCATCCTAATTATAATTCATTCGCTGCCAATTTATTTTGCATTTATCTCCCTCTCCGCATTGGTTTCATAAAAACCATTTCATTAAGCGTAAGAGCCTCCATGCTTATAAATTAATAACCATTTTCCACATTTATGTAAGCCATGCTTCTCTTAATTTTAGACCTAAATTAATTGATTTCAATGATTCCAACTTCATTACTCAAGTTCATTTCCATTTTAATTCGATTCTCACCTAATCAAATTCCATTTAATTCAATGAGCCGTTCTCATAATCCATTTAAAAAAAAAAATTAGTTACATTCTCAATTTGTTAAAATAATATCAAGGCCATATTGAATTCATTCATACTCGAATTGGACTTATTTGCAACTCAATCATCTCTATTTTAATCCCATCCCATAACAACTTTAATTCATGTTTAATTCACTTACAATTCCAAGTTGAATTTCTATTTATAACTCGGTTTTCATTTCCAAATTCCATTATTAACTAAAATTTCAACTTTATTTATCCAAATTAGGTCCCATTTCCATATAAATTAAATAATTAATTATTCAATTAGTTCACTTCCCATTTACGCTTAAATATTGATTTTGATCTTCAAAAATCTCTTTATTACTTTACTTGAATTCCTATTTTATAATTCAAGATTGGATTTTTATTTCATTCATCAAAATATCAAACAATTCTATTTTGGGTTAGAATTCCTCTCTTTTAATTTATAAGTCACATGCTTATTGATATTCACACTTTCATTCGTTTATAATCAATCCCATTCACATTCTACTTTTAACTCGGGATTATATGTTTTCACTTAATCAAGTATATTTTTATTTCAATCCTTTTAACCTTTATGGGCTATTTTCAATTCATTTACCCCAATACAATTCTTATTAACTTACTTTCACTTATTAAAGTAAGAATTTAATTCCACACAATAATATCTATAACTCAACTGAATTTTATTTCAATTCAATTTGTTTAACTTAACTTCCGTTAAATCAAGCATCATATTATTCTCTTTAATCCACCAATTCACTTGGATTTAATTAAACAAGAACTTAATTTCATTTAATATCATCCACATCTCAATTCATTTCATTTCAACATAATTCAAATTCAAACATTAAACTTAAGTTAGTCTCAACCCAATTTAATTTCTATTAAATTTCCCAATCCAATTCATTTACATTCTAAATTTTATTTACTTCACCAATTTATTTATATTATTATTATTATTATTATTATTATTCATTAGTTAAATTCTAAAAATTAAATCTTCAACTTAATCCAAGTTAAATCCTCATTTTAACTTCACTTTTAATTTTAATTCCAAAATTCAGTCTCATACTTTCCTTGGTTATATAAGCCATTTTAAATCTTTATAATTTTATTTGACTATAATACCATCATCCAAACACTTTAATTATATATAATAATTTGAAGAAAATTATTTCTTTTCTTATCAAAATATATTTTGGGTGAAACTATTTCATTCACCCCCTTTCGAAAACAATATTGTGTCGAATTGTTCTATCCAAGTGTTTAGAAACCCCTTCGATACAGTTGTGCAGACTGTGCCGACGAAGGTTCATACGTCACTCGATAAATCAACCAACACAACATAAAACCATTTCATTCACTAACAAATACGCACTCATATCTATTAATACGCTCAAACTCATTCTAGAGTACTACTGACACTATCTCTAATGAGTAATCCCCACCAGATCCAAGGTTCTCTCTTAACCTTTCAGCTCTGATACCAACTGTAACGGCCCGCAAATCCGTACCCCTTTGAGCTGGAAAAATCTCACAACAATTCAGTCCAATACGAGTCTTCGGGTTTAAAGAATAAAGAGGTAGAAGAAGAAGAATAAAAACAACATCAGAGTCTCACAATCGCAGTGGAACAAAATATAATATATAATAACAGCTTTTAAATACAAAGAAATCTGTACTGTTAGATATATACATACCGTCATCAGAGTACAACAAACATCTATACAGAGAAAACTTAACACTTGACCATACACAGCGGAAATAATAGTCAAATACGGAAGTACGCTTTGTCATCCAGCTCGTCTCCTGAGCTCCTTAGCTTTTAACCTGATCCTGCTTAACTCGGTCTGACTCGAGCATCATATAAAACAATACCCGAGTCAGTCTGGAAAACTAGCGTGAGAAATCACACTCAATTGGATTATTATATTTTCAAAAATCCTTTGAAAAACAAAAGCATCTCGTAAGACCACGCAACAAATAAACATGTCGGTTTTTTACCTTACGATAGCCAAACACTTTTTATCAAATCCATCTGATATTATAATAGTGTCTATAGAAAGTAAAATAGAATCTAGCTGAAATGCTTTCATCTCACGTTTCAGCAATAGTTGGGCATAATCAAAACCATGCAGGCGCTTATTGGAGATTGGATTCCATACAATGGCAGGCTACTGGGGTACCGTCTATCACAATGCGGGGCCTAGATCACCGTACCGAGGATCACTCCCAATCCCCTGCAACACAAGACCGGGACAACCCCTTACTGGATAATCCCGAGTAAGATCGCCCCGCGGTTGGCGCGACCAACCGTCCACTAAGCTGAAATAAAAGGGACATCTAGACAGGGATGACCTCACCCTAATGGGTGCTACCCACTTAGCCTTGCTGCACCTCCCCTATTTTAGTCATTCCCGGTTGATGAGGCTTGAGGCTACGATTACCTTTCAGGAACGAGTCCCACTTAGAATGCTCATCGTCCCCTTGACGATGTTCTGAAAGCATTCGTCCATACAAGTTGCCTTGGGTCTAGACAAACCGAATCACCGTCTTCATCATATTTACGGTCTTCATTCGTTATCGTTCAAACCGGATCGAAGTGGTTTTCGGATAATTAAATCCGATCCCGGTCTCTTCGAAACGATCAACGCATTGGCCAATATTGATAGTCGTTTATTTAACTATTAAATAATCATCCACAAGCAACCATCAAGTCTTTTATAATTTTCCTCAAATTATTTATCTCAAAATATCTACTTAAGATATTATCTTCATATTTCAACACCTTGAAATTAGATTCAATTTCCTCTATTTCACGTGGAACCATTTAAGTCTTTGCCGATCACATATAATATTTTCCCACTTCATTAGTTTCTCAAAACTTGGAAAATATTTCTTCATCTCCTATTTCTTTCCTCAAAAATCATTTACAATTTCATTTGTAAATTTCCCAAACTTATTTCTCATGAATCCTGTAGATCCCAGGATTCCCTAGTTGATTCCCCTTTTTATTTCCATAGCCATTTAGCTTATTAAAAATTCATGTTTCACTCCTGCTCTTCTGGTGAATTTTATCTCACCTCGAAATTCACTTATCTTATACTTGGGATTTTATTCAAGTTCTCATAACCCTCTATAAAATCTTCCCTAAAAATCTTATTCAAATTAATTACACTTGCTTTCCTTCTCAAGAGGATTTATAATTGGATTTTCAAAACATTTAAAAATATATATATATACAAGTAAAACTAATGGTTTATTTTCAAAATATGGTTTAAGGTAAAACTAAATAAAAATATTAAAATCATATCCAGTTATTGACAAATTTACAAAGCTGATTTAGGAAACTAGAATTTATTTTAATAAATACTAAGCATTAAAATAACTATTTTGGAATATTCTAAATCTAGATAATAGTTCTATACAAATTATATAGTATAGTAATTTTAAAAATATTCTTTTTAAAATAAATTTATATTTTTTTGGAAAATCCAATATCCACCCAAAAATTACTCTTGATTTCTATCTCAACGACCATATTCTCATTTCTCACCTTCGGAAAATATTCTACTATTTCCTTTCAAAACAAATTTTCATAACTCTATATAAGTTTCTCACCTTTCTCTCTCATATATAAATTCCATTTATAAATTTATAACTCCCCTGAGTTTTCCATTTATTTATAAAAATAATTTTATTCAAAAATCCTATCTTTATAATTTTATTCCTCAATAAAATCCCATATTGTTCCTTAATAAAATCCTATTTTATTTCTTAATAAGGTTCTTTTATTTCTTAATAAAATTTCGCTTTACTTCAAGTCCACACATCAATTCCAATATTTCTTCGAGTCTTTTATATATAATTTAAATTTTCCCAAACTCAACTTTAACCAATTTTGAGTATAACCAAAGTAATAAATATACTTTTATTTTACTTAATTCTCAAATAGAAGTAGATCCAAATTCTCAATAAATATTCTCTATTCAAGTTCTATTTCAACTTCCCTCAATTAAATTATTTATAGTATTTAAAAATTACCAAATTCCAACTTCCATGTTATTTAACACTTAATAATTCAATTCGCATGCAAATCCATATCAATTCATTCATCCTGTCATATAACAACATGTATATAATCAATAAATATTCTTGAGGAATCCTGTTGGATCCCTCCAACCCGTTTCCCTGCATCCACAGATGTTAGCACAATAAAATACCAATTCCACTTCAAGGTGGAATATCACGGTATATGGGTTTATATAATATCATCCGCTATTATGCGGCGCATAGGGTCTCATCCGCTATATAATGCGGGAAATCAATCACTCCAATATATATATATAAACACACACACACACACTACTATATATATAATATCATCCAGTGGATAAATTATTATAAATCAACCAAGCACATCCAATGATTTAAATTTAACATTTAATTAACAAGGCATCCATATGAGTGAGAAAATCACACCTTTGCTTTTAAGTTGTAATCCTCTCCAATCTCTACCCGATTTCCCGACTTTTGACCTTATATAAACAATTATATGATTTTATTAACATTCGAACAAATCGAACAATTAATCCCATTTAGTAATTGCTTAACTAATGATTTATTTTAATTACTTCCCTTTTTAAAAATCCTTTAGTAACTAAAAATAATTAATTAAGTAAATTAAACAAATTAATCACCCTAATTAAATTATTTTAAAATAAACTAGTTAAGTGAAAATATGTATATTTTATTTTTCTTTTGTTATATACTTATGAAAATATTCTATATAGATTTCATCAAATTCAATTTATATAACATCTTATATCTTCCAACATCTTATATATATACACACGCATATATTTACTGTTTTTACCTATATATATATATATATATATATATATATATATATATATATATATAAATTAAACTAGGATTAATTTAAGATTTAAAACTGCTTAATAGTTTTTTTCTTCAAAATCAGAACCCTGGCTTACTGTAAAAATCTTAATTTTTATATAAAAACAGAGATATACCTCATTTCCCACTGAAACCCTAGCCCACGGCCTCTCACACGCGACTGCCTCCTTCACTGCCGACTACCCATCGCGTTCTCCGAGCCACTCGATTTCACCCCTAACCAAACCATTCATCTTCTCCGAGCTTGCTTGCTTCCCATCCAGGCTGCTTCAATGCATGTACCACTAGCAACGCCGCTTCCTCCAATGTCGATTGGGCCATGCATCTCGAGCTCGAGCTCCCATCTCGCGATCAATCTCAGGCATCCCCGCGTGTGAATTGATTCGATCGCACGCCCTCACTTCAAACAAAATCGATTTCGTTTCTGCAATTTTTATTTAGAGGCTGAACTGATTCATTCAATCCGATTTTAAAAAAAAATGAGAAGGGAAACGCTCGGTTAAATTGAAGTGTAAGAGAAGGGATTACGTGAATTCATTTGGGAATAGGAAAAAGGAAACGACGCGATTTCTTTCCTTCATCTCGTTCGGCCATTAATTGAATTTTATTTATGATTGAAGAAAGGAATGAGATTGCTCGGTTAGAACTGGTACCTTGCGATTTAAGGAAAATGGGTAGCGTATGGAAGAAAACAAACTATAGTGCTCTGATCGAACGGAAAAGTAGCTGATGGGAAAGAATTTCAACTGTGTTGACTAGGGTCTAAATAAATATTAAATTCAAATTCAAATGCCTCGAAAACACAACTCAAAATCTTGACCTCCCATCGAGACGTGCCGCTCGGCGTCTAGAATGTTATACACCTATTCCGAACTTAATGGAAAAGGTTCGGAGTCCTAATTCGATCGTATGAAGAAGATAGCTTTTTGGACCGACTATTTAAATTAAATTTCAATATTAATTCCAGCGCGTTTATGTTTCGTACAATCACACGATAACTCCGAGAGCTACGAAATTTGAAATCCGATAATAATTCAATATTACGGATCCAATGGAACTAGTTTCGTCGAATTCCAAGACTGTGCCTCGGAAGGCTATTTTTAAATATCAATTTGAACAATATATTTTTGAAACTGAACCGCTTACTTACAGATTCAATTTTAAAAGTTGCATTGCCTTCAGTTCTATTAATATAAATTTTATAAGCCTTTGAAATATTTTTGACAAGCTTATAACTCCAGATTTTATATTTTACCCGAATTACCAATTATATAATTCAAAATTTGAATTTCCCAATAAATCATTATATCTTAGATTCTGAATTCGTTTTATAAATGAAAACCATACTTTTCATATTCAAATCAATTCATAATCCAAAATAAATATTTAAATCCATTCAAATTAACAGTTCAAAAATCCGAGTCGTCACATACCTTCTCCCTCATCTAAGTTGAAACTAATACACATGGTACCAATTCTTTGATATGTAGCGGATTAGAGTAAGGTGAAAGATATGGAGTTGAAACGGTGCTTTCGAAGGGGTCATGATCAATTTAAATAGCTTTCGAAGGTCCCTTGTTTTCCTATACAAAGAAATGCCGCTTGCCTTGTTTTGAAAGAATTCTTTCGAAAGGGATTTAATATAGCTTTCAACGAGGTTGCCACCTTTTTGTTTAAAGGGTAGCTTTTGAATAAGTTACCTTGTTTTTAAAATAAATCTTTAGAAAGGGTAGATTGAACTCAGTCGAAACCACCATGTCGTCTTTATACCTTTCGAAGGGATTGAAGTTATCAACGAGTTTGAAATGTAGATTTTGTTTTATAAATGTAATAAGCCACTTTCCAATGTTTTCGAAAGGGTTCTAGTAGCCACTTATACTAAAGGTTTTGAAGGCAATGGCTTCGAAAGGGGTTTCGACGCCATCCTTCATATTGTTTTACTTATATGCTAATGCTTTCGAAAGGATGATTCTGAAGCCGTCTGTTTTTTTCCAAACTCTTTTTAATGGTTTCGAAAGGGGCACTTTCGTTTGTATTCACTTTAACCCAAAACATATGTTTAAGATTAAACCCAATGGTTTCGAAAGGGGTACTTCAATTGGTTTCGAAGCTATGCTTTTGTGAATAAGCAAATGATGATTTAATACTTTCGAAAGGTATGTTTTGATGGTTTTGAAAGTAAAGGTCTAAGGTTTCGAAAGCCTTAGCTTTCAAAACAAAGAATTCAATCTCATTTTTAAAGGAAAAACTCATGGCATTATAAAAGAGCTTTTAAATAGCTTTTAAATTTGGAGTTTTTGAAGAAGCTTTCCTTGATAAAATAATAGGTTAAAGGAATTAACCATGTTTCAAGTGAAAAATGATTTCAAGGATATTAAACCATAAATGCGGTATTATTTTTGTGTATATGCTTCTTCTATAAATATATTCACTAAGTAAATGACATATAACTGTATTTTAGGGAGTAAGGGTAGAATAAGCAGGTAGGTTGACACGGCAGTGAATATAAGTTAAGTAACTCCTAAATGAATAGAGTTGCATCCAGGAGGCATGGTAGACCAGAAAATAGGATTCCCAAACACAAATTAAGAAGTTGTCATTTTATACGGGTTCACAGTGAACCCATAAAAACTACGTATAAAGAAAGTTATTGGCAGAGGCCAATAAGTTTGTATTGAACCCATGAAAACTACGTATAAAGAAAGCTATTGTCAAAGGCCAATAGGTTAAGTTATTGATAGAAATTAATAGGTTCGTAGTCAACCCATGAAAACTATGATATGAGGGAAATTATTGAAATATCGATAGGTTTAGGGAGAACCCATGAAATAATTAAATGAAGTTACTGGCAGGGGCTAGTATATTTTTAGTGATCAAATGAAAACTATGAGGCCGGACAGATAGTTCATAAACTTTAATCAGGTTATTAGTAAGCCCATGAAAACTAATAGGTTAATAGTAACCCTAGACACTATAACTATAAATAGTCAAATGAACGGGAATAGGAAACCCAGAATGATTTATTTATTTACATATCATCATAATATTTTAAATTGCTATGTTTTTAACCATTATGGATGCAGGAGCACACTATATGGTTATCATAAGTTTTGATAAGATACTAGTGAGGAAAAAGCCCGTTTCTCTCAGAGGCGTGCTCTCACTAGATATTTAAATGGTTCGAGATAGTAGGTTATTATTTATACTAGGCTTTATGTCTAACTCGAAGTTTATGTTTTCCCCTTAAACTCTCGGGTTCTCAATCAACTTTGAGTAGTTTGAGAGTTGAGGTTTTTAGGTATCTCTTTAGAAGAATAAGATTCCGAAGACGTGTCAGAGGCAACCTAGCTAGTAGGAGTTCTTTTCTATTTTGATTCCGCTTGTTTTTTTGTAAAGGCAAAGTTGTTTAATTGCCTATATTTAGACTATGATCATCCAATAGGGTATATTCATATGTCGCACTTGGCGTATGTTGTAATTATTATATTTTCTCTGAACGTGGTCCTCGAACATGGGATTATGTAATGAATTTTAAATGGAATGAGAAAGTTGTTTAATGGTTTTAAAAAATTTCCGTATCCATGTGTTTCTTTTATATCAATGTATCTAACATTACCATATTTGGTTGTCGGGAATTAATAACTATGGATGACTGCAGCATCCGTCGCTGTTAGTTTTGGGCCTTCAAGTGGAGGATGTTACAGTAATCTTCAGCATGACATGATCATTTGCAACTTTCTCGCATACATAAACATCATAGAATCTACTGATGATCCTATAATATATAATTCAGGGACTCTACCATTTCTACAATGGCATTAGTTCAAACATCTCACCTTTTGACTATTTCAGAATTCAAGATTATATGGTGCTTTACTAGGAGTAAAAACATATGCAACTCATTAACGTAACTCATTTTGACCACTTCAGTCAACTTAATTTTTTTGCCATGCTTGTTTCTTAAGTATAGGCACTAGCTTAAGGTTCTCTCGTGTAGTAATACATATTCCTAGATTCGCACAACTCAAGAAATCCTGATACTAGCAGGTATTGTGTTCAGTTGGGGCAGTCATAGTCCCTCATTTCAGTTTCAGTCCCATTATTTGAAGTTTTGATAACATTATTTTATTGGTTTACATTGCAGTACTCAACAGTGCCCCGGTTTCGATCCCATTTCTGTAGTGCTCTAGATTTTATTTTCTATATTCTCATATACTACTTCTTCTATTACTTGTGTGATTCATGCTTGGGTCGGTGCATAGTTTTCATAAGTGTACATAGCAATACCTCAAACAATGCTACTTGCTCAAAATAGGCCAGCTCATGGTTCTCCCCTTGTAATCAGCAGCACAAATTACATAGGATAACATTCATCATCGCCTACCAATCTTCCACCTTCATCAACAATTTCAATAGTCTAATTGACGACCATCTCTAGATTGTCTATGACTTTAGGAATGCACATTTTTTGTACTTGGTTTCAAATGATTTAAGTTTTAATTTAACTTAATTAATTTATATGGTTGTAATATTACAGTTATACTCTGCTATGATGGCTATTACTTTACACTCAGTCATTTGTTGCTCATGTATTATGTGATTCTTTCGATATAGGCATCTATAACTATAATATTAATTATTATGATTACTATATTGAATAAAATTTTGAGTACTCTCCTCTAAATGAGGATCACTCATAATATAAAAAAATATAGTAAACTCGTCTTCAATTAATATTCATTAAATATGATTTAGTGCAAACTAATTTTCATGTAAACACAACAAAAGATATAGTATAAAATTAATAAAATGGTTTTTTGGAGGTCCCACTTTACTCCTTTGCTAATGTATCTAATCCAATAATGTTATCGAATTCTAAATTATGTTCACATGAATACTTAACCAACATGTAAGGCGATAACTTGAAAAATCCAATTAGATTGGTCTCTAAGAAAGGGTGTTTAATTAAGAAAAATGTTACTCAAGTTAAGAAATGTTCTTATAAACGGAAAACCTCCCCTCTCTCAGGCCTTACTTGGCTCATCGAAGGGATCTATTTTAAAGATATGCCCTTAATGGAAGGGCCAAAATAATTTTGTAACTTAGGTAGATTCAAATATGTGTATAAGAATTTTACAAATTGAAATTGAAAATTGTTTTGAATTTAAATAAATTACAATACAATATATATAGAGTTATAAAATGCAAACGTGATTATTTTTAGATCTTACATAAATATAAATGTTATATTTACATTAATTAAAAGGTTTAATTAACAAAGAATTATATATGAATATACATATATATATAATTTAATGAGTTGTAAATTTTACAACAAATTAATGTACACACACATACACTCACACATCACATGTATAAGAAAAGGATGGTTAAATGAATTAAAATCCATATATATTTAAGGGAGTATACATAAGAAGTAGGTACATATATTGTCATGATTTATTATAGACATATCCCTTAAATGTCAATTATACTAATTCATAATTATTTCAAATAATATAAACAAGGCACTATACATACTTATGGTCGTTGAGCATCCTCAAACCATAAAATATTTATATTGATGTTTATATTATCCATAAATTGATAAGAATATTTTGTAAAAATTTTAAACACCCTTAAGAGTTACAAAATTACCCTTAGGCTATCATGAAATAATGGGTCTATAACATCTAATGTACTTTATGATTTGTTGAGCATCCTTAAGGTTATAAAGATGATAAAGAGCATATATATATATATATATATAGTTAGTTAGTTAGCAATTGTATGCAAGATGTAATTAGTAAAGTGTTATTTATCATTTATAGGAAGTACAATTCGTTGATCACTCTTAAGGTTATAGTAACAAGATAAACGGACCCTAATACTCATCAAAGGAATTTGAGAAATTCCAATGTCACTTTTATGGTTTTTAAGAGATGTAGGAAATAGTGGGAGCTTTATTAGGTGAATATAATAAACTAATCTAATATATGTAAGAACATATGCGATGTTATCTAATTCATTCTAATAAATTGGACGGATTAAATGGCAATAATGAAGGTATTTCTACAGGAAAACACACTAACGCTACGTAAACTATAAGGATTGTTAATAACTGTAAAGCTTACACTCACCTATGAAAAACTTTAGTATGTAGTCACCAATGAGCCTAAGACTAAACTTGACAAAAATGCTATGTTCAAAAACATATCCTCTTATGGGTCATGGTCAATATATTGTGAACTAGCTTAATATTATGTATAGTCAACCATGAGCACCAATATCTAATGACAACATGAAAATAAGGATGTTTGATCCATGTTTAAGCACCTACAAAAAATTTAAGGTAAACAATCTCATACCTTAAGGTACTAAATTTCATGGAAATTGTTCCAGAAGAAAATGAACAAACGGGCTACCATCCAAGATCATGTGCTCAATATAAGTAGGTACGTAGAGAGATTTGATGAGTTGATAAAGACTTGACATAGAGTTACATGATAACTTGATTCTTGGATCACTGACTCCATAGTTTTATCTATTTATGCTAAATTTCAATATGAATTCATTGAAGTGTACTTTCGGATATCTCCTTAATATGTTAAGGAACGCAGAGAGTACATTAACGTAAGAACCGAGTGTAACACTCTGAGTCAAGGTTACATCTTCTTCAATTGGTTCAAAAAAGAGAAAATGTAGGTTAAATGGTACCAAGGGTAAAACTAAGGCTAAGGAACATAAGGGTAAATTTCACAATTATCCCAAAAAGGGAAACCGAAAAACGAAGTGCCTGGATTATCTAAAGATGCTCAAAAAAAAGAAATATGGCTCTACTCTTATTGGTATTTTTCTCATAGAAAAATGTTTATTTGTAAGTATTTCATCTTAGGTTTTGGATACTAGATCTGGAACTTTTATCTATAATTCTTGCAGGGAATTTGAATTAAGAAGCCCATAGCAAAATAAACCATGGAATTCTAGGCTGCGAATGAAACTATTGTAGTTCCTGTAGTAGTAGGAGATTACCATGTAAAGCTCACTAGTGGAAATGAATTAGTTTTATATAAATTTTATTTTCTATTGAACTTTATTGGTGGAATATATCTATTTCCAATAGTTATAGATTTATTTTTAATGGAAATGTTATGAATATTTCTTTTGATAATAAAATGATTTGTTTTGGTACTACTGAAGATGGCATTTGTATACTTAATGTAAAGACCGGTTTCCCGTACTCTTTGAATTGACGATAAACTGCACATTTCCAACTCAAATTACACGAAAAGACGGATCTTTAAGGGTAATAAAGAAAAATAGACAAAACAGAATCTCACTCGAATGTGATAACATATAATATTGAAAAAATATTTTTACAGCGGAAAACTTTTAAATACATATATCAGAGTCTAACCTAAATTTAGCTTGGACAGTTATAAAACCTGCCCTTACAAATGCTGACAAACATCAAATAAAATACACTAAGTACAGCGGATAATAGAATATGTTCATACGTCGATGAATATCTCCATCTCTCCTCTGAAAACTCCAACCGTCTTCGATTATCCTGAAACTACTCGGATCTGACGCGAGTATTGAAAATACCCAGATCAGGCTTGATAAACCAGCGTGAGAAAAACTCACTAATTAATGACAGTGTCATATATCAGCCTTTGAATAAAATCCGTTGAAAACAAAGAGTATCTCATAAGACCACGCCCACACATAAACACGGACGGTTTTTTACCTTATGACAACTAAAACACTTTTATATCAAAACATTTGATATTATTTCTAATGACATTCTTTGAAAACATTTGCAAATAAACTTATTAATCTTAGCCGAAATTGTTACATTGATTAAATTCCAGCATAATGGTTTACAATCAAGTCTGTAGGTTCTTATTGGAGAATGGATTTCCATACAAATGACCAGGCGCATGATCTACCTTCCGAAGGGGTACACCTCTAGATGGATGTCCCGAGGACCATCACAAAGGATCCTCTATCAAAACAAGACCGGCCCACCTCTATAACTAGGTGGTACCGAATATGACATCCTCCAGTCGTTACCGACCTTTATCGAGGGCCCTCTAGCATACAAACCACAATAATCAGATACGCGACGTCATAGCGGGAAGAAATATATCTAGAAGAGGATGACCATATTCTAATTGGGAATGACCCACTTAGCCTTGCTGCATCTAATCCTGTTTCGGTCATTTCCGGTTTGATGAGGCTTGAGGCAAACGATTACCTTTTCTCACAACACATATCACATCTTTGAATGCCACATTGCCATTTCCGTTTAACTACTAATTGCCTTTCACAAAAGTACAAACCTTGAGCTCGTATGTCTCAAGGAGGGTGTTAAGCTAAGAGAAGTTGCCTTCTCCGCCACCACTGATGTACATTTGTAAAAACCGATGTACATAATCGTTAGAAATGCAATATCAGACAAACGTCCATACAAGTTTTCCAGGAACAGAACAAACCGAAGGCACTCTCATACTACCACTAGTAGCGAGTAGTCCTTGCAATCCGAAAAATCTCCATCACGAGGAGACCACCGCTATAAATAACTCTATAATTGGGAGCTACCCAGAGCATGTTCAACAAGCAGTCTTCACGCTATAAAGATCCACGGTCTTCAATCATCTTCAATATGTCTTCACGTTCGAACGTATACATTGGTTCGAAGTGGTTTTCGGATAGGAATTACCCAAATCTGATCCTGATTCCTTCGAAATCCAATATCGATAGAAAGTGAATATGAGTATATAGGATTTATTAAGTCTCTTTTCACTTTAATTCTTTTCGGATGATTTCGAAATCTATTTATTTTGACTTAGGATAATTTCTAAGAAATTCATTCTTTTTCTTTGGAAAATATCTCAAATTTCCTTACTCAATTCTTGATCAAATCCTTTAACTTTTACGCGGGTCAAAAACAAAGTTATTTAAGACATCGTTTACGATAAACCCTAAATCAATCTTAACAAACATTTTGAAGTAAATAGGATCATAGAAATCATTCATTTTTGGAGATTGCTTAACTTTTCGATAATACCAATCGTCTTTTATTTTGAAAAACTTAACAGAATCTTTTTTATTTAAGAGCATCCTGGTTTTCCTTTCGATCAGTTCCACCCCTCGCCTAAGAAAAGAAAACATAGGCCATGTAAGTTCAGGGCACTGGTTGCTCTATCGCTAACCTTAGTTAAATACCTTGTTTTATCTTCCCAGATCTCACAGGCGGGACAAATGTAGCAGTCGTTTCCGCATATTCAGATTTTCAACTTTATTTTGGACTTGCTTATAAATATCCCAAATTATCTTTTAAAACGCTTAATTATCCATTTTGAAACATTCACAATTTATTCTGAAAAACGTCGTTACATTTAAACTCATATTCCAAAAGTTATAGAATTCGCAGCAGAAAAGTGTTGCGGAAAGTGCCATATAAGCTTATTTGAATTTAAACAACTTTTAAATATTAGTAAATTCATATTTTTCGATCCAAATCTCTTTTAAATTATTTAAATAGATTTATCAAATTTATTCCATATTTTTTCGTAATTAAAATCGTTCATTTAAACAAAAAATTTATTATGGTCACTAAACTGCACTAGCGCGATTTTTCTAGAAAATTGATTTGGTCTTAATTCAAAATCTACTTATCGAAACTTTGATTTTCTTTCTTCGTTTTGGAAGATATGGATATAATAGTCCGGAATTTTCTTATCTCGAAGAATTCCGATGCATATTCCACTCTACACATTCATTTGAACCTTTCGGTGCGAAATCGCAAACTACCGTTACGCGACGCGTCTAGTTTTAACTTATTTTTCAATACTTGAAATAATTTATTCAAATTGGATTTCAACACTTATAAAATCATTACAAATCATTTTAAATCAATATTTTCACTTTTTAAAGTATTTAAAATATATTTTCACTATTACCATATTATAATATTATTATATTCCCATTATTTTAATATTAAATTTTAAATTCCAATTTCAACTCAATTTCAATTCTAATCTCAAATTAAACTAATTTAAAACTTAGATTTCAAATCCAATTTCAATTTAAACTTCAATTCAACCTCAAACTAAACTTCACTTTTTCAAAATCAATTTCAATTTTAATTTCAAAATTCATCTCAATTTCTATCTAACTATCCTTTTCAAATTCGTTTCACTTGAAATTTCAAATTCTCTTTCATTTTAACTTTAATTTCACTTCTAAATGAAAAGAGACTTATTTGTCCACAATATCTCATATTACTAAAATATGATCTTTTTAAGTAAAGGGATTACTTAATTAATAGGAATTTGATGTCCAAATTATCATCACAACCATACAACAATCATATAATACTAGAATATTCAATACGGCAAATGTCATAACATTACTACGGATTATCCAACATATTCAAACAATCAATCAAACATCCATATCATCAAATAGTGATTATCTAACATAACAATTAAGCATGATAATCAATATAATTTAAAAAGCGGTGAGAATTTCCCACCTTCATATCCACTCCGTCAAACTTTAACGTAAGATTTCCGTCTCTCGCGAACGTGTTATTTCCAACGTCTCGCCTTTTGTCGTTTCCTTTCCAAACGCTTTTGTTTTCCTTTTCTTTTCCTTTTCTTCTCTTTTCTTTTTCTTTTCTTTTGTTTTTTTTATATGGAAGAGAGGGGGTACGGCCTTGGTGTGGAGGAGGGTGTGGCCTTGGGTATGGCGTGTAGGAGGTGTAGGAGTGTATGGGTCGGGTTTTTGGTGTGTGGTGCTCGGGTTTGGAGTGTAGGGGCTCGGCTTGGCTTGGGTTTGTGGTGTGTGGGCTCGGCCTTGGGGTGTAGGGGGTGGGTAGGTGGAAGCTAGGCCCGATTTTGGTGTGTAGGGTGATTTTGACCGAGGGTGGAGAGGGTTTTGGTATTTTGAAGGAGTATAAGTGGTAGAAGGTGAATGGTTTAGAGGTAGAAGGAAATGGAGTGGGAAGCCATGGAAATGGAGGTGAAGTGGAAGGAGAAAGTGATGAAGAAGGTAGAGAATGAAGTGTGAAAAATGAAAGGTATGGATGCATATTTATACTTGAGCTTTGGATAGCAAATGACTAAAATACCCTTCTCTACTTTTTGACTTTTTAATTTACCTTTCTACCCTTGATTTGACATTTTCTTAATGGAGAAGAAATGGTTTGATTTGAATTTGTACTTAAAAAATGATGTTTACCTCTTTTTCTTACACTTTAAAATGTTAAAATAACATTTGCTCCTTTTCCATAAGTGATGTGACTTAAGCATTAATGGTGATGTTAAAGATAGAAATGATTACTTTCTTAAATTTTGCATTTTAAAGAGAAGACTTTGTATTGATTTGATTTGCATTAAATGCATGGATGTATGTGTCGTTAATTTCTTAAGTTAGACTTTCTTTTCACTTTTCCATTTGCTCCTTTTCTATGCATAAGCATAACATCTCATTAATGAGAAGAGAAGTAAGGTAATGTTGTTGTTTTATAAAAGCTTTAATTATTTTTAAATATGTCAAATCATACTTTTCACTTTTTATACATTTATTTAAACTTTTCAAAAGTAAACTCCTTTTGTCATTTAGTGCTAAATATAAAGTGTTTAAATAGTTTTATACTTGTATTTATAAGTTAGAAAATGTATCAAGTTGCAACAACTTGTCGACAATTTGTTTTGGTTAAAAACGGTGTTTTTTTACGAAAAATTTTACAGTCAAAATTTGACATTTTTATTAAGCCATATATTGAACTAAACCAAACTTTAAAATGAACTTTTTACTTCTTTAAATAAATAAAAACATGTCTCTTTATATTTTAAAATCATGTTTAATTAATATCAAAATCTCTATTTTTACAGTGTATGTAAAACTGATAAAATGCGACAAATTTTGGTTATTTTTGTAAAACGATTATTAACATACTTTCAAAAATATATAAATTTACTTTTATTATCTTTATTATATGTTTTAAATAATATTTACCTTTTTAAATTCATTTATTTAAGCCTTTATTTGTTATTAACAAAACTTAACTTTTGTCGATTTGTTCTAAAATCTAAATTTATACTTTTTAATTTATTAACTATAAGAATAGATAATTATTTATTATATATAACATATTTATTTTAAGACTTAAACTCCTTTTTAAATTTAAAATGAACGAAATCTCTTATTTTCGAAGTAGCAAAATTACGGGTCGTTACATTCTTCCATACTTAAAAGCATTTCGTCCTTTGAATAAAAGTCAGATAAAGGAATCCATCTCATACTCTTATCCTCAAATAATTTGACTTATTTCTATTGATGATAGAAAAGAAGAAGGTCGATATCATAACAACACTAAAACAAATGATGTCAAACATACATTTAAAGATTCCCTACATTAACCTAAATATCTATCACGTACTTACGGTTATATATACATACGTCAACTCAAACTTCTATCATACCCATCCTAGTACATACTGTACACTTAAGATAATAGATACAACAACCAAACAAGACTATGCATTCAAAACAACCACACTGATACTATATCAACATAAATGAATACATCCACATAACTCATCCTCTGACCTGAGCATGTACTTTACCTGACGTCTATATATACATACCACAACATCAGTTCAACCACTATATCTTAGTGCCTACTATTTGAGATAACTATCCAACTACTAAGTAGACAGACCCAACACATCATACTATATGTGATATTTGATTCGATCTATTATTCGAATCCACAACTTTACTTTCGAACTAGTATCGATCTTCCGATTTTCTAGTGTGTACTTTGATCAGACTTCTTGATCATAAACCCTTGCTTTCCTTGCATAGCCCTCAACTATGATAGAAAACTCGTGTACATAATTATAAACTCTCATCAATGTTTGCCGTCAAGAATCGAGTAATAAATCCTTTTTCGGATTGGTGTAAACACCTCAAAGTTCTGTACTCAAAACTTAGATCAAAATTTATGTGCCAAAATGATCTACGTTTAACTTATGTACTTATTCACATTAATCTTTACCTAATACATTTCTTCAAAACTTCTGTTAATCCAAGTTTATTTCACAACCATTGCTTTCTTCTAAATATATTATTACTTAAGCATACAAGTATGACTTAAACTTGTATAATATATCTTTACTTCCTAAGAATATATATACATATCCCCAAACTTTAAATTGTTATTACTTCATTTAAGGTGTTTAACTAATATGAAACTCTACTATTATCTCAAATTAATAAGTTATAAAACTCAACCCTAAGTTTTCTTTACCTAAGGTTTTCATTTAGCTAATATTATATATCCAATACGTACATTAATAAGATAACTTTACTAAGTGTGCACCTTTTTCTCACTGATTCTATGATTAACTACTTAACTTATTTACCTATCCATTTTCTAAATCAAATTTCTTAATCTTCAATCCACCAAATACCTTATAGTCAAATTTGTGAAACTTAATTCACATGGTATTTGTTACTTAAACATTTTCATCCAACAATCAAACTACGAACCATATTATTCAAAAATATCCACTTCTATTCTTACTTCATTTTGAATTACAAATGTTACCCTACATGTATTACTAATTCAAAGTTTTATATTAGGATGATTTTTCTTATATCTCTTATTCCTAAATTTTATTTTGACTTTTAACCTAATCAAAGTGTCTAAATTTCAAATTAACTTAACTCCTTTATAAGTTATACAACTTATCTTTTTATATTATATTTAGTAAAAAGTCTCAATTTAGGTTTATCTTTTTCTATCTTACTGATAAGAATTTTTTTTCTAAGTATGCATTTTTTCTTTACTTTCTTCAATTACACTTCTAACTTCAGTATCATCATCAAATATCTTATAATCAAATTGTGAATTTTACTTCACAAGATATTTGTACTTAGCTTTTAAACTCATCCATTATGATAATCACTTGATCATTATTATTTCTTAATGTCAAATACCTTAGGGTATATGATTAAAGCTCTAAATTTTAGCTTTCAACATGTTGATTCTATATGGAATACCTTATAGTAAAATTGTGCAATTCTAATCACAAGATATTTATATTTAAGTTTTACTAAGCTAAATTACAAACGATCATTAATTTCTAACACAAAAATAATAATATCCCCTTTGATATTTATAGTATAAACCCAAGGTAAAATTATTTCACCTACCAATTTCTTCATAAACAAAACAATTTTTATAAAATTAACAAATACGCGCTCGTATATATAATACTCTCATAACTCATTCTAGGGTGTTGCTAACCCCATCTCTAATGAGTTACTCATCCTAGGATATTACTAATCCTATCTTTGATTAGACTTTATCCATAACAGAGCCAAGGTTCTCGCTTAACCTTCAGCTCTGATACCAAATGTAAAGACCGGTTTCCCGTACTATTTGAATTGACAATAAACCGCACATGTCCAACTCAAATTGCATGAAAAGACGGATCTTTAAGGGTAATAAAGAAAAATAGACAGAACAGAATCTTACTCGAATGGGATAACATATAATATTGAAAAAATATTTTTACAGCGGAAAACTTTTAAATACATATATCAGAGTCTAACCTAAATTCAGCTTGGACAGTTATAAAACCTGCCCTTACAAATGCTAACAAACATCAAACAAAATACACTAAGTACAGTGGATAATAGAATATGTTCATACGTCGATGAAAATCTCCAGCTCTCCTCTGAAAACTCCAACCGTCTTCGACTATCCTGAAACTACTCGGATCTGACGCGAGCATTGAAAATACCCAGATCAGGCTTGATAAACCAGCGTGAGAAAAACTCAATAATTAATGACAGTGTCATATATCAGCCTTTGAATAAAATCCTTTAAAAACAAAGAGTATCTCATAAGACCACGTCCACAGATAAACACGGACGGGTTTTTACCTTATGATAACTAAAACACTTTTATTTCAAAACGTTTGATATTATTTCTAATGACATTCTTTGAAAATATTTGCAAATAAACTTATTAATCTTAGCCGAAATTGTTACATTGATTAAATTCCAGCATAATAGGTTTACAATCAAGTCCGTAGGTTCTTATTGGAGAATGGATTTCCATACAAATGACCGGGCACAGGATCTACCTTCCGAAGGGGTACACCTCTAGATGGATGTCCCGAGGACCATCACAAAGGGTCCTCTACCAACACACGACTGGCCCACCTCTATTACTAGATAGTACCGAATATGACATCATCCGGTCGTTACCGACCTTTATCTAGGGCCCCCTAGCATACAAACCACAATAATCCAATACACGACGTCATAGCGGGAAGAAATATATCTATAAGAGGATGACCATATCCTAATTGGGAATGACCCACTTAGCCTTGCTGCATCTATTCATGTTTCGGTCATTTTCGGTTTGATGAGGCTTGAGGCAAACGATTACCTTTTCTCACATCACATATCACATCTTTGAATGCCACATTGCCATTTCCGTTTAATTACTAATTGCTTTCCACAAAAATACAACCCTTGAGCTCGTATGTCTCAAGGAGGGTGTTAAGCTAAGAGAAGTTGCCTTCTCCGCCACCATTGATGTACGTTTGTTAAATCCAATGTACGTAATCGTTAGAAATGCAATGTCAGACAAACGTCCATATAAGTTGTCCAGGAACAAAACAAACCGAAGGCACTCTCATACAACCACTAGTAGCGAGTAGTCCTTGCAATCCGAAAAATCTCCATCACGAGGAGACCACCGCTATAAATAACTCTATAATTGGGAGCTACCCAGAGCATGTTCAACAAGCAGTCTTCATGCTATAAAGAACCACGGTCTTTAATCATCTTCAATATGTCTTCACGTTCGAACGTATACATTGGTTCGAAGTGGTTTTCGGATAGGAATTACCCAAATCTGACCCCGGTTCCTTTGAAATCCAATATCGATAGAAAGTGAATATGAGTATATAGGATTTATTAAGTCTCTTTTCACTTTAATTCTTTTCGGATGATTTCGAAATCTATTTCTTTTGACTTAGGATAATTTCTAAGAAATTCATTCTTTTTTTTTGGAAAATATCTCAAATTTCCTTACTCGATTGTTGATCAAATTATTTAACTTTTAGGCGGGTCAAAAACAATGTTATTTAAGACATCGTTTACGATAAACCCTAAATCAATCTTAACAAACATTTTGAAGTAAATAGGATCAAAGAAATCATTCATTTTTGGAGATTGCTTAACTTTTCGATAATACCAATCGTCTTTTATTTTGAAAAACTTGACAGAATCTTTTTTATTTAAGGGCATCCGGGCTTTCCTTTCGATCTGTTCCACCCCTCGCCTAAGAAAACAAAACATAGGCCATGTAATTCAGGGCACTGGTTGCTCCATCCCTAAACTTAGTTAAATACCTTGTTTTATCTTCCAAGATCTCACAGGCGGGACAAATGTACCAGTCGTTTCCGCATATTCAGATTTTCAACTTTATTTTGGACTTGCTTATAAATATCCCAAATTATCTTTCAAAAAGCTTAATTATCCTTTTTAAAACATTCACAGTTTATTCTGGAAAACGTCGTTACATTTAAACTCATATTCCAAAAGTTATCGAATTCGTAGCAGAAAAGCGCTGCGGAAAGTGCCATATAAGCTTATTTGAATTTAAACAAATTTTAAATATTTGAAAATTCATATTTTTCGATCCAAATATCTTTTAAATTATTTAAATAGATTTATCAAATTTATTTCATATTTTTCCGTATTTAAAATTGTTCATTTAAACAAATTTCTTGTTATGGTCACTAAACTTCACTAGCGCGATTTTTCTAGAAAATTGATTTAGTCTTATTTCAAAATCTACTTATCGAAACTTCGATTTTCATTCTTCGTTTTAGAAGATATGGATATAATAGTCCGGAATTTTCTTATCTCGAAGAATTCCGAGCCATATTCCACTCTACACCTTCATTTGAACCTTTCGGTGCGAAATCGCGAACTACCGTTGCGCGACGCGTCTAGTTTTAACTTATTTTTCAATACTTGAAATAATTTATTCAAATTGGATTTAAACACTTTTAAATCATTACAAATCATTTTAAATCAATATTTTTACTTTTTAAAGTATTTAAAATATATTTTCACTATTACCATATTATAATATTATTATATTCCCATTATTTTAATATTAAATTTTAAATTCCAATTTCAACTCAATTTCAATTCTAATCTCAAATTAAACTAATTTAAAACTTAGATTTCAAATCCAAATTCAATTTAAACTTCAATTCAACCTCAAACTAAACTTCACTTTTTCAAAATCGATTTCAATTTTAATTTCACTATTCATCTCAATTTCAATTTCTATCTAACTATCCTTTTCAAATCCGTTTCACTTCAAATTTCAAATTCTTTTTCATTTTAACTTTAATTTCACTTCTAAATGAAAAGAGGCTTATTTTTCCACAATATCTCATATTACTAAAATATGGTCTTTTTAAATAAAGGGATTACTTAATTAATAGGAATTTGATGTCCAAATTATCATCACAACCATACAACAATCGTATAATACTAGAATATTCAATACGGTAAATGTCATAACATTACTACGGATTATCTAACATATTCAAACAATCAATCAAACATCCATATCATCAAATAGTGATTATCTAACATAACAATTAAGCATGATAATCAATATAATTTAAAAAGCGGTGAAAATTTCTCACCTTCATATCCACTCCGTCAAACTTTAACGTAAGATTTCCATCTCTCGCTAACGTGCTATTTCCAACGTCTCGCCTTTTGTCGTTTCCTTTTCGAACGCTTTTGTTTTCCTTTTCTTTTCCTTTTCTTCTCTTTTCTTTTTCTTTTCTTTTGATTTTTTATATGGAAGAGATGGAGTACGGCCTTGGTGTGGAGGAGGGTGTGGCCTTAGGTATGGCGTGTAGGAGGTGTAGGAGTGTATGGGTTGGGTTTTTGGTGTGTGGTGCTCGGGTTTGGAGTGTAGGGGCTCGGCTTGGCTAGGGTGGCTTGGGTTTATGGTGTGTGGGCTCGGCCTTGGGGTGTAGGGGGTGGGTAGGTGGAAGCTAGGCTCAATTTTGGTGTGTAGGGTGATTTTGACCGAGGGTGGAGATGGTTTTGGTATTTTGAAGGAGTATAAGTGGTAGAAGGTGAATGGCTTTGAGGTAGAAGGAAAATGGAGATGGGAAGCCATGGAAATGGAGGTGAAGAGGAAGGGGAAAGTGAAGAGGAAGGTAGAGAATGAAGTGTGAAAAATGAAAGGTATGGATGCATATTTATACTTGAGCTTTGGATAGCAAATGACTAAAATACCCTTCTCTACTTTTTGACTTTTTAATTTACCTTTCTACCCTTGATTTGACCTTTGCTTAATGGAGAAGAAACGGTTTGATTTGAATTTGTACTTAAGAAATGATGTTACCTCTTTTTCTTACACTTTAAAATGTTAAAATAACATTTGCTCCTTTTCATAAGTGATGTGACTTAACATTAATGGTGATGTTAAAGATAGAAATGATTACTTTCTTAAATTTTGCATTTTAAAGAGAAGACTTTGTATTGATTTGATTTGCATTAAATGCATGGATGTATGTGTCATTAATTTCTTAAGTTAGCTTTCTTTTCAGTTTTTCATTTGCTACTTTTCTATGCATAACATCTCATTAATGAGAAGAGAAGTAAGGTAATGATGTTGTTTTATAAAAGCTTTAATTATTTTAAATATGTCAAATCATACTTTTCACTTTTTATACATTTATTTAAACTTATCAAAAGTAAACTCCTTTTGTCTTTTAGTGTTAAATGTAAAGTGTTTAAATAGTTTGTAAACTTGTATTTATAATTTAGAAAATGTATCAAGTTGCAACAACTTGTCGACAATTTGTTTTGGTTAAAAACGGTGTTTTTTGACGACAAATTTTACAGTCAAAATTTGACGTTTTTATTAAACCGTATATTGAAGTAAATCAAACTTTAAAATGAACTTTTTACTTCTTTAAATAAATAAAAACGTGTCTCTTTATATTTTAAAATCATATTTAATTAATATCAAAATCTCTATTTTTACAGTGTATGTAAAACTGACAAAATGCAACAAATTTTGATTATTTTTGTAAAACGATTATTAACATACTTTTAAATATATAAATTTACTTTTATTATCTTTATTAGATGTTTTAAATAAGATTTACCTTTTTAAATAATTATTTAAATTCATTTATTTAATCCTTTATTTATTATTAACAAAACTTAACTTTTGTCGATTTGTTCTAAAATCCAAATTTATACTTTTTAATTTATTAACTATAAGAATAGATAATTATTTATTATATATGACATATTTATTTTAAGATTTAAATTCCTTTTTAAATTTAAAACGAACGAAATCTCTTATTTTCGAAGTAGCGAAATCTCTTATTTTCGAAGTAGCGAAATTACGGGTCGTTACACTTAACTATAATCATGTATTTGTTATTAAAAATAATAATGCATCTAAAATAAATGACACCTACCTTTGGCATTATAGACTATGCCATATAAGTAAGAAATGATTGAATAAGTTAAAAAACTAATGGTTTTTTTAGTCTTTTGATTCTGAATCATCTGATTACTTATACATCATGTTCTAGAGGTAAAATGGCCAAGAACTCATTTTGTGTGAGCAACGAAAGAGTTACTGAACTCATTGGACTAGTACATACAGATGTATATGGTCTTATGTTTGTAGCTACCAAAAGCGAATTCTTATACTTTTTTATATTCATTGATGATTTATCTAGGTTTGTGTCTATGTATCTTATGACACACAAATCAAAGCTCTACGATAAATTCATAAAACTTAAGAACGAAGTTGAAAATCGGACATGTAAGAAAATTCAAGTACTTTAATCTGATTGAAATGGTGAGTACATTGGATATAAGTTCGAATAGTACCTAAGAGTTAATGGGATTCTCTCTCAAGTCACACCTTCCTATACTCCTCAACATAACAATGCATCAGAAAAGAGAAAATCGAACCCTATTAGGCATGGTTCAATCAATGATAAATGATACTAAGTTGCCTCTTTCTTTTTGGGGTTGTCCATTTGAAACCATGGCATATATGTTGAATTCTATATCACCTAAATTTGTGTCTATGACTTACACAAGTTATGGACTGGTAAGAGACCATACCTTAATTATGTTATGGTATATGGTAGTCTGGATTACATTAATAATGTAAACCCCAGTAGAATTAAGGTAAGATTAGAACTTGAGGTAAGATCGGTTTTATGCATGTTATAGGGTATCCTAGAAATTCTCATGGATATGTTTTATATAATATCGAGGAATAAAAAGTGTTTGTTTTTAGACATGCAACCTTTTTGGAAATGTAATTTCTTTCTTAAGAAATTAGTGGCAATAAAATAGACTTGGATGATATACAAGACACTCCCATCGAAATTGAATATTTAGATAGTAATTCAACACTCAAAGGAGGCACGCAACCTATTAGAAGTTCTAGCAGGGAATCTCGTGCGCAAGAGAAATGCTATGGGTATCTCGTTGGTAGAGGATTGCATCATCCAAGATGATGATCCCTCACATATTGACAATCCTTGGAGAGTAAAGACTCCGTCTTATGGCTTGTTGCGATAAAATCTAGAGTGTATTCCATGTACCAGAACAAAGGAATTTGGAAAATGTACCCGAAGAAGTAAAACCTATCGGTTGCAAATAAGGTTTTAAATCTCCTTCACCTCATCCGAGATATCTGCCTGAGATTTTCTTTGAAATCCAAGATTTGACAGTTTAGTTAGTTATCGGAATTTTGAATCTCCTTCATTTTAACCAAGATATCAATCTAAGATTTTCTCCAAAATCCGAGATTTGAAATCTTGGTTTCAAATGGACCTTTAAGGAAAATATCAGTGTAGATGGAAAGGTTAGACCAATAAAGCAAGGTTGGTGGCGAAAGGTTCCATCAAATTCAAGGTGTTGATTATAAAGAAATATTTCTACAATGTCCATGCTTAAATCAGTTTGGATTGAACCTGTAGTCGTTGTTTATTATGACTATGGAAGATGGAAGATGGATGTCAAAACAACCTTCTAAATGAAGATTTAGAAGAGACATTTATATGTCGCAACCAAGGGGTTTTGAAGTCGGTTGGAGGAGCAGCAAGGAATATGGACTCTTGAGACCAATTTATGGTGTTAAGCAAACATCAAGAAGTTGGAATAAATATTTTGGCAAGGCAATCAAATGATTTGGTCCCAACCAAAACACAAAGGAAGCATGGATACAGAGGAATTAACAAAATGGTGTTGTTACATTTTTAGTTTTATATGTTGAGGATTTATTACTAATTAGTAACGATGTAATAATATTACAATTATGAAAGCGTGGTTGTCCAATAATTTTTGACAAAAGTTCTGGGAGAGGCATTCTTTATACAGGAAAATAGCAACGGGGAAGAAGTTACAAAAAAATTTAGTCTCAAGGACAACAAGTTTGATTTTTAGTCTGAAGGTCATTTTTAATGTAAACAGAAAATGATAGTTACAACTATCATTCTGTGATTTACACTAAAAAGTGTCCTTCGGCCTAAAAAGTAAACTTCTTGTTCCTAAAACTAAAGTTTTCTTCAACTTTTTCCTTAAGCCTAAAAGCCCCTTCTTTATATTAGGTATTATGAACCCATTTTTTAGTAAAGCATATTTCAATTAGATTTAGAACATTCAAACAAAAACAAAATGACTTGAAAATTGGCAAGCACTATTAGATGGTACAAAGAAATAGCTCAGAGAAGTTTTACCCCAAAATATGCTAAGGGGAGAAGTCCATGCCGACATGATCATGTCGGGGGTGACTTCTCCTAATTTCATATTTCTCACTCAAATTTGATACGAATCATTATCTACTTATTCTAAGATTGCTTAAGAAATTTGGCCACAAAATACATTAAAGGGAGAAGTCAACCTCGACCACTCATGTCAACCCCAACCTCTCATGTTAACTTCATGGATTCCGCAACTTCTTAGGACGTCTCCATATGGAATTAAAGTGTGCTGTAAAAATTATAAGTAATTTCGAGCTAAGGAAAAAAGTCACTAACGACCTCTTAGGAAAAAAGGCCGATATCAGACTGTTTTGGAGAGAGATAGGTACCGACTTATTTTGGATGAAATGATCAATGGAAATAGCATGAAACACCTTAAAATCAAGTAGCATGAAGGGTGCAAGAAGAATCAAAATGATTTGAACTATGGTAAGAAGTCAACCTCGACATGATCGTGTCGGCATCGACATCTGGTGTTATATTGAATGAACGTAATGATAAGACGTCTCTGGTTTATTCCTTTGAGTCAACAAAATGAGCTATCAGTCAAACAATGAGTATTTGTTTTGCAGTAGTGTATGCATATTAAAAGGAACGTATGGTACTTTTGAGTAAAAACATCCTAATAGGGGGTCAATCATTTGGGCTTCAAAATATGTCCACCACTGACCCTAACAAAAGGGTCAGTAAGTCCAAAAAAGGACTCACTACTGACTACCTAGGCCGCTTTAGCAAAGTTGGCAGTTATTGGTTTAACCGGCATTAATAATGCTAGGTAAACCAACAAGGCAATGGTAAATAAATAATATTACCATTGCCATGTTATCCTGCATTAATAATGTTGGATAAGGCAATGGTAATATTATTTTAAACTCTTGCCTTATGTTGTTGTTAACCAAACGTTTTATACAAAATTAGTAAATAAACTTAAGTATTAATATCACGTTCTGCTTTACTTTGTCATTTTTAGAATTGTTGATACTTTTGAAATCCTACATTGAGGTTTACCGCAGGCATGAATTGAGGTTGTGTAGAGATGTGTATGTAAGCTATGAAGGGTACTGGAACTTAGAGAATGAGGTTTATAGCAATTATTTAGATTGTAGAAGGAGGCACTCGACTTTGGAAACCAAAACAACTTACGATGAATTTATGGCAGCTTGTGATAGGTATTGCAAAATAATTCAAGAGGTTGAAGATGAAAACGTATTTCAAGCAAATCAATATACTTTCGATTCACGGTACATATTGGAGTACCAATCTGAATTTGTTGGTCATGAGGCATTCGAACTTCGATACAGCTAGCTTATTAGTTTATGTTAACTATGTAGTATTGTACATCTATATGGTGTTTCTCTATCCATGCTACTTTGTGTTATTTGATTTTTTAATGTATTTCATTATTTAAATATTATATGTATTTCTCTTCAGTTCTAAAGTTACCTTTGACCTTATAATTTTTTCGACATATGACTTCAAGTTATGATGTTAAGATAATGAGAAGATGCATGATTTCAAATATCGAAATTCAATAAATGACTTCTACTTTATGATGAAATGAAAATTGAAAGGTACATTGAAAAATGAAAGATACATAGAATAAAACTAGTTAGTCCTAGAGTGGACAAACATCTAGGTTGAACGATTACAGAGAAGATAGTTCTGGTACATTATACCTGTGAGTTGATTACGAAGCCTCATGATCTCTTCTTCCAACTCCAAAGTGTAAGTAATAACCCGAGAAGGGAATCGGTCGTCTATCCACTGTCCAAATTTGCATCCATTGGGGTAAAATGGACAACGGAAGTATCGACGACCAGCATTATTCTCATATCATACGACTACAATCGGTGATTCAAAACTACAGAAGCACATAACATTTGTAGATTATGCCTCATTAACTTCAATCGCATTATGTACTTGTGGTATTACTTGATGTAATTCTTGTGTAGGGTGGATATGTAGTTGTTATTGTTGATGGTCTATTTCCAGTTGTTGCATCCCCAATTCAAGCACTCTTTGTCTCATATTCTCGTACTGACATTCTTCCATTTCAATGTTCCATGTAGTAGGGTTTCTAGGTGGAGATAGATAAGGATTTGACGTTCCATACAAATTATCGGTATTATTGTATGATTCTAAATAAGAAATAGCATCTTAAGTGTTGGTGGTTTCTAAGTTGTAGAATGAACTACAGAATTTTAGTTAAGAGGTATTTATAATGAAAATAAACTTTTACACAAAATTTTACATCCTGAACCAAGCTGCTCCCTAAACCATGCTGCTTCTTGAACCGTGATGGAATCTTTTCACTTATTGATCACATCACACCCTGAACTATGCTTCTCTCTGTCATGCGTTGCAATGTACAGTTGAATCTTTTCAATGATTGATCACATCACTCCTTGAACCATGTCGCTCTCTGTCATATGCTACAGTGTACAATTTCATTGATTGATCAAATCAACAATAAACAAATCAAATAAAGCTACAGCTTTCAAAATCATTGTTGTCTTGTGGTAATGTCCGGTGTATTTTCCTTGCATTGCAACTGAACAATTTCTCCAACGCTAATGCATACAATCCAAGTTATCCAACATACTTGAAAATCCACATTGTTCGCCCACAGCCAATATCATATCAATCGTTCAGCGCTCTAAGACACTTCGCACAAATGCTAGGACCATTATTTACAAAATGCTTTTAAGATTTTTGGCGGTAGCATCTCTGATTCGGATGTACTCATCTTGCCTATAAGCGCTTTCCCCGCACACTAACATTTGTAAGGCATTTGTTATTTTTTGATGCGGTAAAATACCCAATTGACCATACGTATTACTTCGTTGTGTGAAATATAAGTTTCTCTCCCCCAACTCTGTCATGACTCACTCAAATATGTTTTTGGACATTCGATACTTTAGTCTAAACTTCCCCATATCAAAACATGGACCGTCGTTAAAGTAATCTTCCATTATTCGATCATACCCCGACTGATAATCTCTTTTCTTTCACATATCTTTACCCTTCCCCCTCCCCTCCCCTCCCATAACACTACCACCTTGTTTGAAAGATTCCTTCATATTCTGTAACTAAATGAGCTTTAATGCTTTGGTGTTATTGCTTATTGTTGAGAAACTTCGTGTATAACCCAAAGTTGACGAAGATGAACAGGAAGAAGAAAGCAAAATAATCTTTTTATTAGATTCATTTTCACCAAATGCTTATTTTTGAGGCTGTGTTTACTTGATGTGGGTTTTGGAAGGGGAGGAATAATAGCCGGCCGAAGGAGAGAACCGACTGTTCTATACTAGTTTATCCGACATTTATAATGTCAGATAAAATAGAGGTCGGGATTTAACAAAAACTCTGACGCGGATTGCCATGTAAAGGTCATTTATTTGTTATTTTATTATCCGACATTATAAATGATGGATAATTCGCAAATTTTTTTAGTCCGCTGGGGTCAATTGAGATCAGATTTGTCAACGTGACACTAGTGACCGACCCCACTATTGGGAATCTTCAAAGGTAGGTACTCGTGTTTGTTCCTCGGTATGTTCACCATTATAATTTTAATATCAAAGACTTATACAATTTTAATATCAAAGTAAATAAATAATAATAATAATAATAATAATAATAATAATAATAATAATAATAATAATAATAAATATAATTATTTTTTGATCAAACCGACCGTTAGGGAGGTTTGCTTACTGTCACTGGCCAAAATCAATTTTTCTGAAGCCAAAAAAACGTAGATCCTGTCTCATCGCGGTTTCCCTACAAACGTGAATCTTGTCTCATCGCGGTTTCCCCAAACTTCCTCCTTTTATTTCGCGCATCAAAGATTCCAAATTCAAATCTATTATAATTTTCAAATTCTAAAATTTCAATTTCAAATCGACAATTTTGTATGCTTTGATTAATATTTAAATTTGAAATTCATATTTTCATATTCAAATCTCAATTTATTCTTTTCCAACATATCATCACTTAATGTTTAAGTATTATTAACAAAAATTTTAAATATATATTTCTTATCAAAGTTATACAATCGAACGGTCGATTTCTCCACCGTTTTGCGGTTATACTTGAATAAAAGAATTGGACATCACTTTTCCGAATGTTTTTTTTTTTAAGAAATTTATTATTTTTATCGGAACATCCTCCACCACGTCACAGTCTCGATGGTATAAATTGACATCAAAAGATCTGTCATTCCTTCACGATATTTCTTCCTTCATAAAAGGAACGGGGTCTCCTCCTACACTTCTTCTCTCATCGTATCATTCTAACAAAAAAAGAAGGAAAAGTAACGAGCGCGGTAAAATTACCGCAATAAAAATATACAAAAAACTTAAAATTCGTAATGGCGGAGCAGGTCGACTATATTTTCAAGCTGGTGCTCATAGGCGATTCGGCGGTGGGAAAGACGCAGATGCTTTCTCGATTTGCTCAGAATGAGTTCAGTTTGGAATCGAAGGCGACAATCGGAGTTGAGTTTCAGACTCGAACTCTTGTAGTTTGTGATAAGATTGTTAAAGCCCAGATCTGGGATACTGCTGGCCAGGAAAGGCAAGTGATATTTTTTTTTGATTGATTTTGCTATGATGTTAGATTGTTAGTGTGTTTGGTAGAATGTAAATGGTTGTAGGAGCTTTGATCTTTTGAGATTGTTTCGAATTTGGAGGATTATGGCCTAGTAGATTGACCTATTTTGAGAACCTCGGCTATTTTTTTCTCGCTTCACAAAAGTTGACCTTTTCAAACACATGCATCTTCTCCAACTTACTCCTATTATTCCTAACACAAAATCCGTTAATTTTCAATTCATAAGCTTCAAATGTTTCGTTTATTATTGCTGGATACAATAAGTAGTAGTTGATTTCCTTTATAGCTCATAACAGTATATAAAAGTTCATGTAGTACTTTTTTTAAGAAAGCTATCAAGTACTCTTTGAGTAGTTGACATTAAAATTGTAAAACGAATCATTAGTTGATCTGTCATTGCAAGTTATCACATACTTTTTTGGTTGCGTACAATGATGTGGATTGTGTTATTCAACGCCCACTCTTTGACCTTACCCAGATTTTCAAGTATTCATGCATGAGCCAATGATGATGTGATTATAAGTTCATGGTAGGACCTAAAAGACATAACGTGCTTTGCTAGATTGTTTCCATAAAATCTCCACATATGGTGGAAATCATTTTTTAAAAACTCTGACAATATCTAAGCTTATTTGTTCACATAGATAACTGCATGTGTGCATCATTGCTTGTGTTTACATACATACATATACACACGCGTGCGCATGCACATCTAAATGTATACATTTACACATATTTATGTGTGTGTATGAAATAACAAAATATCTAGAGACCTAACCTTGAGTTAGGTATGTATGTCATCACCATACATATGTTCATATTTATAGATGAGTTATGTATGACATTTATAGCAAATCTTTATCGCTCTTTCATATTATCAGTAACAATATTTTCAATGTCATGATGTTTCTAAGGATATTCAATCCACATTTTGAACATCTCCATAAAAATGAGATCAGTCTAGCAAATGAGTAATTTGACTTCAGTCATTGTTAGAAAAGGAAAACTAGTCTCACATCACTCTCATAAAACGATATAATATATGCCTCCCATTTTAAATTTGTTAAATTGTTCTTGGAAATTATGTTAAAATGTACGTTGCAATCTTTTTAAAAATTAAAAAACCATTATCGAATATAATATTATAATTTTTTGAATGATCTGGTGGATTTTGATTATTGATGTATGTACTAAAAATTGCTGTTTGAATTTCAAAATGTTAATTTCTTGTTAGAAATATCGAAGTGCAAAAAACTTGCATATGCATTTTTATATATTCAGTGTTTGTTGTGCAACAATACTGAATAAATGCAATAAACAGTTATATTCAAATTTGTTTCTTGTTTGGGAAGTCCCAAATATTTATGGTGCAAATGCTGATGTTTCCACAAAAATACTAATAGTACAAATATTTGTGATGCAAAATATTTGCAGTGCAAATGTGAGGAATATAGAAATTAGAATCAAAGAACTGGATTTTATTTAAACATGGATCTGGACCAAGTTTTCACTTTAAATAACCAGTCCCTTTATAATTAAAAGTTAATGTGAACCATTAAAGCATCTGCTTCAACCATTGAATTGACATATTTTTTGTGGGTTAGGAAATCAAATAAGCCTAATATTTTGTGAAAATGATCCCATATATGATGTTCCTCAAATTTTGTTGCACTTAAATTATAAAAAATGTGTTAATAGGTACTACTAAAGAGGGTAGGTTTGAATTTTGACAAATTCTTGAATTTTCTTGTGTTCCGTTGAGTTCGAGTAAATATTTTGTATTGGAATAAATATTCAGAAAATTATGGAGTGTACTAAAAAAGAAGAATGGCTATTCGGAAAATAATAATGACAACAACAATAACAATACTAATTTTATTTTTAAAGTTGTGAAATTTAAAAAATTTAAAAAGATGGAGAAGGTAGTAGTCGGTGTTTAAATAGGCGGTACTAGTGATTTTGAATTGGTGAAAACTAGAATGAGCAAGCTCAATGAAATGAATTCAATTAGCATGGGGTCTTGTCGTAAAATTGGTTACTTTGAATTTTATAAGCAACAAAGCTATCAAGCATGAAAATCAAGCCAGAAAATTGTGCGACAACAAGATGAATGGACCTCCCTGAATTCTGCATTTCAAACATACACCCCCCTTCATTCCCGCACAACCCGCACCTCCCTCATTCGGGCCTCGTAGCACTACCCTTTTATAAGTTACCTTTATTTTGCTTGACCATCTTCTTAAATGAGGCTTTAGGCCACATAATATCTTTTCCTTCCTAAATCTCTTTTAGAAAAATTGAAACCTCGTTTAATTTTGTTCTTTGTCATTCACCTCTTATCATTTATATGTTTCTTGATACTTTACGCAAAACAAGAAACATGATAACATTTCAATCAATTTCCATTTTGTTACTCTCTATTATAATTTGCAATCCTCTCCAAAATCGAGTTACTTTTCTCGTGTTATTTTAAACAATTTTAGTGTAGGGTTTAGGTAAGTGGTTCATGTTTCTGAGAGTATCAATGGAATAAGAAAGGTTTGTAGTTTATGAAAATCAGGTTTGAAAAATTATTAGTTTACATTTTAGATTTAAACTAATTATATTCTCCCAACTTTAAGTTGTAAATTTTCACATGTTGTGGGTCTAGGGTCTAAACCCGGTTGTAAATTTTCACATGTTGTGGGTCTAGGGTCTAAACCCGGTTGACCCACCCCTGCTTTGACCCGTCAAGACTCGCCCCATTGGATCATCGGGGCGGATAGACCCATGACCCGTTTTTAAAAGCTCCGGGTCTAGGGTTAGGGCTTAGCCGACCCGTCCCGACCCGACCTCACCCCACTGCTGAAATCTCGTAAAATCGTTTTATTATATAAAGATGATTTGTTAATATTTTATACATAAGCGGTTATAATATGGATATTCTAATGTTCAATTCAATAACTTGTATGATTTTTATGAGATTAAGGTGCATCACCAATAATTATATAATAAAGTATGCATGTTTTTCTTGAACCGTTATCATGCACCTGGTTTCTATTAATCTTACTTATCATTGTAAATGCATTGATATCTATATTTATTGTATCACTTAGTGACAATCCCTCTTACAAATAAAATAAATAAATACATATACATTAATACATAATTTTGAATGAATATGTAAAGCCTCAACGGGGTTTGGGACGGGTCGGGTCTACTCTAACCCGTATGGGTTCCGGGTATGTGGCGAAAGTCTAGACCCTTACCGGGTCTGCGGATGGGTCTGGAGCAGGGTTTAAAAAACCGGAGCGGGTTTGGGGCATAAAAAACCCGCTTCAACCCGCCTCATTGTCATCCCTAGTATTGTATGAATTTTTGTCTTGTAGTAAAATAACAATAATGTCAAAATGTTTCGTTTTTATCTTGACCGACATGGGAACAGTAGGGTTTGTGGAATGTCCCTTTTTTTTGTCGGTCGACTTCCAGTTAAACAAGGAAACTTGTCTTCACTGTGTATATTTTTTTACTTATTCTGAACAGCATCTCATATTTTTAAATGATAGGAACCTCTCATGCATATCATCTCAATAAGAGGAAGTCGTCCCTCAATTACAAACTTGGTAGTGTACATATAAATCCAGATTTGATCCATAAACTTTTGATCTCGTGAGATCCATTGCATTATAGATCAACTTAATTATGGAGTTGAACATAATTTCTTTTTTGATTAAATAAGTTGGTATCCAAGTGGGTTTTGGTTCATGTTATCGCATACTAATATCAAAATTGCCAGATATAATGTTGCTATGCTTGAATTTGACGATTACATAAATATTAAAATATTCAAATCCACTCTCACTGGTTTCGATTTAATTCCTAAGTTCTAATTCAAATTGCAATTAAGAAAAATCATTCCATCCTCATTAAAACAAAAAATACCAAGATAATTATTTGAAATTGTAATCTTAAATTTATGGTTTTCAAAACAAATTAAATATGGAATAGAAGAAAAACACAGAGTGTTGAGTTTAATTGTAGAAAGGTCAAACATCAAAATGCATTTCAAGAATATACTCTGAAAGATGAATTAATGCTTTCACCCACTTAATTTTATTTTATGACCTACATAAAGCAGCGTTTCTTAAGTACTCATGATTTAAATCCAATTTCTAGTTAAAATTTTAATTTCACGATTAACAATTCAAATGTCATTTAGAAAATCTTGTTTTTGTCTTATATGGAGTTCTCTACACATTAGGTATCAAATATTTCCATATAGAAAACATATTAAGATATTGTTATGATCATTACACTTTATACCTTGTCATAATCTCTTTTTTTTTTCTTGCAAACAGATACCGAGCGGTAACAAGTGCATACTACAGAGGTGCATTGGGTGCTCTTTTAGTCTACGACATAACCAAACGTGAATCCTTTGACCACATCCCACGCTGGCTAGAGGAACTCCGTGCCCAAGCGGACAAAAACGTAGTGATAATGCTGATTGGAAACAAATCCGACCTTCTAGAAGAACGAACTGTTTCAACAGAGGACGCAGAAGAGTTTGCTCAAAAGGAAGGCATTTTCTTTCTAGAAGCTTCAGCTCTGGACTCTACCAATGTCGAGTCTGCTTTCATGACTGTGTTGGCTGAAATATTCAACTTACAGATCAGGAAAAATATCGTGGCAAATGGTAATGACGATGCACTCAAATTGCCTGGGAAAGTTATTGTTGTTCCTGGGTCTGGTCAAGACAGTTTGCCGAGGTCTTCTTGCTGCTCTTCATCTTGACTTTATGCCTGGGGAAAATTTGTCTGTTATTCAAAGGTTTACTGAAATGAAAATTTGTTACTGCTGCATTCAATGAAAAATAATAGCTGTGTATGTATAGCTATAGCTTTAGCATTATGGCAAAGGATGATGATGTATAGCTATAGCATTGCTCTTGATAAATTTTCTTACACCTTTACCATTTTAGGCGACTGTAATTTTAGATGACGTTTTGGAGAGTGTGTTAATCATGTGTGAACATTATAATATGAAAAGAACTGAATGTGGTAGCATTATCGTTTACAAGTTTTTTTAGCATGTGCAATGCATTGCATATGATTTTTTTATCATATAATGATCTAAAATTATTATAATTTTAATTTTATATGTAGTTTGAATAAACAAAAATTGAAAAATATAAACAAGTTTATGAATTTACTTGCGGCATTGAGATTTGAATTTGTAGTGTTGTTTGTATGTCAGAATTTTCATTTGATAGCAGATTGTAATTTTTGTTTTAAGCAAAATTTGAATCTGTGATCACTTATTTGCGTACAAGAGTGTAAATTTGTTTCATTTCTTTAGTTTATACACATTACAGTTTGTTACTATGTATGTACATAAAATATATAGAAACCCAGAAAACTACGGTGAAAATCTTTTATATGTATAATGACTAGTGTGTAATACCTGCATTACACACAATGATAGTGTAAAAATGCTTGTTGTTTTCTTTGGAAATTATTATCGTCCAATGTGTGGTAAAGTTGTTGAGACAAGTACACGCAATAATTATTTCTTTTAGCCAATATAATGTGATGTTTGTGTGTGTTGATGCCAAGGACATACTCCACCACTGTTTTGCCAAACTTTATCATTTTTAAAGTTACACAATTCGAAATCAAATGAAACGTTGAAAATGTTCAATCTACACCATGAACATCTTGTACACACAAAAAAGAGATAATTTTGAAATTTTAACATATTCAAAATATTTAGTCAGTACCGACCGCCGAAATAATTATTTCAACTTTGATTTAAAATATTATTTTTAATTCGTTAAATTAGCCAAAATTTTGTGCAAATGATCTACAAATTATCTAGGTGAAATCTAAATTTTATCTTTGTATTATGCATGTTTTCACTTCTTCATCGCGATATCAATTAGATATATAGAACTCGATCAATGATCAAAATTCTTTTGAATATTTGTAGTTGATTTCAAAGTCCAACGCTAAAGTTTTTGGTTCATCCAATAACAATAATTGTAACGATCGCTCTTTCGACCTTCGAATGTCGACACTAATACATTCATACTATTCATGTGCCGAACACCCACGTACCAGAAAGATCTATTGTTATGGTATAAGAAAAGCATGAAAAGAAAACGAACAAGGAAGAGGAGAACAAAAACATCAGAATCTCACAGTGGAACGATAACATATAATATCAAAAGATGGTACACAGTGTTACTCTAATATACATAGCATCTTAGAGTTGCTAATCTAAGTACTACCATAAAGTCTGCATAATTATAACAGTCTGTCCTTACAATTGCTGATATATATACATAAATAATACAACGGAAATAAGAATACTATGGTAGGTAAACATCCAGCTCATCTCCAAGAGCTCCAATAACATCAATGGAAACCTGCCTTTCTCAGACTGCTCGAAAGCGCACTCATGTAAATAAGGGAAAAAATAAAATCATGGGTCGGATAAATGTCTGTGAGAGAACTCAAGAAATATGTGTGACATATAACAACTCCTTTTGAGAGTGTCGTGACGGTTATCTCCTCAAAAGAGCCAACATCTAATAGGCACGTATTGCGATATAATAGATAACGTCTATGGTGTAGAATATAAGTAAGGAAAATAGCTATAATGCGTGAAGTATACACCACAACAATAATAGTTATACAATCAAAATGAGTGCATCCTCCCGCATGCGCATCCATAAGTATCTCTAGAATGGAGTCGTTCTGCACCCTATAGGTTTTCCAACCCTACTGTCAATGTCTCATATCTCTAGTTTCTGTCATTATCATTATCGATGGTGAAATCACGTTCAACATTTCAACACACGAGTCTAGATCATTCGAACAGGACCCGAATCCCCGAAAGGATTCCAGCATCTTGAATAGATCATGAATCGTTATATGGATTCAAGCATCTTGAATAGATCATGAATCTCCACACAAATTCTAGCATCTCAAACAAAGCACAAACCGCTTTCAAAACATAGGACACATATATGGTTTTGAAGTGGTTACGGTTTTGAGTCATCTCACATAAGTACACTCTCATGTTTACCGGGTGCTTCAAAACTAATCGATAGTTTTAGTTAATTCAAACGAGTTTGTACGTAGATTATATCATCACCATGTGAATAACTATACCGTATAACTCTCGTGTTTCTTCCAAATATTTCCTAAGTTAATTTTGATCATATTCAACAACAATGAGAACTTCCTTTATCAATTAATACTCATTTATTAATTAAAACTTCTTTTAGTAATTAATACTCCTTTATTAGATAAAACTTCCTTTATCCATGAATACTCCTTTATTAATTAAAACTTTCTTTATTAATAATCTATAATTTAAAACACTTACTTAAATTATTACTTAAAAATAGATAATCTATAATTTATTCAAAAACTAAAAAGAACATGTTTCCTTATTTATAAAAATAAACCACTTACTTAAAAATTCATAATTAATAATTAGAAAGATATCCAGACCACTTTTAAATACTTCTATATATGTTAAAAAAGACTTGTAAAAAGATTGAAGAAGAATACTTAAGTTTGAAGTCATTTTGAAGCATTTAAAGTTAAGAACAGAAACAACAACGTTTTAAAAGTGCTATTTTTAGTGTTGAAATAGATTTAGAAATTTGCAGTTTTATACACTTTAATGTTTTGCCGATTTTCGACAAGTTAACGACCCTTTTATAATTCAATTTTTTTTACAGTAATCAACCAACGCATAATATATTATAACTTTTATGGCTAGCAAAAGGTGAGCTTCCACCCACCTTCCTCTCTGTGAAACAAGCCTTGAGATAAGCCTTAAATCCCTCCACCATTTGCTCCACCTTTCACTCTACTTTGTCCACTTAATTAATCATTTCAGCTTAATTAATTTGATTAGGAAGTTAGTGATTTAATCTTTGTAAATGTCTTCTTATGTTAATGTACAAGTGCCAAAGAATTCGAACAACTTTCATTAAATAAAAAATCGTTTATCGATAAAACAATTTTCGGGCACATTACCAATTTTTATTCGAGCTATTTATTTTTGTAAACAAATTTCAAAATTAAATTTCTTATCATTTTTTATATTTAAAAGGGGTTTAATAAGATTATAAAATCATATTTATTGTAACGACCCGCTATTTTGGACCATTCGCATCCGCACGTGTCGGACTTGAATAATTCAAAATACCGAATTGTTAATTTAAATTTAGTAAAACTGAACATATACAGTAAATAAATAATCACAGATGACAGACACGGAGTAATAAATGCAGCGGAAGCAAAAGATAGTAGTTCATGAAGCTACTACATATATAACAGAGTTAAATAAGTTACAACAGGGGTCTCGAATACAATAGTCAAATACAAGAATCAGAATACATCACTAAGATCAACTAAACATCTGAAAGCTGGATAGATAGCCGGATCTCCAAGCGAAGCTCCAACTCCAAAGGTGAGTCTCGTAAGCTGGTACTCTCAGTCTGACCCAAACGTAAAACAAAACACAAAACACTCGAGTCAGGATTAACATTCTTATATTATTAAATCCAACTCAAGTGAAATAACAACTGAAATACAAGTAACCCAAAGGACGTTGGAATAGCCATCCTCTAAGGATCCGCTAAACTATCTGCTATGTAGTAATATACGCTAAATAGATAATATCAGTAATATAAAATATCAAAATAGTATTAAGGCGTTACCATTATCCCCCTTAACACATTTTATATAAGCGTTATAGTCTATACGGCACTGTAAACTCCACCGTAAACTGGTGGGATATCAGGGAGTACTCCATAGGTATAACACAAAACAAATTCATAGTGGTCGCGTATATAGGGATACAAGTATGACAAGGCACATGAGGCAATACCCAAGGTAGTGAAACTACCGTTTGCCTGATCCGGACTGGTGAAAACGCATCGCTGCAACGATCGCAACACCGTCAAACAACACTCCCAAATTTACGAGGGTGCACCAATCAATAACAAGTAATGAGTAGTTTATAAAGAAGTGTGTTCGCTCGAGGTGGCTAACCCCATTTGGCCCGGCACGGGTCATGTTTTAGTCATTTCCAATTTGACACAAGTGTCAAGGTATCCATTATCGTTCTCTTTCTTCATTCATCACGTACATCATTTCAACCACTTCATTCTGGATCACACTCCGCGTATAGTTATTAAAGTGGTTTTCGGTTTAGACAGAGAGTATGTCCATAACTGATTCCGGTTTCTTTAATAACTTTCGTAATTATTACACTGGTTGGTCGTTTAATAAATTTCAAACCGAATCAAATTCAATTTCAAATTAGAATTTGTAAACCAGTATTCCGTTTATCTTTCTATGTCAATTTCCATAATTTACGTTTCAAAACTTCCAAATTACCAATTCAAAATCTTACAATTCAACTTCAACTTTTATTTAAACCAATTCAAATATTGATTCAAGTTCGTATATAAATTTCATTCCGAAAACATCTAAATTAATTTAATTTAACGTTCAAATCAATTTATTTTCATTGATCGATTTCATTAAATTTTCGTTAGGTTAATTTATCATTTAAAACAATTTCTATTAATTCTCAATTCATTAAATCAATCACTTAAGTTCAACTCCATTATATCAAAACTTCCAAATTTAATTAAATTAGATTCGTCAAATCAAATTCTTAATTTACAAGTCTTATAAATTTTTTTAACACATAAATCATCTTTTATTTCTTGTTAAAGAAAAACAATTTCACTTATTTGCTTACTTAAATAGTTTTCCAAAACTTAATTAATAAAGAATCTCAATTTCAATTATTTACGAAGTTCAAATTCACTTATTCAAAAGTTCAATTTCTCTTATCAAAGAATTCAAATTTTTATTTGATTATCAAATAATCCAATCTTATTTAGCTATTAAATATCTTCAAAACTTAATTATTAAATAATTTCAAAACTTAATAATTTCAAATTTAATTATTAAATCATTTCAAACTTAATTCAATGAATAATTCCAAATTTTATTATCAAATAATTTATTTTAAAACAACGTTCTTTCAATAATTGCTATGTTAATATTCCTGTTTCAGAATTTTTTTTTAATATTAACATTTCCTTTCATTATATTCAAATTCCAATTTCATTTCAAAACTTTTTATTTATTCAAATAAAATCTTTATTTTATTTTTAAATCAAATTATTGACCAATCGGTTTATTTAATTCTCTATCCTAAGTCAAGTTCATTTTGAGAATTTATCATTTCAACCCGATTCCATTTCAATTCAAAAATCAAAGCATAGCAAAGAAAACTTGCAGTGTGATAACTGGGATGGTGTCAAAGTAAATAAACAAGCAATAACAACAATCAATAACAATCCAACAATTTTTCTTCAAATAATCCGAAATAATCGTATTAATTTACATTGTTGTTTGTGCAAATTAATATAATTATTTCTAAAATCTACACTATCATTTTATGTAAATTAAAGATCATTACACAAATATTTGTACGGTTCTTCATTTGTCATCCATTATTCAATTTTATACTACAACAATTTATACAATATCTATTCAATGGTTCAAAGTGTGCTTAACCAAATTTTACGTGTCAATTAATTTAACAATTAAAAGGTGTCATGTTAACTAATCAAATTTCAACATATAAATCCATTAAAATTTGTTAACTATCCTATATCAAATTCAATTTACATATTAATTATCATTTTAACTATTAAAATTTAACATCCAATGTAAACATCAAACAATCAATCAATTATCAACCAAACTGGGATATTATCGATAATGGTGTCAGATGTCACAGGTGAACTGATACAGGTAATAACATATATTTAATAGTGTAAATAACTAGCAGCATCATATTTCAATTTGTCGTTTCAATTGAAATCAAATTTAATAAATAAAAGAACATTAATCGTGAGTGATTACTCACCTTTCGAGACTAAAAAGATGAACGATGAAGTTGAGTTACGAAATCCAGACACGAATTACAAAGCAACGCCATATGGATACGGATTCGACGGACAAGCTGATGGATAAGGAATTGACAAAAATCAAATCAGAACTGAATCGACGGAGATAAGATATGAGTGAACTCATATACACATAACTATATATTTATAAAAATCATATTTTATATTCACTCATTTATATTGAATGTATTTCAATTTTATTATTCCAAATAAAATACATATGTTAATATCAACATATATACATAATAAGATTTGAAACAAATACCTATATTAAAATTAACATTTATACATAACATCTGACATCTAACGGTCCTTAATCTGTTCAACCAGTGTGAGCATAGCCCTTATACAAACCGACTAGTATACTATATAATATAAGTACAAAATATATATAAACACACTTTATTGTAAAATCATATATACGTTCCAACAAGCATATAAGCTACAGCCGAACAAAATTCATATTCATTTAAAACATCTTCCACACGCTTTATAAGGATACAGCCTATTCTGACACAACATACAGACAGGAATATATATATATATATATATATATATATATATATATATATATATATATATATAATTTTTTTTTTTAAAATAAAACATGCCATATATACTTAAGAAGATAGATGCAGACCAATATTTGAATGAAGGCTAAATATATCTGCATACCCAAAAATATGCGATTGAAGGTAGGCGACAGTGTGGAGCAACTTCGGGAAGGGCCGCACGCAAGGTTATCTCGACAGGGAGGATCGGAAACGAGAGGGGCGACAGGAGTAGGCTCAAAGGAGGGGACAGGCGGAACATCGGGCTGTGGTGGTCGAATCACCGGAGTTGGCGTGGCGGATCAGTGGAAGGAGAGGTGGTCGGTCCGCATGGGGCTGTTGTGCCAGGAGGACAAAATGCAAGCTAACATGGGAAAAAGGTGGGTTCGGCCGGTGCTTAAGATGGAGGAGGGAGCGGAGCATGCAGGTGGAGGGCGGCACGAATTCGAAGGATGGAGGAAAGATGATAGGCAACACGTTTTTTTCATATATATGAAGCTATAGAGAGAGGTTATGCAGGGAAGAAGAATAATGGCTACAGGAAAGTGAAGGTTATGTATAAATTTTTGTTTGTCAGAAATTTTTTTCGAAGAGACTCAACCACATAATAAATGGAATATAACATTACCAATGTGCATCATTCAACAGAAAGGAGCTGAAATCATAACGTCAGGGAGCAGTAGAGCAATTTGTTGCTTGAAAAACACGGCTGAAGTTTTGAAAGGTAACGGAACACAAAAGGTCACGAGTTCAAAATTTTGACACCGTTACAACGGAACGTTATCATCGGTTCCGTAGCGTGACCAATCTCAAAATACAAAATAAATATACGGTCGAGATCAGCACGACGAGACGATCAAAACGGTATACGAATATCAGTGGTACGGTTGAATTATAAAAATTCGAATTTTTCTACCAGCGGAAAATGCAAGAAAAACACAGAAAAATAAGATCGACAGAGCTAAAGAAATCCGAATTTGGAAAAACGAAAAATGACGTCTTGCTCAGCAGATGATTAGAATTTTTCTATGTAAAAATATTTAAGTTTCGAAAACGTTTTATTTTCATCGTTTTTTAACTGATTAAATTGAAGTAAATTTACGCACGAAATAAACTTTCATATTTCCAAACGAAAATTTACCAGTTGCTATGTTTAACTGGATGCATTCCAAATATCAAATTTATATTTCAAAATTTTGTCGTTTTAAATCCCACAAAATTTCAATTAATAACGTTATTAAAACCGGTTAAATCTGCGGGTTGTTACATTTATTCACATTAAAGCTTAGATTCAAATATTTAAATACGAAATCTTCGAAATTCCGGGTCGTTACATTCTCCCACTACTTAGAATATTTCATCCTCGAAATTCCAACAAAAGCAACCCAAGCATCACTACTTAATAGTTTTCACAATCGCTAGCAAACAAAGCTTACGGTGTTCCCAAGTTTAAAATCTTTCTCATCACCCAAGGATGATAAATAAACTACTAGCTGTACCTTTCTCTCGACAGCCTCAGGCTATCACTTAGTTGATTATTCATACTACGTCGAACAATTCAAAGAGTCAATTCCCAAAATCTCCCTAAACGAACAAACATAGTATTTAATTACACCCAAGCCCGTACGATGTACATGGACCATCCGTATGTAGCATCAAATCCGATTACTTGCTCAATCATAAAGATTTCACTTCCAAACTAGTATATATGACTTGACACCTCTAATGTGGACTCCGATCTGATTTCTTGATTGGACGCCTCCATTCTCCTTACGTAGCTATATACTATTGTAGAAAACTTTATAATCATATCAAGAATCTATAACAACTGTTAGTCACACCTTGAAATTATATACTCGTATCATAGATCAAGAACTGTCATGCACATAAAATGATATACGTACAACTCACGCACTTTATTCTATTATTTTTTAAATACACCAATTACATTTTAACTTATATTTCTTTTCACATAAATAATATTTCTCATTTTGATATTAAAATCATTTCATAAAGCATTACTTAAGTTTTTAAATATTTTATAAAGTCTTATTTATAAAGCTTAATTGTTTGAATCGACTTAAATAAAATACTTCATAATTTTTAAAAGTTAAAATGAATTTGCTTTGCATTTCAAAAGACCAACATTATGGAAGAAAAAATAATTCTCAAACGATGGAATAATTATTCCTTAGTAATCACTTTCTGAAAAGAAGAGTTTGCTTGCGTGAAATTAAGTAGGAAACATATAATTTCTGTAACTCTTGCTGAAATGAAGTCCGGGAAATAAAGAACGTATAAAAATCCACAGCAGAAGCGTAGTCATTGTGCAGCCAGTGCCATCTTATAATATTTCTGAAAATTGTGAAGCAAAGTGGCTTGGATGTTTCAGACCTTCGAAAATGCTACTTGAGCATTTCATAGAACATCAGAATTTAACCAAGATTAATACTGTGGATGACATACTTTACTTCGCATCTTGCAAAATAGAAAATGTAGAAACATGAAGATATGCATCAAAGAAAGATAAATTGAAGGTGCATCTATAATCTATACCATAATGTATTCCAAACATCATGCAACCATGACAAAAAATAACTGACATTTCAAGACAACTATTGGTACGAAAAATAGAAATAAAAGTTAGAACTGGGATTTGTCAAGGCTATCGAAGTAAGGATGTTCCATTGCAGCCTTTGCGGATATCCTGTTAGCTGGATTATACTGGAGCATTTTCTGTAAAATTACCAAAAGTATCATTAGGATACAGTAAATAAAGTATTGTCGAAGCTGTACGTGCGTGCGTGCATGCATACATACATACACAGGGATACTTACAGTAAGTAATGTCGTCTAACATTTATGCATGTTCATATTGGAAAAAAGGTACACATACAGAGATAGATAGATAGGGATATGAGAATGTGAATTACCAACAAAAGATCAACTCCTTGAGGTTCGAGTGTGGGAACAGCACGTGCAAAATTCTGAGGCTTCCATTGAGGATATTCATGCCAGTCCCTTAGAGAAGTTACTCCTGGCCATTGCTCCTCAGTAGGAGTTCCTAATAGCCTATAAAAAAGCGTAAACGTGAAGGAAGAAGATTAGGTAAAGGTCTAATGAATGAGACATCAAAAATAACAAATCAACACGGTTGATACACACACAAGCGCATGCGTGCTTGTATGATTATATGCGCACACACATCTATGCAAGCATGTATGTTTTAGTGATTATGCACATACACATCTATGTACGAATGCATGTTTAATCTAGACACGTCATATGTAAGCATGCATGTTTAATCTAAACACGACTCCCAAGCATGTGTCACTTTTCAGGTTTTACATGCAGTTAGCATCGAAGCTAATGCACTGTAAAACATTTAGACATGTGTTTGGCTTCCAATACACCACAAGAATTCACTGCTTTGTTTTTTATGTTTCTTTGGAATTGTTACTCCCTTTGTTATCAAAAAAATTAAAATCCCAATTTGAATCAAATCTCTTCCATTCCGATTTGGTTCATTACAATTCGAACTCAATTAAAACCAGAATTGAGAAAAATCATTCAACCGATACTTATATATTTAATATGTTTATTTCAATCCGCGGTTTCATTTTTAATGTTTTCTAAACCAAAACAAAAATGAAATAGGATAGAAAACTGAATTTTATGTTTAGATATAGAAATTCAAACATCATAATTAATTTTAAAGTGTGTGCAAATCTTAAAATATGCATCTTTTGAATCCGGTTTATGACCTAAATCTCGTTTTGATTTAAAGTTTGAACTTTACGTGATTTACGATTTGGATCCCATTTTCAAAACCTTGGCTACTGCTATTGGTTAGAAAAGCACATCTATATCTGATACCAGATTTGCAGGTACACTTAAAAGGATAACTGTCAATGTGTTTATGAAAAAGAAATACCTGAAAATGTGAAGCAACTGTTGCAATTCAGAGTCACCAGGGAATAAAGCTTGCCTTCTCACCATTTCAGCTGCAGCCATAATTTACAAGAACAAAATTTAGGAGAAGGACCATAACGACTGGAATCATTTCATAATTTTGGTATGCTTTACGTGGCATTTTAAGCATGTAAATAACAGTCAACATGCAAATATGGATGAGTTAATACAACATAATTTTCATTACATATTGTCTACTAAAATAAAAGCAGTTGATACATACCAAAAATGCATCCCACTGACCACATATCTACACCAGTTGAGTAATGACTGATTCCCAATAAAACCTCAGGAGCTCTATACCAAAGTGTGACAATCTACATTTGTAAAATGTCACATACTCTGAGGACGAAAAAACCGATGTCTCGGCTATACAAATATAATGAAATTGGTTTAATACCTCATGAGTATAGCTCTTAAGTGGAACTGTAAAGGTCCTTCCAAGCCCTAGATCAGCAATCTTCAAAATTCCTTTATCTTTATCAACTAAAAGATTCTGAGGCTTCAAATCCCTGTTATGAATACATAATTCACAATAAAACAGATGATAAGGCTAAAAATAGTAAAATATAGGTAAAAAAGAAGACCTATGAAGCACTCCATGACTATGGCAGTGGGCTACTCCTTTACAAAGCTGATACAAAAAGCTCTGCATATATTAACAGATGTATATTAGAAATTTTGAGCGCAATGATTCAAATAGTATATACGAACACCATCTACATCATGACTTACACACATACTGAATATATCAAATATAAACTGAGGTAACACTAATATAAACTGAGGTAATTCTTTTTCTTTTTTTTTCCATTTTCTTTAATCTAATATAAACTGAGGTAACTCTAAAAAGTTCAATAAAACTCCTGGGAATGAACGTACAAGTTGCCATATATGTGCATTGTAACACTTCCACCAGATCAAATCATATCATTTTAAACTAATATCAAACATGATAGAACTGTTGGTTATCTATTCATGATATTAAAAGAACCATTTGTGCTAACCAACAAATTTATCCAAGAGCAAAATAGCATAATAAAGATAGTGTTGCTGAGGGCACCTTTATTTACACTTACTAGTACCATGTAAAATTCAATAGAATTGAATATAACTTTCGTTCTTCGTAATGCCCTTTTATTTCTATTTTTCACTCAGCAGAAAAAACTACGGATCGACAATACACTTCCGTTAAAATTGACTGAATGTCAAATTTAAACTATCATACGACATTGTGCGGTAGCATATATGTTTACACAGTAATAAACCATTTGATATAAATATGTTGTCCTACTTATAATAGGGTAGCCTCATCAATTTTTATATTAAGTTCACAAGTGAATTTTAATGGTATTTTTTAGAAATGGTAATACAAAGTGTAAAATCCAGTTGCCATATACAAAAGTACCTGTATGACATTAGGGGGAAGTGGTCTAGGATTTGAGCCTCTACGATAAATGTCAATGAATTTCTTCAAATCAGTTTCTAAATATTCAAATACCAGATAAAGTAATGGTTTCCCATTTTTATCCATATGCTCCACATCCAGCAATCTGAAAATTTTAAAACTCAGTCAATGACCAAATCAAAAGGGCGTTATTCTTCTGATTTTTTTTTATTTTTTTCAAAAAAACAAAACGCTCTTCATAGCAATTTATCAAGGCTTCGACGTACATTACAATATACTTGTCCCTTTTAACACATTATAAATTAGGGGGATTGACTGATACGATAAATTGATAACTTGAGGGTAAAAACAGATGACTAGTAACAGTGATTTTCAGGTGGGCATAGTTGACAAAATTTTCAAACAATTACAAAAGTTATTACAATTACAAGGACAACAAGATACATCAGTCTAACCGATGCTACGCGTTCTCATTTTTGGTTTCTCAATTGAGAAATTTCATCATCCACAATAATTTACAATGTTTTATATAAAAAAACCCAAAGATTCATCTGATCCCAGATTCCTCTGTCCGGTGTGTCCAACTAATCAGTAGTTCAGTACATGGTTTTTTTTTCTAAATTTTTACAAATAGAAGAGAGGGTATATTTTTGTAAAAGACTATACTGATTGTCCGGACACACCGGGACAGAGAAATTTGGGACGATTTGCTCCCTCAATTTTGTCATGGAGACAGATATGGGTGATCTTGAGGCCAACCAACTATTCCATGATTCCATTAACTCATAATTAAAGTTAAAGTCAAAGATCCGAATATACAATCGTTACCTAACAATATATATGCTCTGAGAAAGCATTTGGAGCAAAGATATCTCACGAAGAGCAGTAGGCGGAATTCCTTCTTCGTCCATTTCGAGCCTGGTCTTTTTTAGCGCAACGATTTGACCGGTCGTTTTGTCCTTGGCTTTGTAAACTTTTCCGTACGTTCCTTCTCCAACCTTCTCCAGCTTCTCGTACTTCTCCATGGAAAATCGAAACCCTAGAATCAGATACTGGATTTGGAGCGTGGTTAGTTTGATTTGAAGGACAAGTGTGACAGTTTTACAGGGATCAAAGTACGGTGCGATTTATAGACTGTTTGGGGGCAAGTTGGGGAATTGATGAATGATAAACTAAAGCGCCTGTTTATTTTCGAAAATTGAAATTTGAATTTGGGAGGAACAGAGGGCAAGAATTTCTGGCCGAAACTAATCTAACGGCCGCTGTTCAATCAAAGAACGTCTAGATTAACCCAACATTAAAAACCAAGAACGCCCCATAGTTTCGATGAACTCACATAAACCGTCCCTATATTTTACACTGATTCTTCTTATGCGTCCTGTCCTGCGTTAGATTCAACCAATTTTAACACAACAGTACGCCTTTTGTTGCATGCACCACTAAAATTTCAAGTATACCCTTGTGTGAGTTTACTGTTTATCGATTATTTTTTCTTTCTCATGCAACGATTTATCGTTCTTTATGAACCCCATACAAACCGCGCTACTTTCTATGTGTGAACTAATATCATCACGTCATCTCACAACCTCTCAGTCCCAACTAATCCCAAACCACACTATATGGCTGTCAATGATACCTGAAAAATTCAAAATCCGTCTGTATCCGTATACGAAATATGAAAAATTATCCGATATCCGAAAAAGGATACGGATACGGATATGACCATATCCGTTTTTATCAGGATTATAGTTATTTTTTTGTGAATTTTAGTACATAAAATGATTGTCGTTTACTATTATATTCCGGTAAAAAAAAAAATTATATATATATATATAACAATTTTTACTGCTTAAAATTATTTTTCTTAGTGTATTTATTATTTTTATATATTTAGTACAAAAACGAATTTATAATAAATCAAAATTTTCTATTTATTTGTTTAGATTTATCGGTTGTGAACTGATCGAAAAATATCCGATATCCGTCTGCATCCGCAGATACGGATATCATAAAACGATTTTGGATACGAATGCGGATGTAGCACTATCCATATCTGAAAGTATCCGTTTACAGGCCTACCGCATTAGACCTTCGTCGCCATCGTCAGATAGTTGGTTTTCTATTATGTATTATTCTTCTTTTTTTGCAGATCTCGACAATGGTCTTGAAAATTGAGATTTCACGTATAAAAGTAAAGGTATAATTTTTTGGCTGATTCTATTTATACACTATAATGTCTTAACGTACACCATAAAATATAATAAACCAGTATATATTAAAAATTACTTTATATACACCATAAATTTTACAAGATACCCTTATTTACATCTCTATCATGTTCTCGCTTTAAACATTAAAAATTATTTACATAAAAATAAGAATTCCTGACAATGAATTTAGTTAAAATTGTTGTGACGCCCCACACCGAGACTTCTTTTTATTGGGGTTCTTACGAACCTCAAACTCATCACTACTATCTCGCTCTTTCTCGACGACTTCAAGGTGAAGCGCCGAGTCCACTAACTCCTCAAATGATAGCTTAAGCTGGAGCATAAGAGGCTTCTTCAAATATTTCTTCAAATCAGAAACAAACCGAAGATTCTTCTTATAAGAAATGCTGATAAATTCGAGCCTATATTTTGATTCGGACATGCGAGCACATCTTCTCTAGCATGGATTTATCTTATCATCACTACATTCATGTAGCATCGAGTATGATGCAAGAGCGTGCTCTCGATTGGTATGAGCTTCTTGTTGCCGAGATAGACGAGTCCACCCTTGGCAATAGTTTAGAGACAGATTTGAGCTCAAATTTGAGACTGAGTCTGAGAAAGCTTTCCTAGCCCGTCGCTCCCTTGAGTTGAAGCAAGGGAAATCATATGTTCTCGAGTATGTATCTTCTTTCGATAGCAAAATGAGTCCATGCGGAAGTAGAATAGGCTAAGTCTAAATGTACCTAACCCGAAACATCTCCGTCTGACCCGAGTATAAAATACATGGGTTAGTCTAGCTAAACAAATCAATTTAAGAGAAATACGATAATATAAGCATAAGGTTCAAGGTGATAGACTATTCAAAAGAGTAGATACAATTCAATACATTTGGTTACTTCAAGTGACATAGTGAAGTAAGGATAGTTACTTCATGTGGCATAGGTATCACAAAGCATGTGCACAATCTCAAAAGAGATAAAACTCTAAAATAAATCTCCAACAATAATGCGTCTCATATCATCGGCGGTTCTCAAAACATCAAATATGGTTTAGGGTTAAATCCTAAACCCGCCATATTGGCAACTCAAAACATGCTCAAAGAGATCCCATCTCAAAATACGCCATAAGGCAAATATATCTTCAAATAGAAGAATAAAATCTCAAATAAACGCCAAAAGACAAATCTCATAAAATATCGCCAAAAGGAAAATCTCAAATAACGCCAATGTAGGCAACTCAAATCTCAAAGATAGAACGTCTCAATGGGCAATTTCACATAAGGTAGTCGCATATATATATATATATATATATATATATATATATATATATATATATATATATATATAACGGCTCGAATGGACAATAATAAAAAGGCGATGCACTCAAGAAATCACAATAATATCATCTCAAAAATTTACATGTGCAATTGGCCGAAGCCTGCCAAGTACCGTTCTCTCTCAAATGTGGTACCACGCCTGAAGTCAAATGTGCAACGGAAGCGTGGTGGGTCCATAACCCACATGTCCCAGTGTTAGTCCTTGAGATGATGGTTTTGATGACAACAACCTTAGGACTTGTTATAAAATATAAATACTAACATTATAGTTTAGATATATATGTATATGCAGGATTTAACCATACAGGTACCAAAAATGAAGACTGTATAGTATAGAGATTCAAGATTGAAGATATTAAGGTTGAAGATTCATGAGTGTCAAGATATCAAGAGCACAAGATAAGTATTGAGTCTTGAATTATGTTAAAACTTCTTGAAAACACTTATATCTTTATTCGAAATTTATTCATGGAATGGAATCCACTTCGAGACCTGTTAAAGGGATGGCACCCTAGTAGGATGGAACCCACGATAATATCTAATGGAACATATAGTGGTCCTATTTTGATATCCACTAATTTTATAAAAATGTTTTTCAAAAATATATCTCTTATTTTCTAAAAAATATTTCTAAAACTTTCTTTTCAAAAAGACGTCTCTCTTGGTTTTAAATATTTTAGCCTCAAAACAATTTTTATCATTTTTAATATTTTGATTTCAAAATTGTCCTTGATTTTAAACTATCTCTTGTTTTAAATACTTAGCTTTAAAATATTTATACTCAGATTTTAAATCACTTATAGATTAAGATTATATATTAAAAATTACTTTCTAAACTCTTTTATATGTTTAAACTATATTCAAATATATTTATAAAAGTTTAGAAATTGTTTTGAAAAATTATAGAAACCAATTAATAAGAAAATCAAAATCATCATTTTTGCTTAGAGCAAGTCGACATACTCCTACCCTCCCCCCCCCATGTTGACATGGTGCCCGTTAAAATTCAAAATTCAAATTTTCAAAAGAAGTGTCTATTCGTCGTATCCTTTCACAAATAGATATGGCTATTGATCTTCTATAAATACTAGTGGTTCTAAACAAATTTTCAATAAGATATCACTTGTTTTCTCTCCTCTTCATCTTCCACATTTATTCTAAAGAATCCCAACTTATACTTTGCCGAAATACCAAGTGAATCAAACTTGATTATCTCTTGCTTGATCGTCTACCACTCTCTCCATAAGATCTCAGTGCTATTCAGAGTTATAGAATTATTTGTAAATCAAACTGTTGAGTAAAAGGTGTGGTTCAGCCTTGAAATCAATTGGGTGTGATTGTTGCCCTAGAAATCGATTAGGTGATCTTGTGGCCTGGTATATCAAGAGAGTTTGCTCCGGATTCGAATACAAGAGGGTGTAACTCGTGGCCTTGAAATCGAGGGTGTAGCTTAGAAGATTATTTTGAAAAGAAATCCGTACAATTATGCAGGACTGGATGTTAACTCCGAACCAATATAAAATCCTGGTGTGTTCTTTCCTTTGCTGCTTTTATTTATTATTTGCATCTATGTTTGATTCTGTGATTATATCTGTGTCTGTGTACTGCATTTGTTGGTGATTAAATTACGTAAGTTTTAAAAAGATTTAGAAAATCCATAAAACACTATTCACTCCCTTTAGTATTATTCTAGCCTTAAGATCCGTAATCCGCATTTGTCACATTTGGTATCACATCTAGGTTTTCAAAGTTTTCATAATCTGAATTTTGAAAGTTTTTGAAATGGCCACCAACACTGGATTTGTTAACACTATCGCTAGTTCATTTGTAAAGGGTCGGTCTACTGCCAGACCACCACTTTTTAATGGTAGTAACTATGCATATTGGGCATGTAGAATGAAAATATATTTACAGTCAATAGGATTAGACACTTGGAATATCACACAAACTAAATATTTTGAACCCACAACTAGTTTTTCACAGTGGACTGCTGAGCAAAAGACTATTGCACAAAATAATTCCAAAGCCATGAATATTTTATTTTGTTCACTCAATAGGAATGAATTCAATAGAGTATCTGTTTGTAGGTCTGCATATGATATCTGAATTTTTTTACAACTTACTCATGAAGGAACAAGCAAAGTCAAACGGACTAAAATATCCATACTCACGAATCAGTTTCAATTATTCAAAATGAATTCTAATGAGTCTGTTTCAGATATGTATAGTAGATTTTAAGATATTGTGCATTCTCTAATATCATTGGGAAAAAGTTTCTCCAAAGAAGATCAAGTCAGAAAAATTCTAAATTCTCTTACACCGGAATGGGATCAGAAAACTCTTGCAATTGAAGAAGAAAATGATACTGGTACTTTAAAGATAAGAATTGATTGGAAATCTAATGTCATTCGAAGTTCAAATGCAAGGGAGAAGAGATAGCAAGGCATTCGAAAAGAAGTCAATTGCGTTTAATGCATTAATAGATGAATCAGAATCGGGTAGTGATGATGAAGAAGAAATAGCTTTCATGACAAGGAATTTTTGAAAGTTTCTAAAACACAAAAAGATGAACAACTTCAAAAAGAACGATCATAGGAATTCTGGAAATCATAACGTAGTACCAAATCACGTCAAATGTTTCAACTGTGAACGAACCAGGCCATCTCAGTAGAGACTGTCCGCATCTTGATAAGCAACAGTTTCCTAGAAGCAATGATTATACAAACAAAAGGAAAAGAGCATATGTCGCTACACTAGATGATTCAGACTCAGACTCATCCTCAAGCGATGATGATCAGAAGATAGAAAATTCAAATATGCGCTTTACGGCTATTCATGATTCTGATGATCTCAGAGATATGAATCTAGAAAAAGGTACATGTTTACAATATTTTGGTTGAAATTGTTTGCTTAAAATTGATCGATTGTTTAATTGTTCTTGAAATTATGTGTTGTTTGAATTTTAAATTTATCGTCATTATTATTATTATTTTTATTTTAATATTATAATATTTTTTTTATTAAAGGAGTATTATTATATTTAATATTACTCCAAAAATATATATAGACATTAAAAATAATATATATATATATATATATATATTAAAAGTGTATAAGAAAAGATAAGTCACATGAATTCTCTAACCCATGGTGACATGGTCCTAACCATGATGTTGACATGCCTGTCAGAAATTTGAAATTCAAATTTGAATTTAAAAATTTGAACTTCCATCCACCTTTTCACCAAATCCAATGTTCTGAAAAGGTACTTCTTGATTAGAGAACATGACTATTGAATATCTATTTATTTCCTTTATCCTATCATATCTTTTCACTTTCATTTCAAAGTTCAAACTCTATTTTCCTTATTCAAACTTTCTACTCTCTTTAAAAATGGCTTCTTCAAGCACTCCATCCATAATGAGGCTGTCTAAAACCATCAAAGAGTATCTCTATAATGATCCGGAAGCAATCAAGGCTTATATAAGCCATGCTAATTACGAAAAAGCTCATACGGGAAAGTTTGCTATCTTTAGCGATTTCTCTACATATGAAATCAATACTCTTCTTTAAGAGAACCATATCCTTAGTCTTTTTGACAATACCGAAAATGATTTTTATTGTTATCCAAATCTTGTTAAAATATTTTATGCGAATTTGAATCGTGGTTTTCATGAAGAAAATGAAAATGAAATTGGGAGTAGTATTAAAGGCACTAAAATTGTTTTAAATTGTGAAATTTTGGGCAACATTCTCAGTTGCAAGAATTCGGGAATGGAACTTTCTACTTTTAATATTGGTGAACATGATCGTGAGATGTTTCATCATATTTTCAAAAAAGATGACAAATTTGAATTTAAAAATCGTAACTTTCGTCCGAAAGCACGTATTGTTAATCTTCTTTTACAACATACTATCACTCCTAGATCGTGAAATTTCAATAATCCGACTTTAAAAATTTGTAAAGCTTTTTTTGCTATTTTGGTCATTATGACATTAATTGGGTGCAAGTGATTATGGATGAACTTCGTCCTAAGAATTTGGATGGGTGAGAATACTTTGTATCACGGAATCTATCTCACTCGGATTTTTTAATTATTTTGGTGTTGATTATAAAAGGGAAGACTTTGTTTCAAGAAAAGTGTTTAATCATGCTAATATTTCTCTTTCTTTCATATTTCAACAATATGAATCTCTTGCCGAAAAGGATGAAAGGTTGGCACATGAAGAGATGGAAGAAGAAAATGAGGAAGAAGAAGGGGAAGAAATGGAAATTGAAGAAGAAAAATGAAGATACCTCGTTGGAAAGTATTAAATATCCTATCAATACTAACAAACCTTCCAACAAAACTCTACTCAAAAATCAAAAGGTCATAGTGGAAAATCAACGGATTCTCAAAAGATCCGTTAGTAAGAAATTGGATAAATTAACCACTAATATGAAAAAGTTCTTTGATAAAGTTGGTCGGAAACTTGACTTACCATCATCCTCTAGCACATTCTAAAAACTAGGATGTGATGTACTAGTTAATTTTGTATGAACTTGTATTATTCTTTTATCATGTTATGAAATATCTCATGTATTAGCTCATCTTATCTATCTTATGTTTTGCTACCTTATCGTCTCTTTGAAATAAATGTTAATATAGTATATAAGTTTATATATATATACATACTTATTCACAAAACAAAGAAGACACATAGATTAACATACCCATGTCGACATACCCCAACCCCCTATGTCGACATATAACTGTCTGATTTAGTTATTTTTCAAATTTTGAATTTAAAATAACTAACTTATGGCTATTAATTTTAAACAAATTCCTGCATATTTAAACACCTGTTTCTTCCGGAAATTTATAACCTCTTCATTTCTACTCATCTCTATTTACATCTTTTAAATATTTAAATGACATCCTCTTCTCAAACTCTAAGTGAAAATCTTGAAGAAACTCTCATGTCATCCAAGAATATACTTACTTTTATTCTCCGCAATCAAAGGCACTTAGAACTAAGTCAAATGCAGATGATAAAAGAACAAGAGAAGCATTTCGATGCCCTCCGTTGGATGATTTCTGCCTTAAACAAAGATGATTTTGATGCAAATCCTAAAGGAACTTTGATTCAAGATAATGAAGATTGGAAAGATATTAAAAAGGACTGTATTTTTGGAAAAGAATGATGGGTTGAAGTTCCTAAAATTATTTGATCTCCTTATGGTTTGAATTGCTTGTTTTTGAATTATTTGATTTGAATTATTTGATTTGATTTGAACCGTTTGATTTGATTTGCTTTGATTAGAATTGATTTGGTTTGAATGGAATGTATAACATTATATGAAACAAAGTATATGGCTATTGGATTTAAACTATCATATTTGTTATGTTTTTATTAAGTAACACATGTTATTATACATACATACATACATACATACATACATATATACATACGTACATACATACATATATATACATAAATACATATACATACATATATATTCCAGTCACAGACACTCCAGTATTAGATTTGGGGGAGTTATATTAGTTTAGGATTAGTTCTTGTTGATGACAAAGGGGGAGAAACATAAAAAAGAGTAGTTAAAGTAGTTATGCTTAGAATAAGGGGGAGTTATCAGTTTTAGGGGGAGTTATTGTGAAGGTGAAGTATATTTTATAAACATAGGTTGTCATCATCAAAAATGGGGAGATTGTTAGTCCTTAAGATGATGGTTTTGATGAAAGCAACCTTAGGACTTGTTATAAAATATAAATACTAAAATTATAGTTTAGGTATATATATCTATATGCAGGATTTAACCATACAGGTACTAAGAATGAAGACTGTGAAGTATCGAGATTCAAGATTGAAGATATCAAGATTCAAGACTTATGAGTATCAAGATATCAAGATTTTAAGATTTCAAGAGTACAGGATAAGTATTGAGTCTAGAATTATGTTAAAACTTCTTGAAAGCACTTACATCTTTATTCGAAATTTATTCGTGGAATGGAATCCACTTCGAGCCTATTAAAGGGATGGAACCCTAGTGGGATGGAATCCATGAAAATATCTAGTTGAACATATAGTGTTCCTATTTTGATATCCACTAATCTTATATAAATGGTTTTTAAAAATATATCTCTTGTTTTTTTTAAAATGTTTCAAAACTTTCTTTTCAAAAAGACATCTCTCTTGGTTTTAAATATTTTAGCCTCAAAACAATTTTTATCATTTTTAATATTTTAATTTCAAAATTGTCCTTGATTTTAAACTATCTCTTGTTTTAAATACATAGCTTTAAAATATTTGTACTCAGATTTTAAATTACTTATAGATTAAGATTGTATATTAAAAATTACTTTCTAAACTCTTTTATATGCTTAAACTATATTCAAATATATTTATAAAAGTTTGGAAATTATTTTGAAAAATTATGGAAACCAATTTTAATAAGAAAATCAAAATCACCATTTTTGCCTAGAGCATGTCGACATACTCCTACCCCCATGTCGACATGGTGCCCGTTAAAATTCAAAATTCAAAATTTCAAAAGAAGCGTCTATTCGTCATATCCTTTCATGAATAGATATGGTAGTCGATCTTCTATAAATACCAGTAGTTCTAAACGAATTTTTAATAAGATTTCACTTATTTTATCTCCTCTTCATCTTTCACATTTATTCTAAAGAATCCCAAACTATACTCTATCGAAATACCAAGTGAATCAAACTTGATTATCTCTTGTTTGATTCTCTTCCACTCTCTCCATAAGATCTTAGTGTTATTTAGAGTTATAGGATTATTTTGTAAATCAAATTATTGAGTAAAAGGTGTGGTTGAGCCTTGAAATCAATTGGGTGTGATTGTTGCCCCAAAAATTGATTAGGTGATCTTGTGGCCTGGTAAATCAAGAGAGTTTGCCCGGACTCGAATATAGAAGGGTGTACCTTGTGGCCTTAAAATCGAGGGTGTAATCTGGGAGATTATTTTGAAAAGAAATTCATACAATTGTGCGGGACTAGATGTAGGGTGACACCGAAGCAGTATAAAATCCTGATGTGTTCTTTTCTTTACTGTTTGTATTTATTATTTGCATCTGTGTCTGATTCTGTGATTATATCTGTGTCTGTGTATTGTTTTTGTTGATGATTACATTACATAAGTTTCAAAAAGATTTAGAAAATCCACAAAACACTATTCACCCCCCTCTAGTGTTATTCTAGCCTTAAGATCCATAATTCGCATTTCTCACACCCATAATCGAAACCTGGCTCTGATACCAAGCTATGACGCCCCATTCCGAGACCTACATTAATAAAGAGTATTACTGGGTTATACCATCTGCTAATGCGGAGAATAGAGCTGTTTAGGAGCAATCATCTGTAGTCTTGTCTTAAATATCTATTGAATACGTCGATAAATGCTCTATAATTTTTTCTCTATCTCATGTGGATCGAAATATCCAATAAATACTTAATACAAAGTCATAGGTGGCTATATGATCTATCAGAACAAAATACAACAACTCAAATGCAAAACACATCATAGAACAGTAGGTAATCCCATATATACACACATATACAAATATATCACAAAGTATACAAAACGATACATCACATATGTGGTATGACGACCATAATACAAACACGAGTCAAAAATATATATATCAGAGTAGCAACAAAAAGGTCTACGCAAAAGCTTCAACTTTGCTGCTAAAATCCGAGTTTCAACCTTCAATTAGCAAGGTGAGTTCCTAAATCTCACAAATGCTAGCTGAGCAAAGCTCAAATCGCTCAAAAATGTGAAAATCTGCTTGCTGTGTAAAATTTTCCGTGGTTGATTTTGCTTGTTTATAATCTGATTTCTGTTGCTAGTTTGAAACCTTATAACTTTTGATTCCAGCACCAAAATGCTGTCGGATTTCTTGCATTTGGTAGCTTGCTTGTTGAACTTCATCCATGTAGAATTTCATTGACAAATATTGCTGTTTGATATGTCAAAACTTGCTTAGAAAATTAGATCGAATGACCTTACACTGATTTTCATGAGTTACGAATTGCAGAGGATAGCATTGCTCTTACCGCATTCCGCACTCGTAATGAATCTTATGAGTGGTTCGTTATGCTGTTCGGAATGACGAACGCTCTAGTCTACTCCATCAATCTTGAGAATCGAGTATTTTGAGAATATCTCGATGAGTTTTCTTTGCGTTCCTTGATTTTGAGTGTAAGTTATAAATTGAGTTTTCAAATCTTTAAAATTGAAGTTATGTTCTAAGAGAATTGGATTTTGTTGTGATATGTAAAGAATATTTTGTGTATTATATGAGGAATTTCTTTTTATAGAAAATGATTTTATTTGTGTTGGGGCGTCACATCTTGTCTTTGTTTTTGCTAGATTATATGAGGATAAGTTGCTACTTTGATATGTATATTTGAGATTTTAATCTTATATGCCATTTGTCGTATTTGGAGATGGTGATTTCTTTGAGTTGCTTTTGAGATTTCCATTAGGGAAGGTTTGGGATTTCTCCTTTTTAGGAGCTATAATTTTCCTTAAACCATTATTGATGATTTGTGATATGCCGATGATACGAGACTTGCTATATTTGACGTTTTATGAATTGTTTCATCTCTTTTGAGATTGTATGTTTGTGCAGTGATACCATATTATCACTTGATGTAACCATACACTTTAAATTGTCCCTTCCCACTTGAGAATATTATCACATTATCTTTATGCTCATATTATCACTTATCCTTGTAAATTGATCATTTTAGCTAGACTGAGCCGAGCACCACATAATAGATCTAATAGGAAATCAGTGAGATGTAAGGGTAAGGATAAAATATCTTCTCGAATGAGGAGAAGAACACAAATGGAAAATCATTACTTTGGGTGAAGTAATATCACAAAGCCTATAAATAAGCATCCAAAGAAGTTATCTCAAAAAGAGGTAAGAATGGCAATATCAATTAAATTTAAAGAATCTTCTCATCTCCTTAGTGGTCATCCTCGTGGAAAGATGACCGAAAGACTAAGAACCGAAAATGAAATCAATACAATACTCGATTCCCCGATTGGGTGTCATACCCGAGCGAACTCACAGAAATCAACAAAGTCCCAGTGATTGGCGTTCGAGCGTTGTATTGATTTCATTTTCGGTTCTTAGTGTTTTAGTCATCCTTCCATGAGGGTGTCCACTAAGGAAATGAGGAGATTCTTTGAATTTAATTAATATTGCCATTCTTACCTCTTTTTGAGATAACCTATTTAGACGCTCATTTATAGGCTTTGTGATATTACTTCACCTGAAGTAATGATTTGTCGTTTGTGTTCTTCTCCTCATTCGAGAAGATATTTTATCCTTACCCTTATATCTCACTGATTTCTTATTCGATCTATTGTGTGGTGCTAGCGTCAAGGTGAAGCAAGCTTTGAGGAGAAGATAACTTCCAATAACTTGTAGTACCCATTAAACAGACATGCAAAAGTGAAAACTAATTAACAGAAAACACCTCTCAAATTTTAGATTCTGGTTAGATAATAATGTTTTGGAATGAGATTACCTTTTGATTCTCTTTATATTTGATAAGAACAGCAATTTATTGAAGAGTATTTTACATTTAAAATAATTATTATATAATATTTAAATAATTTTAAGTTATAAAAATCTATTTATTCTTTATAATAAGGGAATTTTTAAATATAGTTTTCAAAACTGATTTCGTAAATTGGTTTTAAAAAACTCTTTTGGAAATAAAATCTTGTCGGCCGACATGTAACACACATTACACTATAATATAAAATAAAATGCATTTTTCTTCCAATTTTTATACAAGAAAAATATGTAAACCCACATACTTATAAAATAAAACACTTGCCACCATACAAAGGATAAATTTATACTTTTAAAACATTTCTATAAAATAAAGGATTTTAATAATAAAAATGTTTTAAAAGTGTAAATTTATCTTTTATATGGTGAAAAGTGTTTTATTTTATAAGTATGTAGGTTTACATATTTTTCTTGAATAAAAATTGGAAGAAAAATGCATTTTATTTTATAATATAGTGTAATATGTGTGTACATGTCGGCACTCGGGTCAGTCCAAGTTGTTTTAGGTTAGATACCTACTTTTGGACTTTACCTGATACTTCTGCCTTGGATATCAGCTTATCTCTTTTTGTAGTTTTATAGTCATTTTGTATGACTCTGGTATGTATTTATTATATTGACTCGTTCTATATATTGTGATCCTTGTACCACTTCCATTGTATCATTTGTATTGTATATGATGTATCTCTGTGTGTGGGTATATGTGTGTGGATGTATGTTTGGCTACCGTTATGTGATATATTGTACATATATTGTTGTTGTATTTTGTTCTGATAGATCAGTTAGCCACTTTAGTTTTGTATTAATCATGTATTGAATATTTTGATCCACTTGAGAAAGGGAAAAAAATAGAGCACTAAATCGATGTATTTAATAGATGTTTAAAGCAAAGCTATGGGTGGTCGCTCCTAACCAGCCTTATTCTTTGCATTAGCAGATAGTATTACCTAGTAGTACTCTTTGTTAATGTGGGTCTCGGGATGGGGCGTCACAGCTTGGTAAGCACTAGATGGATAACCCAACATAAGAATTCATTTTCTTTAAAAAGAAATACCTCATATATAATACCCAAAATATTCCTTGTTTTTTTTTCAAAAAAAAATCCAATTTCCCTTATAAAAAATATATTCACATATTTACACTATATAATAAAACAAAGTTATATGAGTATTATATATAAAGTATTTATTTTTAAATAAAATGAATTCTTGTGTTGGGTTGTCCGTCTGGTGCTTTAGGAAATTTCTATCGATAACAATGGCCAAACGCATCGACCAGAACAACAAAAAAATCTAAATTTTGGCACTAATATTGTAAATTCTTTAAGAAAATTTAAAATTCTTAATTTCATCAAAACTAGCTCTAATTTTAGAAGAAAAAATCCGAACATAACCGAATTAGAGCAGTTAGTTATGAATTTTATCTTAATTGATATTATACATTTCATTAACTTCACCAAATTTGTATAATTTTGATCAAATATCATAATTTTAGTGTTTCAGTTAGACGAGTTACAAGAAAAAGACTAAAAATGCAATTAAGTAGAAGGGTAATTCAGCTATACATGTTTCTAGTAAAAATAATGGCATGTGCTTGTTGATTTTTGATGTATGAGTAGAATCTGCCTAATTTTTTTTTATTTTTTCCACTAGAGTCACTACATCGTAAAGAAAATTCCTAGTGTTTTCTCTGTGTAGGTATCAATATTTCCAAGTAGAGTAACCGCAGGGAAGAATATTTTCAGTTTTTTAATAAATAATGCAATCTGGTTATATGATGAACGTATTTTTCTGCATTTTAAACCGTTTGTCTCATATATTTTTATTTTAATAAAGCGATATTATACGGGTATATTTTTGTGGTTTTGCAGATTATAGATTTGGGAATGCAACGTTGAAATTAATCGGTTGTGGCGTTCATGGGTTCAAAAGACATGTAGCAATGAGTGCAGCATTTTGAACACTGAACACATCAAACATGGTCATGCTTACATTGGTTTCAAAGATTATACATTCCCCAATTCAAGTTTTGCATATTATCCAAAGCAAAGTCATGTGAATAATTCAAGCGAAGGAGCAACTCACATTTTCTTCATGGTCACATTATTTTGTATGAAAAGCATGGTCAAGTTTAAATCAAGCAATGTTGGACCACTCATAACCTCACAATTCTCTAATTCCAAAGCTTAGCATAGTCATGTGAATGCCACCAGACTAATTCTTTACCAATTCAAACAATGATTACGTGCAACTCAAGTAATATATCCAAAGGCAAACCAAGTCAAAGCAACGTGGCTACATATTTTCCGCAACAAGACTTATTTTGGGAACGAAAGTATATAAATAGAGAAGAGACAGCAACTAGAGGATCATCATCTCTTACCCCATCACTCTTCTTCAAGTTTAATTTTAAATTCAGCAGTGTTTTTATTTTCGAACAAGAATATGTAGGATTGTTGATTAGATTTAGCAATTTATTTATTCTTGTTCTTAGTTATTGCACTCTTTTCTGTTAGTTAATAAACATTTCAATTATTTGCTCTGTTATTTTCTTTTCTGCAATTTCAATTTCTGTTCTGAATTTTACAATTTTATATTTTGGTTGCAATTTCGATTAGTTTCGGAATCGACTCGGAGTATATTATTGTTTTTATTTCATGTTCAAGCTCCACCATCAAATTTGTTAACACGCCTAAGATTTAAATAGGGATTTCAAATATTTTAAAACACAATTCCCTGTGTTCGACCTGCATACTACACGCCTGTGCGCTTGCAGAATTAATTAAAATTTGTGCTTTTCTAATCAATAGAAAAGTCGCGACAAGTTTTTGGCGCCGTTGCCGGGGAGTTGTTATTTTGAAATTTTCTATTTTTCTGTTTTATGGTCTATTCGTGTTAATTTAATTTCGTTCTTTTACATTAGTTTCAGGAAAAAAAATCGTTTTTTTTTTCGTTTTTCAGTTCCTTTCACCAATGTAGCATTTTACTTATAAAAAAATTTTCTTGATTTCTTTTTGTTCTCTGCATAAATTCAAGTTCTCATTTGGTTTAGTTCTGTTTCGCGTTACATTTTGCATGCATTTTCATTCACCTATTTTGATCGCATTCACCATATTCACATTAATTTGCATATCCATGTTTTCACGTTTTTCGCATTGCATATGTTCATGCGCATATATTCATGTTGCTCCATTTTAGTTCTGCATTCATTCTATATTTGTTCTTTTCAATTAATCATTCATTTTAGCTTATTAGTTTCTGTCTTTAATTAGTTTCATACGTTAAGTTGCATACGTTAGTATATTTTCATACGTTTCTATTATTACAACTTCTGTTTAGCCTCAACATTTACGCATGTTTATTTAGTCTTTTCAGCAACACATTAGTGCGTACATTGGTTCTGCGTTTAATTAGTTTCTCTTTTTCATGATCATTTAGTTTCTTACGATGCATTCTTCACACGACTTTGCTTTGGCATGTGCGTCATTAGTTTCATAAGATAGTGTTCATTTTCACGTACTTCATTTGCGATCTAACAAAAGCATTCACATTAATTTGCGTACTTTCATACTTTGTCTATCACGTTAGTTTTCATTCATTTTTTTTTATTTTTTTTGCATGTTTTAATTTTCTACATGTTTTAGTTTTTACGTCAGTAGCCTTTCGTACTTTCTGCATTTTTTTTCACAAACAACTTTCTCTTACTGCTTCACGAAATTATCATTATTATCTTAGTCTGGCAGTTTTAATTCAACAACAAGGATCTATGGATCGAGCAATTGCCAACGGTGGAGTTTGAATCACTAGCACTGCTCAGTCGCACTGGACGGACTGTCATACCCCTCTGTAAGTAATTTTCTACTCTACAAGTGTCTAACTGAAAACTGTTTAAATTTACTTTTAGCTATTACATCTTGATTTGTTTATGCGCGTGTAGGCAAGAAATAATTTTAACCGTTTAGAAAGCCAAAATATTTCATTAAACAAATCAACGAAAATTTCAAATCATACAAATATGAGCAATCACGGTTCACAACACAGTTCACATCACAGTTCACCAAAATCGGCACCTAAATCACATGTTGGAAATAATGAATTTCATGAGAACCGATCGTTATCCCGTAGAGACCGATGCTATCAAACACGGGCTGTTCAACCTTCGGTTATTTTATTTCCACCTGCCGAAGGAAATAATTTCGAGCTAAAACTTTCTTTTATCCAAGGGGTACCGAAATTCACTGGGTCTGAAAATACTTATGAATTTCTTAGTGAATTTGGATTATACGCTTCTACAACCAAAATGCAACAACTTTCTAATGAATCCATCAAGCTAAGACTTATTCCGTTCGTGCTTCTAGAAAGTGCGAAAAGATGGCTTAATTCTCTTCCTAAAAATTCAATTAAGAGTTGGGACAATTTCGTTACTATATTTTTGAAAAGTTTCTTCCTTTCCACAAAACTCTTAAAATTCGAACTGAAATCAACCAATTCTCTCAGAATGAAGGACAAACTTTTTCAAAATATTTTGAAAGGTTCAATCAATTGTTATATAGTTGCCCATATCATGCAATCCCTAAACACATTTTGTGCCAAATCGTTTATCAAGGGCTTAACTATCAAACAAGATCCCAACTCGAATCAATGAGCGGAGGAGAATTCATGGCAAAAATAGACGAGGAAGCTTGGGAATTTTTAGAAGAGTATTTGGAAAAGGATATGCAATGGGAAACAACTCGTGTTCCAATTCGTGCTCCAAATAGAGGAGTACATGCCATTGACCCATCACATCTTCCTATAGATGCCCAAACTCCTCAAGAAGGAGAAGGACTACCCCATTACTACACACAAGACCAAATCAATGCTATAGCTCAAAATAGTCCTTATTCATCCACATACAAACCTAAATAGAAGCACCACCCCAATTTTTCATGGTCAAATCCTAACAATGTAGCTAATCCATCACATATGTATCCAATGATACCAAATCTGAATTATCGAGCCCCAACCTCTAATGCTCAAAATTCTCAACCCGCTCCTCAAACAAAACCTTCGAATCAACCATACAGGCATCCTAATTTCAGTCCATCAACCCAACCTTCTCAGCCTTCACAAGAAATTGCTCGATTGGAAAAACAAGTCTCTAAACAAAATGAACAAATCACTAACCAAGATGCAAAAATTGAGCAAATCACCAAACAAAATGAACAAATGTTGATAATGATGAAGGATCTCATGAAAATCAATGAGAAAGGTAAATTGCCTAGTCAAACCGAAGTGAATCCAAAGTATAACTCTCGAGGAGTAAATCTTTGTGAGGACGAAGATGTAAATCCGGTTAATGTTGTCACCACATTAAGGTCTGGAAAGAAGGTGGACAACCATGTCGGCAACCCCGACGTCCTTCTTAAGTCTTTCCTTGTTCAAAATTCTGAAACTCAGTCAACACCCACTGTTGTCAATCCAAACAAATCTAATTCTTCATCCAAGGTCGGCAATTCCAACCACTCTTCGCTTTCTGATGTTGGCAACCCCAGCATTTTAGGGCCCTTATCTTCACCCTCTAATATAACACCTTATTCTTCGAATGAAAAAACTTCCGAACGAGTCTATAAACCCATTGCTCCATTTCCCCACAGACTCAACAAAAAGAAGAAGCCCGCTAATTTTGACCAAATTCTTGAAATCTTTAAACAAGTTCAAATTAATATTCCGCTTCTTGATACCATTGAGCAAATTCCTCAATATGCCACATGTCTGAAAGAGCTATGCACTCAAAAACGTGCCACTAACGTCCCTAAGACTGCATTTCTAACTACAAATACTAGCTCTGTTCTTTCAAATCCCTCCCCAATCAAGTATAAGGGCCCCGGTTGTCCTACGATCGGTTGTAAAATAGGTAACACTCACATTAGTCATGCCTTACTCGACCTTGGAGCGAGTGTGAATCTTTTTCCTTATACTGTGTACTGTCAACTTGGACTAGGGGAATTAAAACCTACAAACATCACAATTCAACTAGATGATCGATCTGTCAAAAAACCATTGGGCATAGCTGAAGATGTTTTGATACAAATCAAGCAATTCTATTTCCCAGTCGATTTCATAGTCCTAGAGACCGCACCTGTCTCAAATCCTAACGACTAGATTCCCTTGATATTAGGTCGTCCATTTTTAGCAACATCAAATGCTATCATAAATTGTAGAAATGGTCAACTCCGACTTTCCTTTGGGCACCTAACCATTGAACTAAATATATTCAGTCTTAACAGACAATGAAGGGATCTTGAAATAGAAGAAGTTGACATGATCCAAACAATTGTAGAAAATGATTTTAGTGATATTACAAAGTCTCTTAACATGTGCCTAGATCATTTCAATTCCAATTTAAATGAAGATGAATACATTTTGAATTAAATGATATGCTCTGTTCTTCTCATAATTCACAAGAATTCAACCATTTGATGTCTGCTGAAGCCTCAAAAGAAGTACGCCCTAAATTAGACCTCAAACCTCTTCCAAACAATCTTAAGTACGCATACTTAGATTCTTCGAAAAAATTTCCCGTAATCTTGGCTTCCGATCTCATTAAGGACCAAGAAGAACAACTTTTGAAAATTTTAAGGGAAGATAAAGAGGCATTAGGATGGGTAATCGCTGACACCAAGGGAATTAGTCCATCAATCGTCGAACATCGAATACATTTAGTCGACGAGGCTAAACCCACCCGCGAAGCTCAAAGGCGATTAAACCCTAATATGAGAGAAGTGGTAAAGGAAGAAATTATCAAATGTTTAGACAATAACATTATCTACCCTATCTCTGATAGTACTTGGGTAAGTCCGGTACAAGTTGTACCAAAGAAGTTTGGAATCACTGTGACCACAAATGAGAATAACGAACTTGTTTCGACAAAGGTACAAAAAAATGGCGTGTTTGCACCAACTATCGAAAACTCAACGCAACAACAAGAAAAGATCATTTCCCCCTTCCTTTCATTGATCAAATGCTCGAAGGCTTAGCCGGTCATGAATATTATTGTTTTCTTGATGGTTACTCCGGCTATAATCAGATCCCCATTGTGCTAGAGGACTAACACAAAACGACGTTCACATGTCCCTTCGGAACTTTCGCTTATCGTCTCATTCCCTTCGGTCTTTGTAATGCTCCCACTACCTTTCAGAGATGTATCATGAGTATATTTTCTGATATGGTGGAGGATTTCTTAGAAATATTCATGGACAATTTTTCAATCTATGGGTCATCTTTTGATCAATGCCTCCTTCGTTTAGAACGTGTCTTAAAGCGATGTAAGGAGAAATCTCTTGTTCTTAATTGGGAAAAATGTCATTTTATGGTTAAGCAAGGAATAGTCTTAAGTCATGTTGTCTCTAAAAATAGCCTAGAAGTTGACAAATCTAAAGTTGATCTTATTGTTGACCTTCCTCCTCCAAGGTCCATAAAGGACATTCGCTCATTTCTCGGCCATGCAGGATTCTATAGGAGGTTCATTAAAGATTTCTCAAAAATTTCAAAACCTCTTTCGAATCTTCTTGCTAAAGATGTTAAATTTGAATTTTTCAATGAATGTAAAACATCTTTTGAAACCCTCAAATCGATCTTAACCACTGCACCTATCATCCAACCTCCAGATTGGACTTTGCCCTTTGAATTAATGTATGACGCTTCTGATTACGCCATTGGAGCCATCTTAGGTCGATGAATTGATAAACATCCTCGAGTCATCTATTATGCTAGCAAAACTCTTAATGAAGCTCAATTGAGATACTCAACCACTGAAAAAGAGTTTTTAGCGGTTATCTTTTCCCTCGATATGTTTAGATCATATCTCGTAGGTTCTAAGGTCATAATTTACACGGATCACGTCACTTTGTGGTATTTACTCATGAAAAAGGATGCCAAACCCCACTTAATCCGTTGGATTCTCCTTCTTCAAGAGTTTGACCTAGAAATACGGGATAAAAAGGGTTTTGAAAATGTCGTAGCTGATCATCTTTCTCGTATTGTTCAGGAAAACTACGATAACTCTCAAATCAATGATCATTTTCCCGATGAACAAATTCTTTCCCTATCCAGTGCACCATGGTATGCAGACATCGTAAATTATCTTGTCACAAATGATACAGCTTCTCATTGGTCAAAATAAGATAAACAAAAATTTCTCTCCAATTTTCGAAACTTTTACTGGGACAGTCCATATCTCTTCAAATACTGCACCGATCAAATCATACGTAGATGTGTCCCTGAACATGAATTCCATAGCATCCCCTCTTTTTACATAATCAAGCACATGGAGGACATTTTGGAGTTAAGAAAACTGCTGCCAAGGCGTTACAGTGTAGTTTTTATTGGCCTTCTCTTTTTCGTGATGCCCACAAATTTTGCTTTAAATCGCTAGATGTCAACAAACAGGTCGTATTTCCAAATGTAACATGATGCCCCTAAACCCAATCCTTGTCATCGAAATTTTTGATGTTTGGGGCATAGATTTCAAGGGTCCTTTTCCTAATTCTTTTGGAAATCTCTACATCCTACTTACAGTAGATTATGTGTCCAAATGGGTTGAGGCCATTCCCACCAAAACGAATGACAATAAAGTTGTTGTCGAATTTTTGAAAGAAAACATATTTTCCCGTTTTGGCACACCTCGAGCCATTATAACTGATAACGGTTCTCATTTTTGTAATCGTGCTTTTGAATCTCTTCTTAAGAAATACTCTATCACTCATAAACTATCTACTCCATATCATCCACAGACTAACGGTCAAGTCAAGATTTCCCATGGACAAATTAAAAAAATTCTTGAAAAGACGGTTAACTCCAACAGAAAAGATTGGTCATCTAAATTGATAGACGCCCTTTGGGCATTTCGAATAGCTTATATAAAACCAATCTAGGAATGTCACCATACCGATTAGTCTTTGGAAAAGCATGCCATTTACCCGTTGAGCTCCAGCACCATGCACTTTGGGCAACCAAATACCTTAATTTTGACATAGAAAAAGCCGAATCGCATCGTAAATTACAATTGTCAGAAGTAGTAGAACTAAGAAATGAAGCGTACGAAAATGCAAAGATTTATAAAGAGAAAACTAAATTCTATCATAATAAATCCATACTTCGTAAGACATTCGAAGTAGATCAGAAAGTTCTCTTATATAATTCCAGACTTCATTTATTTCCGGGCAAATTGAGATCTCGATGGACAGGCCCATATATTGCGAAAACAGTATACCCTTATGGTGCAGTCGAAATTGAAAATCCTAGGGACAATTCCATTTCAAAGGTTAATGGACGGTGCTTGAAGCCATTTCTAGAGTTTGAACAACACGAGGACGACGAGTTCGTGGATCTCCATGAACCCAGCTACTCGGCATAAGCCGCTCACTATCTTGTACATATCAGGTTGTATATTTTTATTTTATTTTTCTGTTTTGCATTTGCATTCCATTAGACAGTTGGGACACTATCTCATTCCAGTATGAGGGGACGCATACCTCATTCTGTTTGTTCATATTTCACAGTGTGGAATCATTTTTTCTTAAAAAAATCATCTCATTATTTGTTTCTAAATTTCCTTTTCATTTTTTTCTCATTTCCCATTATTTTCAGGACTTCGATTTATTTTTAATTAGTCAAGACAAAGTAAGTAAGCAGGTGAAGTCAATTGATGAAATTTTTTGTGAATCACTAATTTGAAATGTAAAATATAATGAAAAGTTGAATTACAAGCGATAGTAGTGAGGTTAGCATATAGGGGGATTCGTAGGTGATGGTTATTAAATCCTTTCTAAACTGTAGTCTTTGTTTAAAAAAATGGCAGATTTAAAGTACATGCGTTGATATTTTAAATCATTGAAGTTAAGAGGTGCTAATTTGATTTGCATAACTCTCTTTAGTTAATTTCAAATATATATATAACAATAATAATAAGAAGAAACACCTAGAGTCAATATGTGTGCACACTTATGAAAGTGTGTGCACTCGACACGCTCTTTACTCTTCTCACGTAAGCCCGCATGGCAGTGCATGGATGGTATATCTGGCCTCAGCATTCTGAGTTAGGTGTATAAAGAATTTAAATAAATAATCACCTAAGGATTACCGACCTTTTCTGACATAGTCAGCGTCGTTTTGCACAATCCGCCAAGCTCTGTCCCAACCCTCACGTAGGCCCGCGAGGCAGTGCATGGGTGGTATACCTTGGTCCAAAGGTTAGGTGTAAAAAAATTTTAGTAAAGAGAGACTAAGCTTTGGAACCCAAATACTTCTTGACTTTGTTGATTTGGCTTGTTATACAAATGGAAATGAAAAATACCATTTTGAAAAAACTGTGATTAACAGCGAAGAATTTATTTCATGGCTGCACTATGTTATCGACCGAAATAACTGGCCAAACTAGAATCTAATGTATGAAAACTTGAGTAATATTAAAATTTGTATTAATGAGGAACCAAAAATTTCTAGAAGTTGGCTAAAACTGATATACATTATTTTGTAGCAGCTATCCTAAAGTAAATCGAGTCTCCATTTATTTAAAATTTTGCATTCATGTAGTACATTAGAATCATCACGTACTGCATGGGATTTTGTGGGTAGTATCCGCTTAAAACCCTCACGAGACACCACTCGTCCTACTAGGGACACCTAGAGGTTTAACGGCTTATTGCATACGCTCAATGCAATCGTGTTTCCTACGGAAAAAGATTAAGTTAGTTTTTATTTTCTTGCTTATTCGAGGACGAATAAAGACCAAGTGTGGGGGGTATTTGATAAACGTATTTTTCTGCATTTTAAACCGTTTGTCTCATATATTTTTATTCTAATAAAACGATATTATACGGGTATTTTGTTGTGGTTTTGCAGATAATAGATTTGGGAATGCAACGTTAAAATTAATCGGTTGTAGCGTTCATGGGTTCAAAAGACACGCAGCAAGGAGTGCAACATTTTGAACACTGAACACATCAAACATGGTCATGCTTACATTGGTTTCAAAGATTATACATTCTCCAATTCAAGTTTTGCATATTATCCAAAGCAGAGTCATGTGAATAATTCAAGCAGAGGAGCGGCTCACGTTTTCTTCACGGTCACATTATTTTGTATGAAAAGCATGGTCACGTTTAACTCAAGCAATGTTGGATCACTCATAACCTCACAATTCTTTAATTCCAAAGCTTAGCATAGTCATGTGAATGCCACCAGACTAACTATTTTACCAATTCAAACAATGATTACGTGCAACTCAAGTAACATATCTAAAGGCAAACCAAGTCAAAGCAACGCGGCCACATATATTTTCGGCAACAAGACTTATTTTGGGAACGAAAGTCTATAAATAGAGAAGAGACAACAACTAGAGGATCATCATCTCTTACCCCATCACTCTTCTTCAAGTTTAATTTTAAATTCAGCAGTGCTTTTATTTTCGAACAAGAATACGTAGGATTATTGATTAGATTTAGCAATTTATTTATTCTTGTTCTTAGTTATTGCACTCTTTTCAGTTAGTTAATAAACATTTCAATTATTTGCTCTATTATTTTCTTTTCTGCAATTTCAATTTCTGTTCTGAATTTTACGATTTTATATTTTATTTTCAATTTCGATTAGTTTCGGAATCGACTCGGAGTATATTATTGTTTTTATTTCCTGTTCAAGATCCACCATCGAATTTGTTTAACATGCCTAAGATTTAAATAGGGATTTCAAATATTTTAAAACACAATTCCCTGTGTTCGACCAGCATACTACACGCCTGTGCGCTTGCAGAATTAATTAAAATTTGTGATTTTCTAATCAATAGAAAAGTCGCAACATTATACAGGTTTAATTTAATGTATTGTGAAATATTGATGTGTATATATACACACATATTTATTTGATAGAGGATGACCATATCATTTAGAAGGATTCGAACAAAAGGAAGATCGGATGACACGAAAGCTAATGAGGTGAATGAAGAGGAAAAATTTATGAATGAAGAAGTCGAGGCTGACAATTAGGAATTTAGGAAGACAATGATGATGACAAAATGGGGATGATGGAGAGGAAGATGATGAAGCAGATAAAGAAGAAGAGGAGGACAAAATAACAAAGAAGTGGAAGATGGCGGTTCGGTTGTTGAAAATGTTATCAAAGATTATGATACTCATGTTGCTTCGACATTATGGGAATTCAAGGTATTTTTTCATTCTTTTTGAAAAAAGTTAGTGTAGGTAAAACAAATTTAAGGTGAATTTACTATGAAAATACTCATTTCACAACTTACAATGACTGCTATAATAGTCCCATGACAGCGATCAATTAAAAGTTGTAATATACGAAGTCATAATCGGTTCGGAGCATTTCAAAATTGTTTTAGACAGTTGTTAGGGTTCTTTGTAATAAAGGCTTTTACAAGTGTTTTGCCTATTGTAATAGATTTTTTTTACAATCGTGTTTTCTCTATGTAATATGTATTCTACAACAGTTTTTCTATGTGGTTAAATAAAAATGCGAAATACGATTTGATCTCCAAATGAAAAGAGACATGTTGTGCCAAAATGAAAGAAAACTCTAACCACAAACGAATCTATGCATAGGATAATCTCAAAATGGCTTTATTAGACTGTTGCCATTATTGCACTAGGATATAGTGAATTGTATATATGTACACAACATAGCTGCTACAGTAATCAAGTCACTGATGCGAAGTTATGTGCATATGTACAAGGAGTGAAACCATGTGAAAAATTCCAAATAGTTATTAACTAGACTTGCCGTTATCTTATGTTAATTCATGTCAATACCTATATTCGAGCGTCCATGTCAACCTTTTTGTATCAATCAATTTATAAATTAATGCTAAACCAGTTTATTACTATGAATTTGCAATGTATATGTATGCGATGTAAGCTTTATCTCATTAAATAGAACACATACACCCATACAAAATATGCACCAAAGAAGAAATATAATTTAATACAAGATATCACATAAATTTTTACTAGCGTCGTTTATAATTATTACTAATTTTTTTTTCTTTTTAAGTGTGAAGGTTATTTAATGCTAATATAATAGTTTGTCAGTGGATTTGCTTTTTATCTCAACATGACAAATAAGTTCAACGGAATATTATCATAACCAAAGATAGAACTAACCTTTATATTAGCTGAGTTAAAATAAAAAGGGCTTTGCACTTTAGATTCTTACTTTTGATGTTGTTATAAGAAAATCATTGTAATATTGATTTTATAAATTTGATCTTTATTTTTCTAAATCAAAAAATGCAAACCAATTTGTAGTTTTCTGATAGAAAATGCAAATCAACTTACGCTTTTCCAAAAAAAATTCAAAAATTTAATTTTTAAACTTTTTATTCTAAAAAATAATAATTGTTATTTAAATATAATTTAAATAAAAAGCTATAATTTTTCACCATTATATAATTTTACATAATATTTAATTTTTTCTCGAAAACTAAAAGAAAACCTGAATTTTTTTATCAGAAAAGTACAGGTTACTTTGTCTTTTTTGTTTTTAAAAAATAAGAACATAATTTACATAATTATTGTTGTAGGTACTTTTGTTCTAATAATATAAAAACCAATGGATCTTTAACTTTTTTACTATAAAAAGAAATAAATATATCAATGATGGTCAAAGCTATGAACTTGGTATAAAATTTCGAATTTCATAGAAACCAACTCTGTTGACTATAATGTGGGAATGTAATTAGGTCATGTAGCATGTTACTTTGATTGTATTTTTTGGTTCTTTTTAATAGTGCACACAGACACATGGTTATTTTTTTTAAAACATAAAATCAACATTGTTTACCATTGTGAATATGTATTTTTATAAACAGTAACGGTTGTTGGTATTCGTTGTGGTATATCTCTTTTGTTAAATTATGGCGACACTATACAGAGAATTGAAGTGGTCAGAAGTAGCTTGGTGATAGAGAAGACAGTTTGCAAATTAGAGCTCGAAGGAGTAAGATATAGCAATGAGGGTGGAGTGTTGTGGTTAGCATGAGGCGACAGATGTCAGTCATAAAGTGTATGACAGACGTCTATGGTAGCAGGATTTGAAACCCAAGGCTTTAAACAGACGTTTATCACTTTATGACAATTGTTTATGGTTTTAGGGAATGATTTCCTAAAACTTATGACAAACATCTGTCATATGTGATAGACGTCTGTGATGACTTTCAGCCTATTTTCAGTTCGGACAGTTTTGTGATTCATGAAGCTTCATATGGGCATTTCAGGAATTTTTCAAGGAATGATCTCTCCCTATATAAGCTGTTTTCAGAATTCAAAGCGAGAAGAACTACAGAAGTTTAATCAAAGGGTTTATCCTCCATTAACTAGGGTTTATCCAAACCTAGTGTTCTTAAATTCTTTTCTCCACAAATCTGTTCTATTTGAATATTGGTTATTGTAATCAATCTCTTGTACTCTTCTCATTGGTATTAATAAAGACTCTCTCTCAAAGTGGATGTACACTAACAAGAAGTTAGTCAAACCATTATAAATCGGTGTGTGATTTATTTTATCATTATTGCTTTGTTTCTCTATTGCTTGTTTGGTGATTGCGGTTAATTTTGGATTGCATTGAGATTTGGATTAAGATATTGAATGGTTGTTTTTGCACTTCTTACCATGATCTCATTTTCCGCTGAGCTTTGGGGTTTTGATTTGAGTGGTCTAGAGTTAGAATTCCCATAATATTTTGTATCATAGCTTTGGTGTTGGTAGGTGGTTGTGGGAATGCCAATCAAACAATACCTCGGGTAATCCCTCAATGGTTAATCCAAGTGGTGTAGCGCCGTATGTTTGTGGATCGTACAAGGCTTCGAAATCAAAATTGATTGTAAACAAGTTCAATGGCGATAATGATTTTGAAAAGTGACAATGGAAGATGAAAGCGGTTTTTAGGCGGAATCGAGTGCATCGGGTAATGTTTGATAAACATTTGTTGCTGGCGGACATCTTGGATTTTAAGAGAAAGGAAATGAAAGAGTGGGCATTCACTACACTTCAACTTGCTATGGGTAAGAATGTTATCTCCAAAATAAGTGGTGAGACTACCGCTAAGGGTATATGGAACAGGTTGGAGGAGTTGTATATAAAGAAGTTGCCAATTAATCGTTTGATCTTGTTTTGAAAGATCTTGACCTATAATATGAAGGGGGATACTTCGCTAAAGGCAAACTTGAATATTTTCAATGATTTTCTAATGAAGATGAAGAAGGTAGATTTGAAGATTGAGGAGGAACAAATTACGATGATATTGTTGTGTTCATTGCTAGAGCGTTATATGGGTTTCTCAAATAGTTTGATCCATAGCCGGGATATTTTGACTCTAGATGATGTCAAAACGGGTCTTTTTGGCGAGAAGTTGTGGGATCAAACGAAGGAGTTTAGTGATGGAAGTAGTGGTGCAAGTAGTGGTCACTGTTTATTTGTGGAGAAGGAGAGATATGAGTAGAAAGGGAACTAGAGGCATTCTAGATCAACGAAGCCCGGTTGGAGAGGAAAGTCAAAGGAAAGAAATGACAAGTGCTTTATTTGTAAGAAACCTAGTCATTGGAAGAATGAGTGTCTGGACAAGGAAAAGGCAAAGAAGGAAGTAGCATCTACGTCCAAAGCGGTGGAGAGTGGAGTTGGTGAGGAAGACGCAGATATGTTGACGGCGGTAACATCGGATGTTTCTGGTAGCAAATGGGTACACGATTCGGGGGTGTTCTATCATACATCACTGAATAGGGATTATATTCTTTTATGTCGACAGAGAAGGAAATTCAAATGTTATAGGTAATGATGAAATTTGTAAGTCAAAAGGCATTGGTTCCATGCAAATTCGAATTTTTGACAGATTGGTCCGTACTCTCACTAATGTACGCTATGTTTCGAAACTTCAAAAGTTTGTTTTAGGGAAGCTGGATTCTTTAGGATGTAAAATCACTATTGAGAATGATAGCTTGCGAGTTTCGAAGGGTGTGCTTGATGATGGAGGATGCTAGGAATCATGGTGTTTATTACTTCAAGAAGTGACTATTGAAGGTGAAACTTGTATGGGTGTTAATAGTTCTCGTGGCTTGGATGCGACTTGGTTGTGGCATTTGATTTTAGGTCATGTTTTGGAGAGGAGTTTGGATATTCTTCTGAAAAAGAAGATGATTGATGGAGAGAGATTCAACAAACTACAGTTTTGCGAGGATTGTGTCATGAGGAAGGAAGCAAATTAAAGCATCATTCGGTGAAGGAAAACATGATTAGAGAAGGGTTCTTGAGTATGTTCACATGGATGTTTGGGGACCAGCACCTGTAGCTTTTTTGGAAGGAACAAGGTATTATATTTATTTTACTGACGATTTTTCTCGAAAGGTATAGTGTATGTAATGAAAGCCAAGTCAAAGGCATTCGCAAAGTTCAAAGCATGTAAAACTCTTGTTGAGAATGAGAGTGGCAAGTATTTAAAGGTTCTAAGGTTCGATAATGGCGGAGAATATATTTTCGGAGAGTTCTTAGAGTTTTGCAAGCATCATGATATTCAGAGGCATTTTATTACACCGGGAGATCCGCATTCGAATGGTGTTGTAGAGAGGATGAACTGTACTCTACTTGAGAAAGTTCGATGCTTGAGATTGACATCGGGTATGTCTAAGGGATTTTGGGCCGAAGCTTTGTCAACTACGGTGCATATTGTTAATCAAATTCCATGCTCAGTTATTAATAACAAAATTTTGAAGGAGGTATGAAAAGGAAATAGCATTGACTTGATTTTTCTACGTGTGTTTGGTAGTCTTGTTTATGTGCATGAACCAGAAAATGATAAGCTTGAGCCTATAACTTTTAAAGGTGTCCTGTATGGTTATACTTACGGTGTAAAAGGCTATCAGATTTGGAATCCAGAAATGAAGAAGGTTAGCAATTCTCGTCATGTTACTTTTGATGAGTCGACTTTGATCAAGGAGAATAAGACGTCATCCGATGTTCCGGATTTGGTTCATGGTGAATCAAAAGAGAAGGAGTTATTCCCACCTTTCATCCAAGGAGTAGAGTAGTTTGAGATGCTTGTGAGGAGGAAGTGGTTGATGTTACATCACATAGTCCACATGGTGGCTCTAGTAGTGTTCGTAATGTATATGATTTTTGTAACGACCCATATTTTTGGAATTAAAATATTAAATTTAAAAAGATTTTGAAATATCATTATTGTAAGAAATTAAAATTTATGTTTGTAATGATAAAACAATTAGATGTAATTTAGTAATCCTGATATAATGTAATTGTTAACCATTTCAATCCAATTTCAGTCGATGTATATAATTGTAAAGTTACTTGGTTATAATGTAAACAATTAAATAAATTAAATGATGCATTTAATGATGAGATTATATGTAATTGATTGGAATACGTTAATATAGAATATAAAATAATTTCATTATAACCCTCGGTTGTAAATGATAAGATAATGGATATGAACTATTATTATAAATGATGGTTGTAATTATCTTCTCATTAATTTGTCCGTTTGAATATTAAATGGGTAATTAATGGAATTAAGGCAATTGAATATTGGAATTATATGTTGTTAATTGAAATTCAATATAATCAGTGATGTGTAAGTAGTCATAACATTTTTTGTAGATAATAAACTTATAAATGTGATTAAATTACATAAAGGTAACAATTGTTTATTTATCATTCCATTATTAATATGTTTGGAACTAATTTGGAAATCAATAAAAATTTATGTAATTAATTATTGCAGTTAATATGGTAAAAGATGTTAACGATAAAATAATGAATGTAATAAAATGTAAACTTATGTTAATATAATTCAAAGGGTATTCATGATTGAGTAATAAGGATGATAAAATAAGTTTGAATGTAATTGAATGAGAATTGGATGCGTAGTTGATGACATTTAACCTTTTAAATATGATAAGAGGAAACAAATTAATATTGCATTAGTTGATATTACATCTTTCAATTAAGGTAAAGTGTAACGATCCGTAACTTTTAACATCTTTAAAATGGTAATATTTTGAATTTAAATAAAAATTAAATAAATAAAAAATTTGAATTTGTGATATTGAGTGTTTCATTTGACCAAATTTAATAGAATAAAAAATTATGGAATTTCAAATTTTGGTCAAACTTAGTCAAAGATTGACTTTTGGTTGAAAATTTTAAATTTGAATTTTAAAATTTTATTCTTTTTATATGATACAAGATTGAATTCTGATCTTCCCTCTACTTTTTGTTTCGTCAAAATCAAATTCCTATTGTTTTAAAAAATGAATTACTGGGAAAAATTAACATGAATTGGTAGCGTTTACTTGTGTTTTATTTGGCTAAGGCATATTCGGTTTGTTTGGTCTAATGGGCCTTGGATAACCAAGAGACTCTAGTCAGTCATGTGACCATTCCTTTGCCTACGACCTTATGTTTCTTATCTGATAACATCTTCGTACATAATTTTTCTCCTGAGAAAATTTCTCCGCATATTTCTTCTTTCTCCTTAAAGCTACCAAATGCATAAAATCCGGCAGCATTTCGTTGTTGGAATAAAAAATTATAGGCTTCCAAAGAGGCAATATGAAACAGATTTCAAACAGAGAAACAACAAAAATTTATCAACAAAAGCTAAATTTTGACTGCTTTTGCAATTTTTTGAGCTTGGCTCAGCTACTCGAGCTACAAGAGAAAATCGATGAAAAGGAGCAAGTTTTGGCCTTGAAAATGACATTAATGACGTGAAAATGGAGCTTTACAAACATGTAACACAAGATATTTCAATTATAGTAAACAACTTCTACAAAAGAGAATTTGATGAAGTATTTTGGTTCAAAAATATTGTCATTTGGATGTTCAAAATAGTAGTAGAAGATCAACTCAAATACAGATTTTTGAGTTGTTGTAAACATTGCCTGAGTCCATGTTTGAAAGTAGTACTAGGATGGGTGACATCCTGGGAATTATCAAGCTATGACGCCCCACCTCGAGACCCACATTATCAAAGAGTATAACTGGGTAATATTGTCTTCTAATGAAGAGAATAGGGCTGGATAAGAGCGACCATCTATAGCCTTGTCTTAAATATATATTGAATACGTCGACAATGCCATATATTTTTTATGGATCAACATATCCAATAAATACTTAATACAAATCCATATGTGGTTATAAGATCTATTAGAACAAAATACAACAACTCAAATGCAAAACACGACACAAAATAGAATCACATATTACAGTACATCAAAGTGTAATACAAATGTTACAAATCCCTGAATCATCGTGCCTTTGTTCTTTTCGCATTCTTTGGGGGTAGATAGAATTTTGGAAATCATCTGGGAATGCATTTTAATTCCACAGTATTCCATATTTGAATTAATGATATCTACCATGTGAATAGTCTCTATCTTATCTTAACTTTCAGCTAATGGCTGGAAGAGGCAGAGGACGACGCTGGATGCTGGGCAATCAAGTGGCTCGCATCCGAACGACGTTTATATGTCTACCGACTAGTTTATGGAGTTATTTAGGAGCACCCAGCCTCCAGCTCCTACTCGAGCATCTTCGTCATGCAATTCTGTCTTTGCACGCTTGTGCAAAGATTTCTCTCATCATGGAGGAAAGCCGTTCAAAGGCTCCGAGTCGTTCTTGATGTCTAAGCTTGGTATCAGAGCTGAGTTTGAAACAAAATATGATAAACACTTTTGAGATGGTTTCTTTGACTATTTTCTCTAGTGTATCGCCCTTTCCGGAATTGGTCCTTTTAACCATTCAATATATCTTTGTGGCAGTTACCATTTGGGAATTTGAACTCTTGAAAGTTCTATTTTTAAGTTTTGAATTGCCTACACAGGCGTTATATGAGATTTGCCTTTTTGCGTTTACTTGAGATTTTATTTCCCTTTGAAGATATATTTGCCTTATGGCGTGTTTGAGATGTGATCTTTTTATGCATGTTTTGGGTTTGCCAAGATGGAGGGTTTGGGTTTTCCCCTAAACCATATTTGATGTTTTATGAATGCCGATGATATAAGGCTCGCTACTTTTAGCGTTTTATGTGTTATTTTATCTCTTTTGATATTATATGTTTGTGTAGTGATACCATATTATCATTTGATCTAATGATACACTTTAGTTGTCCCTTCTTACTTGAGAATATTATCACAGTATCATTATGCTCATATTATCACTTATCCTTGTTAACTGGTTTCTTAGCTAGACTGACCCGTGTATTTTATACTCGGATTAGACCGAGGTATTTTAGGTTAGGTACATTTGGACTTAGCATATTCTGCTTCCACATGGACTCTATTCTGCTATCTCTCTTTTTTATAGCTTTTTGTGTAGTCCTTTTTGGTTTTCCACTTTGATATGTATATTCTTTTGACTCGTGTTTTTATTGTGGTCGTCATACCACATATGTGATGTATCATTTTGTATACTCTGTGTTGTATCTGTATATGTGTGTGTATATGGGATTATCTGCTGTTTTGTGATGTGTTTTGCTTTAGAGTGTTGTATTTTATTCTGATAGATCCTATAACCATCTATGGCTTTGTATTAATTATTTATTGGATATGTTGATCCATAATAAAATATGGCATTGTCAACGTATTTAATAGATATTTAAGATAGGGCTATAGATGGTCGCTCCTATCCAACCATATTCTCTACATTAGCAGACAGTATTACCCAGTAATACTTTTTGTTAATGTGGATCTCGGGATGGGGCATCACAGCTAAAAAAACATAAAAACGCTTAGGCAAAATAATACCAAAGTCTGAAATCTTCTCTGGGTTCAACTTTCAGACATAAAACAGGTGGTCAAATGGCTTTTGATTGAACTAAAAATTGGTGTGCACAAAGTAAAAAAATTCGGCTTTCAAACAAAAAAAGAACGAATGAATTCCAACTGCAAATGATTTTTTTACATTATCTCAAACATGGATTGAGGCCATGTTTGCAACAGTTAAAAAAACCAAAAATGTACAGGCAGGAAAACCATCTCGACTTCAATATTTAGGCATGAAACAGAGGACCATAACCCATAGGTCCCAGGATCTGTAACAACATAGATTTGGAGTTTACCTTTCAATATTAAATTATAATGATAATTATGATTTAATATTGTAAATTGAATAAAAATTGGTGACAATAATTTGTTTATTCATTATAAACAATGAATTTGGGAAAAATTATTGAAAATAAAACATAAAGCTTTATTTTAATGGTTTGGGTGACAATAAATGTGAGAATAATTTTATTTGAGTGAAAATGCAATAATTTTGTTAATTATTGCTTTGTGGCTTCTTTTAATAATTTTTAAAAGAAGTAAGCTCTTTTTAATAAGTATTTAATGAAATAAAAAAAAGAAAATGTGATTAAAAATAAGTTTTGAGTGTACATAATATTTGTAAATGAATTGAAACATTTTTACAAGTAAGAAAATGTAATTTTTTGAATTTTAAAAGTAATTAATGTGGTATATTACAATTAAATGAACAAAAAGTGCATTTTATTCAAAGAATAAATTATCATTTTAAATAATAGAAAATGTTTTATTTAATATGTACACAAGTTTTCACATTTTTCTTGTGTAAAACTAGAGAGAAATGCATTTTTTATGTGTATATGTGATATGTACACATTAATTTGTTTAAGTGTTGATTTTATTCCTTAGGCTAAAATTAATTCTCTTTAATACTTGGGTCCAAAGCCCACTGTAACGACCTGATTTTTCGACGCCTAAAAATCTATGTCAGTACGTCCACTGTATCAAACATCGAACAATCGAATGCCGGAAAACCGAACCATTAGGATTAAAAAAGGAGGTAGAAGAAGAAATAGAAATCAACATCAGAATCTCATAAACGCAGAGGAACAGTACATACTATATAACAACAGATTTTATACAAAGAGTCTGTAACTGAATAATACATTGGTTATCAGAGTACTACACAAATCATCAACACAAGTTCTAGACAGTTACATTAACTTGTCCTCCCAAAGCTGAATATACAGCTTACAATGCACAACGAAATAGATATTAAGTACATACTACATGCGATACGTCTCTCCATCCAGCTCATCTCTTGAGCACCACAGCATCCTATCCTGTATTATAATACTCAATATGACCCAAGCATTATAGCGAAATAATACCCGAGTTAGTCTGGAATACCAGAGTGAGAAAACACACTCAATTGGATTATTAAAGTTTCCAAAATCTTTTGAAATCAAAGGTATCTCGTAAGACCACACCACAAATAAACATGTCAGGTTTTTACGTTACGATAACCAAAACATTTCTTGTCAAATCCTCCGATATTATAGTAGTGTCTATAAACAAATACTTATTCAAATAGCCGAAATTATCACATTCATTAAATTCCAACATAATAGGTATGCAAACAAGTCCGAAGGCACTTATTACAGATTGGGTTTCCATCAATGGCAGGGCAACTAGGGTACCGCCCGTCACAGTACGTGGTCTAGATCACCGTACCGAGGATCCACCCTGATCCTCTGCTACACAAGGCCGGAGCTACCCCTTACTGGATAGTCCGAATAAGATCACCCCGCGATTAGGATCTGCAACTGCCCACACAGCCGAAAAAAGGGACATCTAGACAGGGATGACCTTACTCTAATTGGTTGCTAGCCACTTAGCGTTGCTGCATCTTCCATGTTTTAGCCATTTCCGGTTGATGAGGCTCGAGGCTATGCATTACCGTTTTAGCACAGATACTCTTAGAATGCTCATCGTCCTCCTTACGATGTTCTGATAGCATTCATCCATACAAGTCCGTTGCTGGTCTGAACAGAACCGAAGGCACTACTCCTACTACATCCATTTTGGAACCACCCTCAGGATTAGTATCGCCTAGCCCTTGTACTTCACTGCTCCATCTTCGACTCCAAGCTCTTGTCTTCCTCACGAAAACGTTCAAAACGGATCAAAATGGCTTTCGAAAAAATTAATCCTCTTCCCGGTCTCTTCGAATTGATCAGCGCATTGGCCAATATTGATAGTCGGTTATTTAACTATCATATAACATCTATAAACAACCATCAACCTTAACAATTTTCCAAATTATTTATTATTCAAAATATCTTTGCAAGATATTTTTCTACGCTTCAACCTTTTGAAAATAGTTTTCAAATCACTTTTTCTCTTATGAAATAAATTCCCACCCAATTGTTTATTTCCACTGAAAATCACCAAGTCTTAAGACTTTAGATTTTTAAATAATTTAAATCACTTTATTTAAAAATATATACTTTAAAACCCTTAATATAAAAACTACTTAAAACACTTTATTCAAATATACTAGTTATGAAATTTTATAAAAACTTTTCATGCAAAACTTAAGCCAAAACAAATTTTAAAATAAAAGTTATTCTATATAGTGTAAATAAATAATTATCTTTTGAACCATAATACTAGTTAAACCTTTAAAATAATTTACTTATGTAATTAACTTAATAAATATTTACTTTTAAAAAAAATTAAAACAACAAATAATAATTTCTTTCTTAAAACATTCTTTTAAAACCACTTTAAAACTTCTAACTTAAACTTAAAAATCTAATTTGAATACATACTTGGCTTTTCAAGAAAATACACTTTCCATTCCAAAACAACCGTCTAATCATTTTTAAATCTTTCTCGATTTATCCCAATTTAATTTACGTCTCAAACCTGTTAATTTCTTTACCATGCCTTTCAAAATAAAACCACTATTTATTTTTAAAACAAATTACTCGTTCCTTTATAAATTCCCACCATGAATTTATACTTCCAAATATCCACTGATATCTTATTTCACTATATAAACTCAGTTTATAAATTCCATAGTCTCATCCTCCTTTTAAAACACATTTTCAAAAACTAAATCATTTTCCAAATCGATTTTCAAAATTTACTCCATTTTAAATAAATTCCTTTACTTGTTCAATTTTATTTAAAAACAATTGATTCCAGGTTTTACTCATTTATTTTGGTTTAAAACCTTATTTAAATTTGAAATATCAATTCATATTCTAGTACCAAAGTTCTCCTTTTTATTTTTCCCAAAACATTTAAATCTTGAATTTCCAAAATAAAACTTTTAATTCTATAAAAATAATTCTTCGAGTGTTCAAAATTCATTTATTCCCATTTATTTAAAATCTCTTTTCCCATACTCAAAATTTATTTATTAGATTTTTTTTTTAAAATCAACTTTTATTTTTTTAATTTATCTAAATTCTCTATGATTATTTTACTTAAAAATTCTCTCTTTAATTCCTTCAAAAATCCAATCTATATATTTTTGATAACTCAGTATACCCAAATATATTCAATCAAACCATAGCATCTAATATTTTCAATTCCCAATATAATCAATATAATCCAGCACGGATTATCACATAAATCACATCACTGAATATAAAATAAATACGACATTTTGACGAATCCAGTTGGATCCCTCCGACATGTTTCTCTACATCCACAGATGTTAGCACAATATAAAAATACCAATCCCGCTTCAAGGCGGGATATCGTGGTATATGTGGTCACCCGCTATTATGCGGGGCGCGTAGGGTCTCATCCGTTATATATAATGCGGGAAATCAATCACTCCAATATATATATACACCATTATATAATATCACATCATCAATTCAAGCAATCAACCAATAGTTTAAATTTAAATGATTTAAATTTAAATGGTAATCCAAATGAGTGAGGTTAACTCATCTTTGACCATTAATTTGCAATCTGATCCGAATTGGCTTGTTCTCCACAATTTTTGAGCTTTATAAACATTTACAGTTCATTACTCATTTGAAACAGTCGAACAGTAAATTTTCATTCTAATAATTTAAACTGAACTAATTTTTCGTTTAATAATTTCTTGGTAGATAAAATAATTAAATAAGTTAATTTAACAAATTAACCTCCATTATTTTAAAATTAGACTAGTAAATGAAAATATGTATATATATTTAAATTACATATAGTAAGGAACAAGCTATATACATTTTAAAAATCTATTTTTTGTAAACTCTTATATATGTAAAATAATATATATATATATATTTTTAAAAACTTTCTTTTTCCAATAAACACAATAGTAATTTGCTTTACTTTAAATAATTTTTCTGCATATAAATATTTACACACATATAAATTTTACAGAATTCTTTTTTTAACCTTACTGTAATTTATTAATCCTTTTATTTTCTTTCTCTATTTACCTATACTGTACAAGATTAAGAATAAAAAAATTGAGCGTACCTTACAGGTTATTGCATATGACAACCTCAGGCATGCTACCGGTCTCCGCTTGCGATCATCGCAAACCCTACAGTGCTCTTCCATGACCTCTGCCACTCCATCGTGAATGCCACCACGAATTCGACCACAAAATGACGACTTGGTCTCGATCTAATCGAACGTGGAAACCCTAAACCATGCGCTTGCTCACCCACTTCCTTACCACAGCAGCCATCGCATGCCACCCCAAGCTCACCTCCACATCGTTGACCTGATTCCTGACCTCACCGAGCATCCCTTTCACAATTTTCTTCTCGGCCTCGTCACGGCCAACCATCACGGACCCAAAGATTTGAATTGAAAATCGATTTCTTATGAGCACTATTTTTTAGTATGAACGAAATTTAAAGGAGAGAGGCAAGGAGATTAGGGTTTAAATGATAAAGCAATTTATTCGACTTTTATCTGATTTTGAAGTTTTGAACTGGAATGAGATAGATTCTAGAATGATTTTGAAAGGGGGATAGCATATGCGACTTTTTATTTTATTTTTAGTTTCGAATTGGACATCTGAAGCATAATAAAAAGGCAAGGAGTCACGTTTCTCAGGATGGACAAGTGTTGGATTTGGTCCGCAGTAAATTTGAAGGGAAAACATATATATTATATTTCAATTTCAATTTAAATCGTCTTGAAAACGAAGCCCGACATCTCAATCTCCTATTGAGGCGTGCCGCTGGGAGTTCATAAGGTTATGCCCCTATTTCGAACGCAATGGAAAAGGTTTCGAGTCCTAATTCGATCGTATGGAGAAGATAGCTTTTTAGACCAGTAATTATATTGAATTTTCGATATAGATTTCAGCGTGTTATCCTACCGTACAGCCACGAAATAACTCCAAATACTACGAAATTTGAAATCTGCTAATAATACAATTACAGATCCAATGGAACTGGTTTCGTCGAAATCCGAGACTATGCCTCAGAAGGCTACTTTTAAGTATTGATTTAAATAATATATTTTCAAACTGAACAAAACTGTTTTAAATTCAATTTTTAAAAGTTCTATTATCTCCAGTATTATCAACATAAATTTTATAAACCTTCAAATTATTTTTAACAGACTTGAAATCCCAGATTTCATATTTTACCTGATTTACAATTGTTTAATTCAATAGTTTATTTGTCAAACAGATAGTGATATTTGAAATTCAAGTTGAAAATTAACTTTTGAATATTCAAAATCAATTAAATGTTCTAATTTAAATATCCAAAAATTCCAGGTTGTCACATTTCTCCCCCTTAAAAGAATTTCGTCCCCGAAATTACTAGTTTAAGAAGAATGGTCCAATACCCATTTACTATTTACCCCAAAACCAAACAGTTTTCAACAACACTAAAACGATCTTTTTACTAAAGTCGCACCCTTACTAACTTTCCAAACTCTTCCATAGTTTCTAAACAATATTACTTATTCAATCCTTCAAATTATAATTCAAATTCAAAATTTAAATTATCTAAATTTCTCAAAATATTCTAACTCTCTAAATTTTTGAAAACTTTCGCCAGCATCTTCTTTGTGCGGCTAAATTGGAACAACTACAAAATGCCTCTACGTGCCCCCGAATTCAAAAGAAATAAAAAGCCAAGTGGCTAGACCAGAAAATCATCAAATTTCATACAGAAATTTAAATACATAATTTTTTGTCGAGCAATTCGATTTATCTCCAAAAATCAAAAACATCCATTTATCCTTTGCCTTTAGATACATGTACTTATCTACCAATAGTGTTTACTAGTATTGTTCAAATTCATTTTACTCATCTCTTCCCAAAATTTTCAATATTTGCTTTACTTAAGCCTATACGATGCACATATAGCATCCGTTCACAATACCAAATCCCATCGCTCACTCGATCAAACAATTCCACTTTTGAACTAGTATCGTCCATCCGACTTCCTGTTGCGGACTCAGATCTGGTTTCTTGATCAGAAACTGTCATTCTCCTTGCATAGCTACATACTATGATAGAGAATATCCAGAATCAATCAAAATCCATATCAAGGGTTCTGTGTCGAAATCGAGTGAAAAATCCCAACTCATATCGATATAACTATCTCGAAATTTTGTGCTCAAATCTGGATCAAATCGCTATGCGAATAAAATAATATACATATTTATCTTAATCGATAATTAGCTATATCAATTCTCTTTTATTCACATTTATTTTGATTTATATTCATTTATTCACAATTATCATTTCACACACCCTTATTAAAACGTTATTCACATTTTTACGTGGTATATTTCTCAATTCCGATTTTATTAAGAATTTACGTTCCATTTCTTAAGTTCAATATAAATATTTTACTCACTTAAAAATTTATTTTCACTTCAGTACTTAGGATTGCACATCTATTTTTATTTAACTTAGATTCTCAATTCCATTCTGAACTCAATCTGCTTTCATTTTAAATATTGAATTCTATTCTGTCTCAATCCATTTTTATTTCCAAACTTTCATTATTTTTAGTCCACTTCAAATTAATTTTACAACTTCACTTTACTTTGCACAATTTAAATTAAATATCATCCCCATATTCAACTTCAATTTATTGGCTTACCATTTAAATCAATTGGTTTACTTACAAATTTTAATTTCAATACTTTGTTTTGTTTAGTCCAGCATGACTAATTTTTCATTTTATTATATTTAACACAATTCAAATTTAATTCCAATATCCAACTTCCATTTTACTCACTTACAAATGTAAATTCCTTTGTTACTTTATACATTTGTTTACAATATTAATAAACTTATTTTTAATAATCATTTTCCTCAAAGCTCCCTTTTACTTAACTAGATTCACTTACATTCTGTTTCAATTTAATTTTAACTTCTATAAGTTTTCCACTTATTTAAATTCCACTTGATAACTTCTTTTAATTCGGTTCATTAATTAGCTTACCTTCCAACTTATTTTGTTTTCGCGCTCACTTTTATTTACTTTTTACAAGTTAATTCCATTCCAGGCAATTTCCAAACTTATAAGTTTCCACATCTGTTTATAATCCGTAAACATTTTTAGTTAAACTTCCAGAGTTTAAACCCATTACATAAACATTTTAATTAAACTCCAGAGTCTTTAACAATCACTTAAGCATTTCAAAATCATTTTTGAAATCAATTATATATACATAATTCATTTGCATCGAATTATCCTTTGAATTTTATAACATTTAGGTAGTAATTCCTCTTTTGGAAACTCGAAAATGAATCTTGATGATGCTGCAGTCATCACCGAAATTATTTTCCAACGACCGAAAAGAGTTTAGTGCTTTTAAATGTTTTTTTTTTCAAAAAAACATTTTCAAATATTTTCGATTACAAATCTGACCAGATTTCATATCCAGTTCAAAAATGTTTTCCTAATAATATCACTATTATTTCTGCAAAACCCTTGAAAATCATTTTCAAACTCAAAGGAATTTAAATTTCCCAAAATTCAATCCTTTCAATCTATTTTCAAATATTTCTCTACAATTCTAATTCAAATTATAAATCACATTTATAATTCATATTTACAAATCCCATTTGTATATGAATTTATTTCTAATCTTTTAGTTATGATTTCTGATTTCTTATTCAATTTCTACACAATAATAATAATAATTTAATATTATCATTCTCTAACAACCAAGAAAATATACATAACTATAATAATTTATGGAAAATTATTTCCTTTATATACAAAAATAATTTGGGTAAAATTATTTCGTTTACCCTATTTTAAAACAATACCATATTGGTTTATCTTGTTTAAGAGTTTAGAAACCCCTATCGATGACATGGCGTCCAACATATCGACCAGAATCCATAAACACTCAACTGACAAGTCAACACAATATAAAAACAATTCTTATATTCACTAACAAATACGCGCTCATATCTATTAATACACGCAAACTCATTCTAGAGCACCACTGACTCCATTTTAATGAGTAATCCCCACCAGAGTCAAGGTTCTCGCTTAACCTTCACCTCTGATACCAAGTGTAACGATCCGATTTTTCAATGCCCGAAAATCGACATCAATACATCCTTTGTATGAAACGCCAAACAATTGAATGCCGGAAAACCGAACCATTATGGTTAAAGAAGAAGGAGGTAGAAGAAGAAATAGATATCAACATCAGAATCTCACAAACACAACGGAACAATATATAATATATAGCAACATATTTTATACAAAAGAATCTATAACTGAATAATACATTGGTCATCAGGGTACTACACAAATCTTCAACACAAATTCCAGACAGTTACATTAACTTGTCCTCCCAAATCTAAATATACATCTTACATTACACAGTGGAATATATATCAAGTACGTGCGATACGTCTCGCCATCCAACTTGTCTCCTGATCTCCACAGCATCATATCTTGTATTATAATATTCGGTCTGACCCAAGCATTAGAGGAAATAACACCCGACTCGGTCTGGAATACCAGAGTATAAAAACACACTCAATTGGATTATTAAAGTTTCCAAAATCTTTTGAAATCAAAGATATCTCGTAAGACCACGCCATGAATAAACATGTCGGGTTTTTACCTTGCGATAACCAAAACATTTCTTATCAAATCCTCTGATATTATAGTAGTGTCTATGTACAAATACTTATTCAAATAGCCGAAATTGTTACATTCATTAAATTCCAGCATGATAGGTATACAAACAAGTCCAAAGGCACTTATTGGAGATTCGTTTCCATCAATGACAGGGCTACTGGGGTACCACCCGTCATAGTACGTGGTCTAGGTCACCGTACTGAGGATCCATCCTGATTCCCTGCTACACAAGTCCGAAGCTACCCCTTACTGGATAGTCCGAATAAGATCACCCCGTGGTTGGGATCAACAACTGCCCACATAGTCGAAAAAAGAGATATCTAGACAGGGATGACCTTATCCTAATTGGTTGCTAGCCACTTAGTCTTGCTGCATCTCTCCTGTTTTATTCATTCCTGATTAATGAGGCTCGAGGCTATGCATTACCTTTTTAGCACACATACTCTTAGAATTCTCATCGTCCTCCTGACGATGCTCTGATAGCATTCATCCATACAAGTCTATTCCAGGTCCGAACGGAACCGAAGGCACTACTGCTACCGCATCATTTTGGAATCACCCTCAGGATTAGTAGCGAATAGCCCTTGCACTTCACTGCTCCATCTTTGACTCCAAGCTCTTGTCTTCCTCACGAAAACGTTCAAACCGGATCGAAGTGGTTTTTGGAAAAATTATTCCTGATCCCGGTCTCTTCGAAACGATCAGCATATTGGCCATTATCGATAGTCGGTTATTTAACTATCATATAACATCCACAAACAACCATCATCCTTAATAATTTTCCAAATTATTTATTATTCAAAATATCTTCGCAAGATATTTTTCTACGCTTCAACCCTTTAAAAATAGTTTTCAAATCACTTTTTCTCTTGCGGAATAAATTCCCACCCAATTGTTTATTTCCACTGAAAATCACCAAGCCTTAATACTTTAGATTTTTAAATAATTTGAATCACTGTATCCAAAAATATATACTTTAAAACCCTTAAAATAAAAATTACTTAAAACACTCTATTTAAATATACTAGTTATGAAATTTTACAAAAACTTCTCATGTAAAACTTAAGCCGAAACAAATTTTAAAATAAAAGTTATTCTGTAAGGTGTAAATATTAAATAATTATCGTTTAAACCATAATACTAGTTAAACCTTTAACATAATTTACTTATATAATTAACTTAATAAATATTTACTTTAAAAAAAACAATAACTAATAATTTCTTTCTAAAAACATTCTTTTAAAACCATTTTCAAACTTCTAACTTATACTTAAAAATCTGCTTTGAAAACATACTTGGCTTTGCAAGAAAATACACTTTCCGTTCCAAAACAACCATCTAATCATTTTTAAATCTTTCTCGATTTTCTCAATTAAATTTACGTCTCAAACCCGTAAATTTCTTTCCCACGTCTTTCAAAATAAAACCACTATTTATTTTTAAAACAAATTACCCATTCCTTTATGAATTCCCACCGTGAATTTATACTTCCAAATATCCACTGATATCTTATTTCACTTTATAAACCCAGTTTATAATTCCATGGCCTCATCCTCCTTTTAATACATAGTTTCAAACACTAAATTGATTTTCAAATCGTTTTCCAAAATTTACTCTATTTTAAAATAAACTCCTTTACTTACTCAATTTTATTTCAAAACCATTAATTCCAGGTTTTACTCATTTATTTTGGTTTAAAACCTTATTTAAATTTGAAATGTCAATTCATATTCTAGTTCCAAAGTTCTCCTTTTTATTTTTCCCAAAACATTTAAATCTTGAATTTCCAAAATAAAACTTTTAATTCAATTAAAATATTTCTTTGAGTTTTCAAAATTCATTTATTCTCATTTATTCAAAATCTCTTTTCCCACTCGGAATTTATTTATTAGATTTTTTTTAAAAATCAACTTTTTTCTTTTTAATTTATCCAAATTCTCTATAATTATTTTACTTAAGAATTCTCTCTTTAATTCCTTCAAAAATCCAATCTATATATTTTTGATAACTCAATGTACCCAAATATATTCCATCGAACCATAGCATCCAATATTTTCAATTTCCAATATAATCAATATAATCCATCACAGATTATCACATAAATCACATTAATGAATATAAAATAAATACAACATTTTGAGGACTCCAGTTGGATCCCTCCAACCTGTTTCTCTGTATCCACAGATGTTAGCACAATATAAAAATACCAGTCCCGCTTCAAGGTAGGATATCGCAGCATATAGGATCATCCGCTATTATGCGGGGCGCGTAGGGTTTCATCTGCTATATATATGCAGGAAATCAATCACTCCAATATATATACACGATCCTACACACTTTTCATTGGGTATCAGAGCAATATCTTTCTCCCCCCTTGTCATCGACAAAAAGGAGAGTTTATATGATGATATAAATTATGTTTCACGTAAGTGTCAACATAGAACAATATAAAACAAAATAACTACTACTTATAATGTAAGGTATCAAAAAAAAATTAACTTAAAGCATGCGATACCCAAGGTTCTTACAAATTCCTAATTTTTAGGAAACCATACCTATTTGGATGTGGTTGAACCTTTATAAATATAATTTTCATTATCAACTATCATATCAAAATAATCATCAATGTATTTTTCTCTATTTTTCCAATCAATAGGAACCCAAATACTTAGATAATTTTTATTAATATTTCCCGTCAATGATTTTGTACTACTAAAGAAATTATAAACATTATTAGTCATAGCAATATTTGAATTTCTATAAAAATTGGATTTAGACTTTTCTCGTAATCCAGTACTAGCACTAACATATTTACTATACATGAAAGCGTGTCTAGTGCTATTTCTACGATCTGCTTTATTATATCCTAAACCACTTTTATCATTTAAAGGTGTAGAACTAAATAAAATCATGTTTAAATCTTTTTGATCTTTATTAAATTTTGTGACTTTAGTGTTAAGTTTATCAAATTTAGCCTTAAAGTCACAACTATTATTTTCAAAAGAAATATTGCTATTATTTAAAATATCAATTTTCTTATTTAATTCGGAATTCTCGTTTTTTAACATACAGTTCTCATTTTTGAGAAGGGAATTTTGAGATTTTGAATTATCTAAAGAGGATTGTAATAAATCATTTTGTCTTTTCAAATCAAAAATTTCTTTTCAAATTTTCTCTCTCCCCTTTTCAAATATGATGTTTTGTTCATATAGATAATCTTTAATAGTTATAAAATTATTCTTTAAAACACTAAGTAGATTTTCTAAATCTAGCTTCTCATTTTTCAATTTCTCATTTCCACGTTCTACAGATTTCATCTTTTCTAAAATAATAAAATTAAGCTTTGAAATCTTATCGCTAATACTAACTAATTCATTATTATCTTTTACTGAAATTTGTAAATTAGAAAGTACCTTTTTGTAGTTCTCACTGGTGGCTTTGACAGGGATTTTGCCCATTGTATTTCGATTAGATCGTTTTATGGCCATTATTCTATGATGTTGTGACAATCGATAAAATTCCAGGATTTTAGATTATCGGATAACTGTGTTACGGTTATACGATCGATAAAATTATTATTCGTTTTTACTGCCTCTAAAACCCTAGCCCCCATTTTTTCACAAAATCCTCAAAAAACCCCAAATTAATGGCCCCTCCTAGATCTAAACGCTCGAAACAAAGCTCTTCATACTTTGTTATACTCACGTTGCTCATTGGCTATATGATGCAACTGCAATTGAACGATGGGAGAAGATGAAAAACTCTAGGATTTTTGAAGGCTCCTTTATGGTTTATTCTGATTTTGGTGCTTACTCTCTTCAAGAATTAATGCGAAGATGTGGTTTAGAGTCACTCCTTGACTACAATGCAAATTGCCACAATATTAATCATCCTATGGTAAAACTTTTTTTCGCAAATTTAAATCTTGGTCACCAACAACCGTCGAATCCAAATAATTGTGTGTGGAGTTTGGTATGTGGACAACAAGTTTTCTTTTCCTTGATAGAATGGCACATATACTTCAATTTCGGAATGAAGGAATAAATTTAAATGATGTCGAATGCAATCCAAGAAAAAGAGATAGAATAAGTCATATGTTCATGGGTGACGACAAGATTGAATTGCGTTCTAAACTTCTTCGTCCTAAAGCAAGAATTTTACGCAAGACGCTTATGCGATCAATTCTTCACCGAACCGGATCATATGAATCAATATATCCAGAAAATTTTAAAGCTCTTTATGTCATATGGGGAAATATACGCGTTAAAATTGGTTGCCTTGTATTATGGATGAATTTCTCACCTTCACACATGGGAATATGCATGTTATCTATTTTGGAGAATATATTATGCGACTTCTTCTAGATGCGGGTGTTCGTCAACCGAATTTCGAATTCTCTACTGTTGGAATGATAAATATAAGGACCATAAGTCTTATGAAGCTACCAACACGTCCACCACCTATTGCTTCATTTGAAGATTGGAAGCATCAACACGCTCAACAATAATAATCTGGAGGTCCTACAATTAGAGAACCGGTAGCGCAACAAGAAGAAGGCGATTTAGCTTAGCTACTTCCTCTAGTACCCGTGAATCCACAGAAATTCTCTCCCGCAATCAACTTATTTTGGATTCTAGACTGAAGAAAATTGATAAGAAGCTCGATAAAATCAAAGGTTTCTTTTCTACATTATGGGATGCATTATCATGTTCTTCTTCAACTGCTGCCACGTCTGTCGCCCAAGGAAAACGCCCCACACCTCGATTTACATGGTCTACATCCGAGGAGCATACTAGTAGCGACACTAGTGGAGTAGGTAGTGATGCTCAAGGCGCTTCTAGACAAGGAAAGAAGCCCGCACCAGAGGAAGAATACAATTGGGATCTTGATGAGTAGGTCTTTTAGTGAGTGAATTGGGTATGAATTATTTGATTATCTATAACTTTCTGTTAATTTAAACATATTGAAACTTGCTAATTATTTATCTTTTGAGACTTGTACTAAACAGTTTGATTTTGATATTTATTTCTGCACTTTATATTGAAATTATTTTTGATATATCTCCTTCTTGTCGATGACAAAAGGGGAGAAGAATTGCCCTAATCATCTTTATGTAGGTACAAGAAGTATCATATATTCAGGGGGAGTTTTTATATTTGTTCTCTAGGATTTTGTATACAGGTTTGTCATCAATCAAAAAGGGGGAGAATGTTGAATCACTAGATTTGATTCATGACAAAGCAACGTAGAAGAAAAAGAGAATTCACGACAAAAAGAGATAATCAAAGAGCTATGGCTACATCAAGACTTTTAATCTATGCTTTCACTGTCTAGTATGTATGATTGAGTCTTAAAAATTTGTTAAAATCTATCCTCAAGTAGTCCGCACTTCATATTTCACATAAAAATCAAAACAGAAGCATACTATGTAAAAATGTCACAGCTAGTCGACTGGCCATAACCGTTCAGTCGACTGAATGTGTACATATACATATGCACTGTTTATTTTTTAAATCTTTTGCATAGTCATTCGACTAACCATGAACGACCAATCGACTGACCCGAGACCAACTGCCATATTTTCGAAAAGACATCTTCTTCTCTGAAAGGATGCAACCCTTCTCTGAACGGAAATAGGCGCTCCTATTCGTCAGAACCCTTCAACAATGGCAGTAGCTCTTCAACTATTATATATAGATACTCCCAAACACTTCATATTCACCGATTTTCATTCTACCTCTCTAATATTCTTCTTGTGCTTTAATATTTGCATTCAAACAGCAAACAAACATTTTTACTGCTGTGAATCTACAAATAAACTTTCATAATATTTGATTCTTAGCATTACCTTCTCTTCATATCTTCACATACACTTCATATACTTGAGGATTTGATTATAGGAGGTTTGTACTATCAGAGACAAATTAGTGTTATCAAGAACACACAGTGTCAGATATACTTTTGTATTAGTGAAGTCCTCTTCTGCTGCTGAGGCGAAAATCCTGTTCTACTACTCAGGTGTATGTTCTGCTGCTCGGACTGTGTATACCTGTTCCTTCGGGTTAAGTGAGGATTGTTGATTTAGTGAAATTCCAGAAGGAGTCTGGGACTGGATGTATGACGGTGCTCCGAACCAGTCTAAAAATCTCTGGTGTTATTTTTATTATATTACTGCTTTTATATTTTGCACTATTCACTTCATTACTATACTCTGTATTACTATATTTCCATAATATACGGTCTTATACACTTTCAATATATATATATATATATATATATATATATATATTATAATATCACATCATCAATTCAAGCAATCAACCAACAGTTTAAATTTAACCGATTTAAATTTAATTAGTAATCCAAATGAGTGAGTTTAACTCACCTTTGAGCATTAATTTGCAATCCGATCCGAACTGGCTTGTTCTCCACAATTTTTGACCTTTATAAACATTTACAGTTCATTACTCATTTGAAACAGTCAAACAGTGAATTTTCATTCTAATAATTTAAACTTAACTAATTTTTCCTTTAATAATTTCTTACTAGCTAAAATAATTGAATAAGTTAATTTAACAAAATGACCTCCATTATTTTAAAACTAGACTAGTAAATGAAGATAGGTGTATATATATATATATATATTTAAACTACATGTACTAAGGAACAAGCTACATACATTTTAAAAATCTATTTTTATATAAACTCTTATCTATATAAAATAATATATATATATTTAAAAATTGTTTTTTTCTAATAAACACAATAGTAATTTTCTTTACTGTAAATAATTTTTTGTATATAAATATTTACGCACATATAAATTTTACAGAATTCTTTTTTTAACCTTACTGTAATTTATTAATCCTTTTATTTTCTTTCTCTGCTTACCTATACAGTATAAGATTAAGAATAAAAAAATCAAACATACCTTATGGGTTATTGCATACGACAACCTCAGGCATGCTATCGGTCTCCGCTCGTGATCGTTACAACCCTACATCGCTCTTCCACGACCTCGGCCATTCCATCGCGAATGCCACCACGAGCTCGACCACAAAACGACGACTTGGTCTCGATCTAATCGAACGAACAAACCCCAAACCACGTGCGCGCTCACCCACTTCCCTACCGCAGCAGCCATCGCACGCCATCCCGAGCTCACCTCCATATCGTCGACCCGATTTCTGACCTCGTCGAGCATCCCCTTCGCAATTTCCTTCTCGACCTCATCACGGGAAACCACCGCAGACCCAAAGCTTTGAATTAAAAATCGATTCCTTACTGGTGCTATTTTTTTTTAGTATGAACGAAATTTTAAGGAAGAGAGGCAAGGAGATTTGGGTTTAAATGATAAAGCAATTTATTCGACCTTTATCTGATTTTGAAGTTTTGAACTGGAACAAGAAGGATTCCAGAACGATTTTGAAAAGGGGATAGCATACGCGACTTATTATTTTATTTTTAGTTTTGGAGTGGACATCTGGAGCGTGAATAATAAGGCAAGGAGACACATTTCTTAGGATGGACAAGTGTTGGATTTGGTCTGCGGTAAATTTGAAGGGACATATATATTATATTTAAATTTCAATTTAAATTTAAATGGTCTTGAAAAGAAGACCTACATCTCGATCTCCTATTGAGGCATGTCACTAGGCGTTCATAAGGTTATGCCCATATTCAGAATGCAATGGAAAAGGGTTCGAGTCCTAAATTGATCGTATGGAGAAGATAGCTTTTTGGACCAGTAATTATATTGAATTTTTGATATAGATTTCAGCTCGTTAACCAACCGTACAGCCACACAATGACTCCAAACACTATAAAATTTGAAATCCGCTAATAATACAATATTACAGATCCAATGGAACTGGTTTCATCAAAATCCGAGACTATGCCTCGGAAGGCTATTTTTAAATATTGATCTAAACAATATATTTTCAAACTGAACAAAACAGTTTTTAATTCAATTTTTAAAAGTTCTATTATCTCCAGCATTATCAACATAAATTTTATAAACCTTTAAATTATTTTTAACAGACTCGAAATCCCAGATTTCATATTTTACCTGATTTCCAATAGTTTAATTCAATAGTTTATTTGTCAAACAAATAGTGATATTTGGAATTCAAGTTGAAAACTAACTTCTGAATATATAAAATCAATTAAATATTCCAATTTCAAATATCCAAAAATACCGGGTTGTCACACCCACTTAGCCTAAAACCAGAATTAAGAAGTGAGAAAAGAGAAATAACACAACCTTACGTACACTTCCTATCTCCTTCTTCTTCTCAAAATACAACTTACTGTAAATCCATGGCTTCCTCTTTTAAAAATAAAAACTTTGCTTAATTTTGCTGAAATAAAAGAGAAAATCACCAAAGCAAAAATAAGAGAAGGTGATCAAATCCAAAACTTATTCTATTTCATCAAATTTGGATTTTTGCAAAGGTAGATTGTTTGTAATTGGTTTTCCTTGCTTGCATGTTGCTGTAATGTAGTTTTATAGGTTTTAGAAGCTAAAATTCAAGCAAAAGCTCAAAACTTTTTACATTAATTCGATTTTTTCCATTCCTACAGCAAGGTGAGTATCAAAACTTACAAATGCTAACTGAAGCCATGCTTAAAAATGCCAAAATCTAAATTAAAATAGCTTCAATATGTTGATTTTATGTTTATGTTTCGTTTATGTGAAAACTGAGTTTGTGTGTCGTTTTGCGCATCATTTTCTCCCAATCCCGACAATGAAATGCTGCCTGATTTTCTTCGATTGATAGCCTGTATGTTGTAGTATATGTATGCCAAATTTTATTGCAAAATATATTCGTTTGATGCCTGAAAACTGCACTGAAAAATCAATGCACAGCCTGGAAATTACCTGTACACTGCTTTCTGAATTGCTGCAAACTTGGCCTAAGTCTATGTTTGAGACATCATATCTCTTTTGTTTCTAGCTCGAATTGTGTGATTCTATTTTTTTTAAAGATTAAGTTTTCTACTGTAAGCATACCAAATTTTAGTTTATTTAGACCTATATAGCTTATAGAAATATGCTGCCGAACTTTGATCCGAAACATGTTTTTGCCTAGAGTTTTACAATGAAAACAGTGGATTCAACTTTAAGACATCATAACTTTCTCATACGTTATCCAAATTGCATGATTCTTTTTTTGTTTGAAAGATAAAGTTTTCTACTATATGCATACCAATTTGAGCTCAATCTGATTCCATTCGATCCTCTATTTAGTGCTTGGAAATTGAACCCAGAATGGATTTTCAGGCCTGGGCACATTCTTCTTGAACTGTTATGAACATGGTCTGAGTCCCTGTTTGAGACGGCGTAACTTTTTCATTTTCAATTGGAATTCATTGATTCTTTTTTTGTGTGAAAGATGAAGTTTCTAATTTATGCACACCAATTTTTAATTTAATAAAAGGTCGTTGGGTCACCTGTTTTATGTCCAAAAGTTAAACGCAGTGAAGATTTCAGACCTGGGTATTATTTTGTCTAAGCGTTTTTATGTTCATTTTCCGTCCGACTTTTGAATTTTACTTCATGTTTTTGTGATATTTATAAAATGTTTTAAGGGCTATGATGCCTATCAATAGGCTAGCCAAGTTTTGATGAATTTGAAATTCAAATTTGAAATGAATTTAAATGACAGTTTTGAGTGATTTCTTTGATTTCGAGCATAGATTTTTTTTCAAACAATTTTGAAATAATTTTTAAAATAAATTGGCATTTAAAGTAATAATTATGCAATATTTTTAAGTTATTTTAAGCTATAAAATATATTTGTTCCGTGTAATAAGCGAATTTTCAAATATCGTCTTCAAAATTGATTTCGAAAAATGGATTTAAAAGCTTGTTTTCTCAAATAAATTATTTTATATATAAAATACACGTTTTTGTACTATTCGAGCGAATGCGAAGGAGAATTAACATTTTGGTAAAACAAATGGTATGGGGCATATGTGTTTATCTTATCAGTTAATTTTTGACTTGTCTGTATGATCGTTTTGACCTTCGAGTCGAGTTTACTGATGAGATGAGGTAAAAAATTTACTACTTTGAGTGGAAAATTTACTGGCGGTTAGTAAACCGTTTAGTACGAACGTGCGGTATGGGACACACGTTAACACTACCGGGTTCCTATTCGAGAGTTTGTGACACATTTGCCATTGCGGCGTGCCAGTACTGGACCTTCGGGTCATTGCCAGTATTGGACCTTCGGGTCATTGCCATTGCGGCGTATTTGCCGTTGCGGCATATTTTCCATTACGGCGTATTTGTCATTTTGACGTTTTGCCTTCGGGTAAGGTACCTATTTGAGATAACAGTGCTTGGAAAGGCTTCGGCCACATGCACATTCAAACACTTTTGAAATGGTTTTTTTTGACTATTTTCCCTAGTGTATCTCCCCTTTCCGTAAGAGGTCCTTTGAACCATTCGATATATCTTTGTGGTGATTACCATTTGAGAATTTGAACTCTTGGAAGTTATATTTTGAGATTTGAATTGTCTACACTGACATTATATGAATCATGCAATTTGGATGAAGTATGAGAAAGTTATGATGTCTTAAAATTGAACGCAGACAGTGTTTTCACTATAAAACTCTAGGCAAAAACATGCTCTGAATCAAAGTTCGGCATCATATTTCTATAAGCTATATAAATATGATTAAATTGCTTAAAGGTAACAATTGTTCATTTATCATCTCATTATTTTATATGTTTGGAACTAATTTGGAAATCAATGAAAATTTATGTAATTAATTATTGCGGTTAATATGGTAAATGATGTTAATGGTAAAATAATGAATGTAAGAAAATGTAAACTTATTGAATAATAAGGATGATAACATAGGTTTGAATGTAATTGGATGAGAAATGGATGCGTAGAAATATGTTAAGGGGAAACAAATTAATATTGCATTAATTGATATTACATTTTTAATTTAAGATAAAATATAACGATCCGTAACTTTTAACAGCTTTAAAATGGTAGTACTTTGAATTTAAATAAAAATTAAATAAATAAAAATTTTGAATTTGTGAAGTTGAGGGTTTTATTTGACCAAATCTAATAAAATAAAAAATTTGTGAAATTTCAAATTTTGGTCAAACTTAGTCAAAGATTGACTTTGGTTGAAAATTTTAAATTTGAATTTTATAATTTTATACTTTTTATATGATACTAGACTGATTCCTTATCTTCCCTCCACTTTTTATTTCATCAAAATCAAATTCCTATTGCTATAAATTTTTTGAATTATTGTGAAAAATTAACATGAATTGTTAGCGTTTAACTGTGTTTATTTGGCTAAGGCATATTGGGTTTATTTGGTCTAATGGACCTTGGATAACCAAGAGACTCTAATTAGTCATGTGACAGTTCCTTTTCCTATGACCTTATATTTCTTATCTGACAACATCTTCGTACATAATTTTTCTCTTGAGAAACTTTCTCCGCACACTTCTTCTTTCTTCTCAAAATCTACAGAGAACTCTAGATTTAAAACTCCAAAAACCTCACAAATCAAAACTCATTTCCTCCTCTCCTTCAATCCTTCCTCCTCCCCTTTAGCCGCTGCCCTCTCCACCACCTCCAAAGCCATCTCCGTCCACCTTCCTTCTCCTCTTCTTACTCCTTTTTCCCTTCTTTTCACATTCCATATTTTCCCTCATTCTTTCCTTACTTGCATGACTTATATATACCACTAAACTACTCCAAGTCAGATATTTTTTTCTAAATCGTGTATAATTTCAATGGCAACAACTTCGTTGTTGAACCCTTTTTCCCATTCTAAATATTTCTATATCAAAAACTCTATTTTTCAAGTTCTTTCTTGGGTCCAGTTTTGGCCGAAAATACCCCATATTGTATCACTCATATCTCCTTCAAGAATGAACTAAATTATGTGATTCTTTTTTCAAACAATTTAATTTTCCAGTGGATTCAACTTTCTTTTAGATCAATTTTTCAAATTCCTTAAGTTTCTCTGCCAAAAACTCAAATCTTTGTGAAGTATTTTTGAATTCAGATTTTCAACTCACACACTATTTGTTTTGATCATAACTTCCTCAAGACAGAAGCTTTTTGAGTGATTTTTTTCTGAAAGTGAAGAGAAATGTATTTTTGACTACTTTCTAGTTAGTCACTTTTACAGATTCAGTAATATTCTGGTCCGAATATTTTCTTAAAGTTGACCTAGTTTTATGTTGTCCGTAGTTTGAATCTTGAGTTATTTGGAAGTTGGAAGTAGTGAAACTTGTTTATTGATTCATTTTCACGTTTAAGATTTGTTAGATTTGCTTTGCATTTGAATCTTTACTGGGAATCTCCATATTGCTCTATTTTTATCATCACCTTCGTAGCCACGAAAGATGAGCAAACACTCACAACCACTAGATTTTATCATGTTAGTTAAATTGAATTTATGATGTAATTAGAAATTGATTGGTTGCTGTTTAGTATATTTCAAATTGTCATTCTAGTTAAATCTGACTTTTATTGAATTTAATTTAATATTGAAATTTAAATTGCCAGTTAATTGCTTGTTAGTTATTGGTTGATTTCAATGATGACTGCGCTGTATGTTCAATTGTTGATATTTGGGTGATTGGGTGGATGTTATAGGTTGACATTTTGGATGGTTGGTTGTTATAATTGTCTATATCTCTATTATCTCTATGGGTTAAATGATACATACCCGAACGATCATATAGACTAAACGAAAATCATTATGGGTTGAAATGATAAACCCGAGCGGTTTTCATTGATTTGAAAATGTTGATTTTCGATAATGGTTGAAATGACATAATACCCATATAGTTTCTTGAATTTGGGTTTCATTTGGAATAGAATTATTTGAATGGTTTAAGTTAATTCAAACTTTGGACTTGTTTTAATTAGGTGATTAAGGTTTATATTTGGAATTATTTGAAACCCTTTAAATAATTATATTCACGTTGTACACTTGATAGGAGATGAAAATCGCGTAACATCTATGAAAGCATTGCACTAATATTTCTATTTTGCTTATTTTAATCTGCCTTACATAAGACCTTTTAGTTCCGAGTCGAGTGTTTTATCGTTTTATTACGCTCGGTCAGTCTGAGCTTTTTCAGTGTATTAAAGATTATTTTTTGAAGGATGAAGACGAAGATTCGGTATATTATTGCTATTCACTGCATTTTGTGTTTCGCTGCATTATTTATTTATTTTTTATGTATGTATAACTCTGATTTAAATTGTAAAAGTGTAATCAAAAGTTATTTGTAAAACAGCTTCATGAACTATTTATTGATTATTATATTTTGTCACTACCCTACGAGATTCTATGTTTTGGTTTTATTTTTTTTATTTACCCCATTTACAATCCTCCCTTTTGAATGGTTTGAATCTAACATGTGTGATTTATTGTCAGTTTGAACCGTTCAAAAGAGTGGTTCGTTACATGGGGTATCAAAGCTAGGTTTATACATACCTTAGCCTATTGGGGTTAACTCATTAGAGATAGGGTAGTAATATCGTAGAATGAGTTGTTTGAGTGTATACACGAGAGCGCGTATTTGTTAGTGTTATAAAATATTTATTTAAGTTTTGAAATGAAATAATTTTTCCTAATATTATATATTATATGTAAATGAATAAAAAAATTTATAACTATTGTAGTTATTTGTAATGTATTTGATTTGTGAAATGATAATATTTAACTATTATCATTTATTGTTGATTTGTTGTATTTAGTCAATTTATAACCATTGGCTAATTATTGATTTAATTTATGGACTAAACACTAGTTTAGTAATGGTGTATTAAAGAGAATAAAATGAATAGTTAGGATATTGCTTATGAAATTGAAATGTTTGGTTGTGAATATTGTTGTTTGTTGATTGGTATTATCAACTATTGAGATAAAATGGCATGTAATGACCTGATTTTTCGGTAATTAATTTAGAATATTTAAATGGTTTAAATATTTGATTTTGAATTATAAATTAGATATTAAGGTTTTTAAAACTGAAAATTTCAAGAGATTTCGAAATTTTTGAAATCGTCGATTGAATCGACACGTTCAAATAGCGGTCCGGACACAGTCTCAGAATTCGACGAAACTAGTTCCATTAGATCCGTAATAGTGTATTATTATTGGATTACAAATTTTGTAACTTTTTGATTTACCGCTTGGTCGTACGGGATATACGCGTTGAATTTAACATCGAAAATTCAGTATAATAATTGGGTCCAAAAAGCTATCTTCTTCATACAATCGAATTATGACTCGAAACCTTTTCCATTACGTTCGAAATATGGGTATAATATTATAAATGCCAAGCGGCATGTCTCTATAGGGGTTCGAGATTTTCAGTTACGAAATCGAGATGGTTTGAAAATTTATATTATATATATATATATATATATATATATATATATATATATATATATATATATTTGATTGACAATATTTCCATCACCCCTTTTTTTCTTTCACCACAGTCATTGTAGATAAACTATTCAAACATGCCAACAACTTTTCTCCCTCCCTTCTCCTTTTTAAAAGCCCACGCGACTGTTACAGTTCAAGAGAAAAAATGAACTGCTACTTCCATTCGAAATCAAACAATTCGAAAGCGAGCCTCTTTCCTCTTTTCTTTAATTCAGAAACTCGAGTCGAATAAAAAAAGAGCTGGGTTGATTGAAAATCGTGACGTTTGATTGAATCGAGCGCGACACTCAGTGTACGGTGAGCGTACGAGGGGAGCAGGAGCTCGATGGCGGCGGCGATAAAGAGCCGCAACTATGCTGGCACGAGCTGGGTTCAGCGGTGAGGCAGAAGGGGCTCTCAAGCTAGGGTTGCAGTCGATTCCAAACTCCGCTCGCGTGAAGACGGAGGAAATGGGAGGTCGTGATGCTAACTGGAAGGAGCTCGATCTAGGCTTCAAGTGGTAGTGGTCGAGGGCTATTCGTGATCGATTGCAGGAAGTTTGAGCATGAAGTCGATTTGGGAAAAACGTTATTAAAGGTGATTATACTGTAATGCATATCATTTAGCAATTTGAAATTAGCAAGTCACTGTAATATATCAATAAATTTTTATTTATTTATTTACGAGGTCCAAAATCATAGAAAATAAATTATGTGGGATTCGTAGCTGCGGAATCTACGCAATAGGATTAAAATTAGAATGATTTGCAAATAAATTAAGGTGAGAAAAATTCTCACTCTTTTGGATTGCCAATTTAATTTTAAATAGTTGAAATTAGTTATTGGTTACTTGGTGAATTTGGAAATTATTATCTATTGAATGATATATTATATATATAGTAGCATATATATTAGCAGTTGGATTGATATTCTCGCATATTTTAGCCGATGAGACATTATGCGCCCGTATAATAGCGGATGACCCTATATACCGCGATATCCCCCCTCGAAGTGGGATTGGTATTTTTATGTTGTATTGACATTTGTAGATGCAGGAAAACAGGTTGGAGGGATCCAACTAGATTCCTCAAAAATGTTGATTTTAATTCCATATATAATGATATATGATATGTTAGAATAACCTATGGTAGAGTATTGTTGTGAATTAAATAACTGGATGTTATAGTAGCACTAGCCAGAATTTTGGGATTTTGGATACCATAAATACTATTTTTAAAATTTGAAGGAACCAAAATGGAATTTTGGATGTAAAAATATTTATATCAAAATTTGGATTATTTTTAAGAAAATTTATTTAGATTAAAAAAACAATAATTGATTTTGGTGTGTATTTAACTATTCGTAATAATATTTTAAATAGAGGTTTTTAAAATAATCTATATAAATAATTTTTAAAACATGGATATTTAAATGGCATTTTCTGGAAATATGGAAATAAATTGAAATCGATATTAAAATAAAAATATCGAATTGTAAAAGAATGGACTTATAAAATGGAATTTAGAAATGGAATTAGTTTATAAAAAGATGAAACTCAAAGGAGTTAAAAATTTATACAATGTTTATAAATAAAGGAAAATGATATCAGATGATAAATTGGAAAATATAAATTTACAGGAGAATTATATTGGAATATGAAAATTGGGTGTTAGTGGATACTATTTTTGAAGTGGGTAAATGAACTAATTTTACCCAAACTATATTTTGATATAAAGGAAATAATTTTCTAAAATCATTATAGTATGTTAGAGTGTTTGGTTGATAATATTATAACCTAACAAGATTATAAAATTGGAAAAAGTTTATATAAAAAAAACCAAATGAAAATTGTGTAAGTGTGAATTATACAAATGAATTATAAATGGAATGGATTCGAATTCAAAAATTTAAACCCCGGATGGTTTAGGAAATATTTCTCATAAAATTGTAGAAATGAAATTGGAGTTTTTTCAAAAAACATTTTCGAAATAAATAATGGAGTACTACTTGGAGATATTTTTGAATAGAAAATGCTTTAACTTAATTAAAATGGATTGTGGAAGAGATATAGCACTGAATTCACTCCAGTCGTTCGAAAATAATTCCAATGAGGATCGCAACATCATCGGTGTTCATTTATGAGTTTCTAAGTGATGGATTGCTACCGGAGTAATTTGATATGAGGATTTTGTTGAAAATGTTTTGGAAAGGAAATTTATGTTGGATAAAACCAAATAGGTTTCGATAATTTCAAACAATGGTTTGCTAATACCAAGGAAGAGCTATGTATTAGATTTCAAATTGATTTGAAATAAATAACGGGTGTTCAAAATTTTGGAATCCTTATTTAAATGTTTTAGGAAATATCAGAAAACAAGTTATGAACTTATAAATGGTGAACGATTTTAAAGAAAAATATGGAAATTGAATTTTGAAAATAAAATTTAACTTAAGTAAGTTAAAATGAATGAAATATAACTTAAGCTAAGTTAAATAAAATTAGATTGGAAATGGTTTCGATTGGTATTGAGATATAAAATAAATGGAATTCAACTTAAGTTAAGTTGAAGGAATTAAATTTTAGAAATTTATTTGACTGTGATTGGAAGGAATAAGTTAGTGAAGTGGACTAATTAAATGAATTAAACCGGGATGTGAATTTATTGAATGAAAGGAAATTGGATGTGTATAAATGAAAAGAACTAATAATGTGAATTGAAATGAATATTAATAATTGAATGAACTGAATAAAATTGTAGATATCGAATATAAAGGTGATCTGTGAAATGGATATATGACTATAAGTTATAAAGTTGGAAATGGAATCAACTCAAATAAAGAATTTATGAAATGTGCAAATTAAATTGTATGAATTGGAATTTGACTTAAGTCAGGTTAAATAAAAATTGAAATGTTATAAAGAGAATTGAATACAGAGTTTGAATTATAAAATGACGGATCACTATAAGATATAAATATTTTGAATGGAATAAAATTTAAAGGAAAAATAATGGAATGGTGAGTAAATAATTTTATATAGCACACAAAATTTAAATTAATGGAATAAAAATTTACTTAGGCTATAAATAGATGTATGATCTTGAGTTAAAAATAGAATGTGAACATACTCGGGTATAAAAATTGATGAGAATGTGAAAAATAAGTTGTGTAACTAATTAGATTGGAAAAATAGAATAAAACAACAAAAATAAAAATGATGTGGTATTTTAAAGTAAGAAAATGAAAACTGAACTTGAATTATAAAATAAATTTAAACTCAAGTAAATTAAAATGGAGGTGAACTAATTAGATAAATTAATTAGTTAATTGAATATGGGAATGGAATTCAACTTGATTAAATAGAATAGATTGTGGATTAAAACTGAAGTTGAATATAAAAAATGAGTAATAAATAAAATTCGACTTATTTATAAGCTGATTGAATATATGTTGAATGTGATCGAACAAAACAGAATTGGATTGAAATGGTGATAACTTGAATATAAATAAATTCAATTTAAGTGAAAATAAATTGAATATGGTCGTGAATATTTTTCAAAGAATTCGAGAATGAATTTGAGTATGGAATTAAATTTGAAGTGGAATAAATAAATGAACTAATTAAATTAATTAGTAAAATGGAGTGAATTTTGATTGAATGAGAATCAGTGTGAAAATGAAAATAGGATTTGACTGCAAGAGTAATAAACTTAAATTACAGAGTTGAAATAATTTGAAATAAGTGAATTAACTTAAGTTAATATTTTGGATATGAAGTTTGGCTCGAATAAATTGTGAAATAGTTAATTAATAAATAGCGTGGAATGATTCCAAGGTTAATAAAAATGGATTTGAATATAGTGAATGTGGATATAAATGGAATGCAACGGAATTGATCGCAAATAAATTTGAAACGGAATAGAATTAAATATAAATTGATTTGGAATCAATTTAAAATAGCTATAAACTGAAATGTTTATTTTATTAAACGAATATCGCCGAATTTATATAGAAAAATTATCGTTTGACGTAAATGGAAGTAAATAAAATTGTGTAAATCAATAGAAAGTGAGTAAATTGATTTTGAAGTCAATTTGAAATGGATATGAATTTGTTGATATAAATATAAATTTAATTCAAATAATTAGGATGTAATCATTCGAATTGAATGAAATGATATATAAATCGACTAAAATGAGTAATCGAGTGTCGGGATCTTGTGGTTATATATTCATGCTATGAAAATTATGTGTTTAAGTTGTTAAATAACAGAAATATCATTGGTTTTCACATTTTGGTACTTACGTGGCTAAACTAAGTATAGGTACTCGGAGGCTATCGTGCTCGAGTTGGGTTGCGTAATTGCATAATAAATAAGCCGTTTGTTTAAAAACGCTAACATAAGGTGTGTTTTTGGATTAAATGCAACAAAATATAAAATACTGATATATATATATATTGTTTTTCAACCATATGGATGAACGTATACATTTTTATCTCTCTTGTCATATTGCAAAAGGCTCTTCGTATAAGGGAGACTCTGCCAAAAAAATTCAGAAATTTAGGATGTTAGGAAATTTTGGGAAATTTTTATTAACGACAATCTGATTACGAATTGTAATTGAAATATAGGGTTTTGTAATTAGAATTTAACACTAATTGTTTTAATTGAAAACTAAGAGATTAGTAAAGTGAAATGTCAAGTTTCACTAAGTGGGTTTTAAATAAGTAATGGGTTTGGAGTGTTTTTCCTGACTTAGCAATTTCGGGGACGAAATACTTTTAAAGGGGAGGAATGTAACGACCTGGATTTTTCGATGATTAATTTGAATAAATGTTTTAAATATTGTATTTTGAATTATAAATTAGATACTAAGATGTTTTAAACTGAAAATTTCAAGCGATTTCGAAAATTTTGAAATCGTCGATTGAATAGACACGTTAAAATAGCGATCCAGGGCACAGTCTCCGAATTTGACGAAACCAATTCCATTGGATCCATAATAGTGTATTATTATCGTATTTTAAATTTCGTAGCATTTGGATTTACCATTTTATAGTACAGAATATAAACGCGTTGAATTTAATACTGAAAATTCAATATAGGAATTGGGTCCAAAAGGCTATCTTCTCCATACGATCGAATCAGGACTCGAAATCTTTTCCATTGAGTTCGTAATAGGGGTATAACATTATAAACACCTAGCGGTATGCCTTAATAGGGGTTTGAAATTTTATGTTATGAAATCAAGACGATTTGAATATGTATGTATGTGTGTGTGTGTGTATTTGATTGACAATATTTCCATCATCCATTTTTCCCTTCACCTCAGTCACTATAGATGACCTATTCAAACATGCCAACATCTTTTCTTCCTCCCTTCTCCTTTTTAAAAAACCACGCGACTGTTACAGTTCAAGAGAAAAAATGAACTGCCTCTTCCATTCAGAATCAAATAATTCAAAAGCGAGCCTCTTCCCTCTTTTCTTCAATTCAGAAAATCGAGTCGAATAAAAAAGAGCAGGTCGATTGAAAATCACAACGTCTGATCGAATCGAGCATGGCGCTAAGTTTATGGCCAACGAACGAGGGGGAAACGAGCTTGATGGCGGTGGCAATGAAGAGCCGCGACTGTGCTGGCGCAAGGTGGGTTCGTATTCTGGTAGGTTCGGCGGCGAGGCAGAAGGGGCTCTCGAACTAGGGTTGCGGTCGATTCCAAACTCCGCCTACGTGAAGATGAAGGAAATGGGAGGTCGCGAAGCTAACTAGAGGGAGCTCAAACTAGGCTTCAAGTGGTAGTGGTCGAGGGTTTTCGTGATCGACTGCAAGATGTTTGAGCACAAAGTCGATTTGGAAAAGATGTAATTAAAGGTAATTATACTGTACTATATATCACTTAGTAATCTAAAATTTAGCAAGTCACTCTAATATATCGATAAATTTTTATTTATTTATTTATGAGGTCCAAAATCACGGAAAATAAATTGTGTGGGATTCGTAGCTGTGGAATCTACGCAATAGGATTAAAATTGGAATGGTTTGGAAATAAATCAAGGTGAGAAAAATTCTTGCTCTTTTGGATTGCTAATTTCATTTTAAATAGTTAAAATTAATTATTGGTTGCTTTGTTGAATTTAGAAATTATTAGTTGTTGAATGATATATTATATTATATATATAGTAGTGTATATATAAGCAATTAGATTGATATTCCCGCATATTTCAACGGATGAGACTCTATGTGCCCGCATAATAGCAAATGACCATATATACCGCAATATCTCCTCTAGAAGTGGGATTGGTATTTTTATGTTGTATTAACATCTGTGGATGCAGGGAAACAGGTTGGAAGGATCCAACTGGATTCTTCAAAAATATTGATTTTAATTTCATATATAATGATATATTATGTGTTGGAATAATCAATGGTAGATTATTGTTGTGAATTAAATAATTTGATGTTATAGTAGCATTGGCCTGAATTTTGGATTTTGAATACCATAAATACTATTTTTAAAATTTGTAGGAACTAAAAAGGAATTTTGAATGTAAAAATATTTATATCGAAATTCGGGTTATTTTTAAGAAAATTTATTTGGATAAAAAAAGCAATAATTGATTTTGGTTTGTATTTAACAATTCGTAAAAATATTTTAAATAGAGATTTTTTGAAATAATCTATATAAAAAAATTTAAACGATGGATATTTAGACGACATTTTCTGGAAATATGGATAGAAGTTGAAATCGATACTAAAATAAAAATATTGAATTATAAGAGAATGGACTTATAAAATGGAATTTTAGAAACGAAATTAGTTTATAAAAAGGTGAAACTCAAAGGAGTTAAAAATTTATAAACGATGTTTACAAATAACGGAAATTGATATCAGATGATAAATTGGGAAATATAAATTTACAGGGAGAATTATATCGGAATATGGAAATCGGGAGGAATTTATAAATTGAATTAGTTATTGGGATTTTAAAAAAAAATTAATTTTAAGAAGTTAAGTTTGTTTTGAAAAGATTTTATTTATTTATTGAGCTATGAGATTTAAACTAGATAACATTGAAATAAGTCGATAAGTGGATTGTTTTATATTTAAATTTTATTTTAGTAAGTCCTAAAACTTAAAATCAATTTTGAACAGTGATGTTATAAAAAGCGTTTCTATATTTTAGATAACTACTAGAACATGTCTTTAAAATAAATTATTATTATTCTTTTAAATGCTTATCATATATATGGAGTTTTGTAATGATTTAAATTTATTTATAAATCTTCTTGGAAATCTGGAAATTGGTTTATTCAGAATATGGGATTTATAAGGGAATTTTCAAAATGGAATTTGGAAAAAGTAAGAAAATTTCTGAAGTTGTTAAATAAAAGTGAACTTCGAAATATGAAATAGAATTCATAAAAAAGTATAAAGGAAAATTGGAATTATAAGCAGGTATATTTGACTTTGGAAATATTGAGGAGGATTAATTAATGGATTTCAGAACTTAGAGAATTTATTAAAAGTGAGATGAGGAATTTACAGGTGAATTGTAAAGGATTTGAGCAAATAGGAAATAAATGAAACATTTTCTAAATATTGGAAAAAAATAGATGATCTTTAGGAAGTTATACTTAAAGTTATTTTCTAAGTGTTGGACTGGATAGATTTGAAATATTTTAACACGGGGTTATTATTATAGAAATAATTTCAAAGTATTGAATTATAAATGGAATTGGAAGAAAATATTTCTAAGTATTGAGATGGTTAGAAATTATCCTGTTATGGATATAAATATTTGAAATTGTTTTCGAATATTGAAATATTGAAAGAGATGAATGTATATCTTTGTAAAGATATTTTGAAATGAGTATTTTGGAAGAAATTACAAATAATGGCCTAGTGATTGCTTATGGATGTTGTACTGATAGACTATATATTTTGGCCGAATTCGTTAATCGTTTCGAAGAGTCCGGGATCAGATTTAATTATCCGAAAATCACTTCAATCTGATTTGAACGTTGCGAATGAATATCGTGAAGATGATGAAGACGGTGATTTATCTTGTCCAGACCCAGGACAACTTGTATGGACGAATGCTATCAGAACATCGTCATTGGAGGACGATGAGCGTTCTAAGAGAGATTGTTCTTGAAAGGTAAACGTTAACCTCAAGCCTCATCAACCGGAATGATTGAAAATCAGGGGTTATTCAGCAAGGCTAAGTGGGTCGAACCCAGTTAGAGTATGTTATCACCTTTCTAGATACCCTCAGATATATTATAAATTATGGATACGGTGGTGCATGCAAAAGAGCTCTTGATAAGGGTGGGAACACTTGGGGTGATAACATGTTCGGTTCTATCCAGGTTAGGGATATGGCCGATCTTGTGTTGTAAGGGATCCCGGCGAGGTCCTCGGTACATTTTTCTTGAAGTGTACCATAATAGGTAGTACCTCAGTGCCTTGTCATTGTATGGAATCCATTCTCCAATAAGCGTCGTACGATTTGATTGTGCCCAACTATGCTGAAACGTAAGATGCAAACATTTCAACTATTTTCTATTTACTTGGTTTAGACACTATTATAATATCAGACGATTTTGATAAAAATGTTTTGGTTTTCTTAAGGAAAAAACCCGTCCTATTTATATGTGATGTGGTCGTATAAGATACCTTTGTTTTTCAAAGGATTTTGATAAAAGTTAATAATTCAAATTGAGTGTGTTTTCCCACGCTGGTTTTCCAGACTAATTCGGGTGTTATTTTATTATAATGCTCAGGTCAGACTGAGTATTACAGATTTAGGTTAGGATGCTACGGAGCTCAGGAGACGAGCTGGATGACAGTGACGTATTCCAGTATTTGATTTATATTTCTGCTATGTGTGTTGTGTATGTGAGGACAAGTTATTAAATTGTCCAAATTGATTGTTGTCTATTGTACTCTGATAATTGTACATATATCAACAGTACGGTTCTTGATTTTAAAATCTGTTATTATATATCATACTTTGTTCCGCTGCGGTCATGAGATTCTTTGTTGTTGTTTCCTGTTTTTATTGTTCTACCTTTTTCTTCTTCACCCCTAATGAACTGGTGTCTCCAACACTCGATTGCTTGGCATTTTATACAGTGAATGTATTGATGTCGATTTTTGAGGGTCGAAAATACCGTCCGTTACATGGAATATCTGGATATTTTGGATAGTCGAAACTTCTGAATTAATATATGAGTGAATGCAGAAATTTTACTGAATTATGAAACTGAATTTGGTAACCTTAAATTGAAAGCAAGTGAAACAAGGTTAAATTTATTATATCTATGTTAGTAAATGAAAAGAATTGTTGTATACATTATTGGCTTGTAACTACAAGTGTGAACTTTAAGCCTTGGCATGTGTAAATCAAAACTGTAATTAAGGAAAAGCTGTTAATGCGATTTTAAAAAAGTGTTATGAACTTAATTAAATTTATGAAATGTGGCATAAATAAATTTGAAAAGTAAGTGAAAACTAATTGGATAAACGAATGTGAACTAAAAGTGAAATGATTTTAAATAAAGTCACGGCCTGTAAATTGTTTATGAAATAAATGGATGTTGCAATAAATGGAGTATTAAATGACAAATATCACATGTAAAATTGAATTTAATTTAAAAATGAAGAGAAATACAAGCAATGTTATGAGAATGAATATATTAGTGTCTTATATTAAATGGAGAAATTCCGTGGAACAAATATTAAAGTATGAAGTGATATTGTGTTAATCAATGAGATTAATAACGAATTTAAATCAAAATATAACAGTGATGATACAAATTGGAATAACTACGTAAGTTGTACGTATATTGTTTTATTCACATAATTAATTTGATCTACATTTGAGTACACAAGTTGGTGAATTACACCATTTCGTCTTAGGATTTTTCATTCGATTTTTGATGACGAATATTTGATATGGATTTCTGATTTGATTCTAAAATTCTCTATCATAGTGTATGGCTTTGCAAGGAGAATGATGGTTTCTAGTCAAAAAACCTTATCGAAGTCCGCATTAGAGAAGTCGAATGAACAATACTAGTTTGAAAGCGAACTTGTGTGATCGAGCGAGCGATCGAATGTGATTTTGTACAATGAAGACATATGTACATCTTACGTTTTAATATTATTGATATGCTTTGACGTTGAAATTGAAAGTTGTTGGGCTGGATATTCTTTGTAATTTATTGGAATTTTTCTTTTATGCAAACTACTATTAATTTAAAATCATTTTACCAAACAATTTTCTTTTATTTTTCTTATATAAACTAGTTTATTCTATTTTATATACAAAACTGTTTTGCAAACTATTTATTTACTAACTATTTTATTTACAAAAATTATTTTATTTACAAACTATTTTTCAAACTATTTTATATACAAAGCTATTCTAAATTCAAAACCTTTTATAAAGCAAAGATGTTCAATCCCATACGGCTCTTCATAAAACGAAATTGATTTTGGGAATATTTGATTCTTATTTAAGATGGAATTTATATAAGTATATGGTGATTTGGAAGAATATTGATTTTAGAGGGTATTTGATCTGAAGAGATAAATCTTATATACAGCGGAATTTATATAAGAATGATTTGATATATTCGAGAATATTGACTTTGGAATGTACTCTATCTGAAAATGAAATCTTATATATAATGGAATTTATATAACTGTGATAGTTGAAGTTATGATTTTGAAAGAGTACTATATATGGTATGTTATTATTTTGAAGTAAAAGGAATGGGAAGTATTCTCCGCAAAGAAGTATAGTATGATACGCTTTGACCCAGATGGACTTGGGGAACCCAGGAATGGATTCGACCGATAAACCCTAATATACTTGGTGAATTCACAAATGGATTCGGACTGATATCGTTGTCCGGACTTAAACTCATGAGTTCCTTGGTTTTTTTTCCAGGGTAGATGATTCTTTAGTTTACCCAGTGGAGGTGCTTTCAATCCTAGGATCTGTTGTATGTGGATCTTCCGGGAAAGAAGGCATCCATTGCATAAATCATTGAATCAACAGTTACCACTGCAGTAGAAGTCGATGGTCCATTGTTTACAAAATGGCTACGACATTTTTCTAGAATTCGGAAGGTGGAAGGATCTTCTAAAAAGTTTTGTGTCCATTGCATAAACACTGGATCAATAACGGGCCACCGCTATCATAACATCATCATTTGACATCAGATTTTGAGTGGTGCTTCTCATACCTATTTTTAAGTATTTTAAATGGGTGTTGAAATAGGTCCACTAAATACTTGGAGATTTCTAGTCTTACGCCTGATCAACATGCGACCAGAGTCTGTAAGAATGAGGATAAACCTGTTAAAACATAGAGTTATAAAAGTATTTTGATAAAGTATTATATAAAAGATAATTTGGTCATTTTTCCATTTCTAAATACTTTAAAATATTTAAAATATTGTTTATTTATTACAACATGGTTTAGTAGTAAATTATTAGTGTTGTAAATATTATGAGAAGTTATTAATTAAATAAAACATATTTAAAGTTAACAATTATTTATTTATTAATGATGTTTAAAATTATTTTGAGATTTAAAACTAATAAAATTTATAAATAATGGATTTAAGGTTTTCAATAACTTCCTTTTAAATATATGTAATGATGTAAATAATTATTTTCAAATAGTTTACATATATTTATAAAGATGTTATTTAAATTTTTTTATGTGGTAGTTACAAAATGAAGCAAGAAATTTTATAGATGAAATTTTTCCTTAAAGTATTAAAGATGATTGATTTGCAAATGATTTTTTTAGTGAATATTTCAAGTAAAATTTATATAAGTTTCTTTGAATGTATAATTTAAAGATATTATATAAATTAAAAAAAATTGATTTGCGAAGTTTTATTTATAGTAATATACTTGACCAATAAATTTGAATCTCTATTTTGGAACTATGGTTTGAAATATTTACTTGATTTCAAAGCACTAACGGTAAATTTATAAGTTTATTCACTATTTGAATTTTTGTATTAAATCATAATAAATGTTTTTCCATTATTTGAATTTTCATTTTAAACAAGTGTGTAAAATTAATTATGAAGGTATGAAATTTTACACTTTGATTTGGATATTTAATGTAAGATTTGAGTATACTATTAGTTTCAATTTAATAATCTGGGCTTATACTATTTTTAAAATAACTAGTCTAATAAATTATCGTATTTAAGGAACTTTACAAAAAAAAGGCTTATACTAATGTTTTGATATAAACTGCTAACATTATTCAAACTTTTTGGAAAATTCTTGCATAATTCTATGAAGATGTTTAAAATATATCTTATATTCTTACTAAGTGAATGAGGTTAAATGTTTTAAATGAATTTTTAGATGTATCAAAATATTTCTTTTCCCTTCAAGTGCGAATCCACAAACTTGTGTAACATTCAATTACATTCCTAAAATATATATATATATATATATATATATATATAGAGAGAGAGAGATATATATATTACCAGAAATTTTTAATAAGTTAAAATGTTAATAGAATATGTAATGAAACATTATACAAGTAAAACTTAAGTAATGGAAGTATTCAATGAAATTATTTCGAAATAAGAATTTCGATGTACAAAAAATGTTATGAATGTAAGTTAATATTGTGAAATAATTTGTGTAAATACATGAAAGAAAGAAAAAGACATTGTATAAATGAAAAAAGGTAAATAATGATGTGAAAAGAAACCCATTAAATAAAGTTAAATAATGTATGGAAATTCTTGGCTGTTTTGGCTTATGAAATATTTGGAAAGGGTACTTCAAATTGTTTAAGGTTGTATGGATAGTCTATCGAGCAGTTACCAAAGACCGTTGAGCGTATGATACACTTGATAGTTTATTCGTTACCCTTGTACGATTAAAAGTTTTTGAACTAAACAAACCATTAATTTTGGTTGCTACGAATGTATGATGGATTCTGTGGTTGCATATAATGGTTGTATTGTTTGTTTGTATATGTTTTATAGTGATTTCCTTTTGTTGCAAATTGAACAACTTAAATGTCTTTTTTGCATAATTATTAACCTATTTTGGATTATATAAGTCAAATACAAGTTTATGGAAGTAATAGCTACTACTTTTGGTTTCATAATAAGCGTTGTTTTTTCGACAAATAGGTACGTTTTCGGATTACGGTTTCTAGCGATATTATGTTGTTTTCTCATGATTGGGATATTTTATTTTCAAATATGATATATATATGGTTATTATTGATATTATTTATTATTTTCCAGACCTCTCCATACAAAGGAGACTCTGTAGAAATTTTTCGTGAATTTTAGACTTAGAAATTTTTTGTGGAAGTGAAAATATTTTTTCAAACATTAGTAAACTTGAATATGAAGATTTGATTGTTTATTAATTAGTATATTTTATTTAAAATACTTAATTATGTTAATTGTTTATAAATTGAATACTTTAAATAAAATATATTAATCCCTTAATTTCTCCTTTTTTCTTTTCGAGGATGAAAAGTTTTGAGTGGGGGAGAGTGTAATGGCCCATATTTTTCGGTAATTAAAATTTTGAATTCAATAAGATTTTGAAATATTAATATTGTAAGAAATTAAAATTTATGATTTGTAATGATAAAAAAATTAGAATGTAATATAGTAATGTTGATTTAATGTAATTGATAACCATTTTAATCCTATTTAAATCAACGGATATAATTATAAGGTTATTTGGTTATAATTATATATAATGAAATAAATTAAATTATGCATTTAATGATGAGATTATATGTAATTTATTGGAATATGTTAATATAGAATATAAAATCATTCTGTTATAACCCTTGGCTTTAAATGATAAGATAATGGATATGAACTATTATTATGAATGATGGTTGTAGTTAACTTCTCATTAATTTGTCCGTTTGAATATTAAATTGGACAAATTTTCAAAAGAGACTGGTTTTTAAAAGTATTGGCATAAATATGCTACTTTGAAAACTATTTGCAATTATAGCCTAGTTTTGGCCAGCTCAGTGATGAGCTGGCCATTTTTCTAAAAAAAGGGGCGCATTTGGGAAATGCGCCCCTTAATTTATACTTGCGCATCTGCCAGATGCGCCAGTGCAAATTTTTTAACCTAAAACAAACTGGAATGAACAAAAAGTCATTTCTCTTACAATATATTCAACCTAAAAAACTCAACTTCGTAACTTTCCATTCATTTCAAAATTCATCAAAATCTCCTCAAATCTCAAAACATACTCGGATTACTAGTAAGATTACTTTATCAGCTATTTGGCATCAATTTGAAGGTATAAATCTAGTTTAAACTCAAACCCTAGCTAAATTTTTAGGTATTTTCATATTCTACTTTTACAAATTTACTCTAACATTTTTATGCTTTATTATGTCATTAGTATTTGTTTAGCAATTGATTGTTCTAAAACTAATTATGCTTTTCTTTTTAGAAGTATGTCGGATTTCATTCCAATTATTTGCTACTTTGATAGAAAATTGACTATGAAAGAAAACACAACACCGGTATATGTTGGTGGTAAACAAAAGGGTTCAACGGTTAAATTTTTTGCTCTTATTATGAACTAAAAGAAACGGTGTATAGGGTCACAAAAATTGATTCACAAGAGTATGATGTAAAACTAGTAAGCAAGTGGGTAACGGATTCTGGACCTTCTGTTATCGACGTAAATGATGATGATGATGTCGATGCTATATTTTCCATTAATATGAAAGTGATTGAATTATTTGTAATAAAAGAGGAATTGAGACATTTTGAAGAGGCAATTGCTACTAATTTTAACCAACATTCTACTCAAATTCTTGGTACTATTCCAAGTTATCCTTATCAGAGCAATTCAAGTACAGTATTTCCTACTTGTGTGAAAACAAAGTAAGTAATTTGTTAATGTATTTACATTTGAGTAGTCGAAATTTATAGTGTTTTGATCTCATACTTTTTTTCAAAGCTTTATGGTGCATCCCGGTGGTTCAAGCTCTAGACCGACAAATGATCAATTTTTATACTCCGTACCTCCAAATGCTAGAGAGGTTAACAAGGATGATGGATGACGTAGTTCACCGCATATAGATAGCATGCAAGTTGCTTCAATGGATAATGATATGTCACAGATGAATAATATGGAAGTTAATAATGAATCTCTAGAGTTTGAAATTGATCATGAGAAAGAAAATGAAAATAATAAAGCATCTTTGGTGGAAGAAGACGATGACGACGACGACGAACATATGGAATTTGAGATGCCTTCGATAGATGATTTATGTAATGCAAATATTATGACGACATCATTGATTGTAAATGTCACTCCTATTAGAAACGTATTTACCTCAGAATGTGTTGATTCTGGTTTCAAGTGGGAATGAAGTTTCTAACAAAGGAAATACTTATTCAGCAGTTAAGTGAGTGAGCCATCAAGAAATCTGTTTCTTTAAACCCATAAAATCCCACAAAGCAGAATACACCGCGATTTGTAATGTTGATGAAATTTTCCATTAGAGAATACATGCAATCGTCCCTAAAAGATCATTGATGGGGTGGTGGGAAATTAGAAAATATGATGGCAATCATACTTGTGTTAATATGATTATTAATTCAAATCATAAACAAGTTACAAGCAGATTTATTGCTAATAAAATACTTTCTTTTGTGAAATCGAATTTGAATGCCACTCCTTTTGTGAAATCATAAACTAACAGCTCTCTTTTTTATGGCTAAATTAACAAGGTGCATTTGGAAGGTGCGCCTTTGTTAATTTGTGAAGGTGCACTTGCGAAATGCACCCCATGCTGTGTATATACAAAGCCATGTTGCCTTATTATCTCATTTTACTCTATTCCATCCTTTCACTCAAAATCCCTAAAATTCCATAACATCAATTGCAATTATTTCTTCGTCAAATTTGCTATAAAATGGAAGGATCATCATCATCTTCTCAAATTAGAGGTATAATCTTCATTGGAATTTTGTTTGTATATTGGAATTTTGTTTATTCAAAATATGGTATTTGTTACAAGAATTTTATTCAAATTAGTAGTATACAAAAGAATTTTGTTCAAATATAGGAATTTAGCCTGTACAAAGAGTTGATGAATTGAATTAAAGTCTCAAAAATTGTTCAAATTTAGATTGTTCATTGACCACATTAAGTTTTTTCAAATGCATGAAATTTAGTTTGTTCAAATGCTTGAACATATAGTTTGTTCAAATTAAAGTTTTAAAAATTGTCCAAATGCATGAAATTTAGTTTGTTACAAGGATTGGAATTATTGTTCAAAATATTGTCCATTTGAATTTAGTTTGTTCAAATACTTTTTCAAGTCTTAAAAATACATGTTCAAGTCTCATGTAATTTAATTGTTCAAAAGTTGTATTTAATTGCATGATCTTCACACTTGAACATTTTTTCCATATAGAGTTGGTACCCGGTCCCGTGAATGCAAGTGTTTTGTATCTTCAAAGTGAGCATCGAAGCAATAATAGGAACTTGATGCAGGTATTATTTTTAAAAATATGTGCTTACATTAAGATGTTTTCATTTGGTTACCAATTCCACTTTTTTTCTTCTTTTTTTCATTTTTGAATGTGTAGAGTGACGAGCCATTTGAGTGTCATGATCATTCAAGCAATTATTAAATGGATAATTAATGGAATTAAGGCAATTGAATATTGGAATTATATGTTGTTAATTGAATTGAATGTAATCAGTGATGTAAGTAGTCATAACATTTATTGTAGATAATAAACTCATAAATGTGATTAAATTACTTTAAATTACTTAAAGTTAACAATTGTTCATTTATCATCTCATTATTTAATATGTTTGTAATTAGTTTGGAAATCAATGAAAATTTATGTAATTAATTATTGCAAGAAATGTGGTAAAAGATGTTAATGGTAAAATAATGAACGTAATAAAATGTAAATTTATGTTAAATAATTCGTAGGATATTGTTGATTGAATAATAAGGATGATAACATAGGTTTGAATGTAATTGGATGAGAATTGGATGCGTAGTTAATGGCATTTAGCCTTTTAATATGATAAGGAGAAACAAATTAATATTGCATTAATTGATATTACATCTTTTTATTAAGATAAAGTGTAACGATCCGTAACTTTTAACAACTTTAAAATGATAGTATTTTGAACTTAAATAAAAAGTAAATAAATAAATATGAATTTGTGTTGTTGAATGTCTTATTTGACCAAATTTAATAGAATAAAATTTTTGTGAAATTTCAAATTTTGGTCAAACTTAGTCAAAGATTGACTTTTGGTGGAAAATTTTTAAATTTAAAATTTTAAATTTTTTTCTTTTTATATGATACTAGACCGAATTCTGATATTCCCACCACTTTTCATTTCGTCAAAATCAAATTTCTATTGCTCTAAAAATTAGAATTACTGTGAAAAATTAACATGGATTGGCAGTGTTTAGTTGTGTTTTATTTGGCTAAGGCATATTGGATTTGTTTAGTCTAATGGGCCTTGGATAACCAAGAGACTCTAGCGAGTCATTTGACCCTTCCTTTGCCAAGGACCTTATGTTTCTTATTGATAACGTCTTCGTACATAATTTTTCCTAAGAAACTTTCTCCACATACTCCTTCTTTCTCCTCAAAGCTACCAAATTCATGAAATCCGACAGCATTTGGTTGTCGGAGTAAAAAATTATAGGCTTTCAAAGAGGCAATATGAAACAAATTTCAAACAAAGAAACTACAGCAGAAATTTATCAAAAATGTTAAATTTTGATTTCTTTTGCCATTTTTTGAGCTTGGCTTTGCTAGATTATGTGAGTATTTCAACCCACCTTGCAAAATGCTTGAGCTACAAGAGAAAATCGGCGAAAAGGAGCAAGCTGTGGCCTTGAAAATGGCTTCAATGACGTGAAAATGGAGCTTTACCAACATGCAGCACAAGATATTTCAATTACAGTAAATAGCTTCAAAAATCAAATTTTGATGAAATATTTTGGCTTAAAAATATTGTCATTTGGATGTTCAAACTAGTGGTAGAAAATCAACTCCAATGCACATTTTTGAGTTGCTGTAAACATGGCCCGAGTCCATGTTTGAGAGTAGTACTAGGATGGGTGACCTCCTGGGAATTACTAAGCTATGACGCCCCACCTCGAGACTCACATTAACAAAGAGTATTACTGGGTAATACTGTCTGCTAATCAGATAATAGGGCTGGATAGGAGCGACCATCTATAGCCTTATCTTAAATATCTATTGAATATGTGACAATGCCATATATTTTTTGGACCGAAATATCCAATAAAGACTTAATACAAAGCCATATGTAGTTATAGGATCCATCAGAACAAAATACAACAACTCAAATGTAAAACACAACACAGAACAGAAACACATATTACGGTGCACCAAAGTGTAACACAAATGTTACGAATCCCTAAATCATCGTCCCTTTGTTCTTTTCATGTCCTTTGGGGTAGATAGAATTTTAGAAATATGTCTAGGAATGCATTTAATTCCGTAGTATTCCATATTTGAATTAATGATATCTACCATGTGAATAATCTTTTATCTTATCTTAACTTCCAGCTAATGGCAAGAATAGGCAGAGGACGACGCTCAGATGCTGGGCGGTCCAGCGGCTCGCATCCGAACGACGTTTATATGTCTACCGATCAGTTTATGGAGTTATCTAGGAGCACTCAGCATCCATCTCCTACTCGAGCATCTCCGCCATGTAAGTTTGTCTTTGCACGCTTGTGCAGTGATTTCTCTCATCACGGAGGAAAGCCGTTCAAAGGCTCCGAGTCGTTTTTGAGGTCCAAGTTTGGTATCAGATCTGAGTTTAGAACAAAATATGATAAACACTTTAGAGATGGTTTCTTTGACTATTTTCTTGGAAGTTTTATTTTTGAGATTTGTATTGCCTACATTGGCGTTATATGAGATTTGCCTTTTGACATTTACTTAAGATTTTATTCCCCTCCTTGAAGATATATTTTCCTTATGGCATGTTTGAGATGGGATCTCTTTATTCATGTTTTGGGTATGCCAAAATGGAGAGTTTAGGTTTACCCCTAAACGGATCTCTTTATTCATGTTTTGGGTTTTCCAAAATGGAGAGTTTAGGTTTACCCCTAAACCATATTTGATGTTTTATGAATGTCGATGATATGAGGCTCGCTACATTTAGTGTTTTATGGGTTATTTTATCTCTTTTGAGATTATATGTTTGTGTAGTGATACCATATTATCACTTGATGTAATCATACACTTTAGTTGTCTCTTCTCACTCTAGAATATTATCACCTTATCCTTATACTCATATTATCGCTTATCCTTGTTAAGTGATTTGTTTAGCTAGGCTGACCCCTGTATTTTATACTCGGTCAGACCGAGGTGTTTAAGGTTAGGTACATTTGGACTTAGCCTATTCTACTTCCGCATGGTCTCTATTCTGCTAGCTCTTTTTTTTATATCTTTTTGTGTAGTCCTTTTTGGTTTACTACTCCAATATGTATATTATTTTGACTCGTGTTCGTATTGTGGTTGTCATACCAAATATATGATGTATCATTTTGTATGCTCTATGATGTATCTATATATGCGTGTATATATGGGATTATCTGCTGTTCTGTGATGTGTTTTGCATTTGAATGTTGTATTTTATTCTGATAGATTCTATAACCATCTATGGCATTGTATTAAGTATTTATTGGATATGTCGATCCACAAAAAATATGGCATTGCCGACGTATTCAATAGATATTTAAGATAAGGCTATAGATAGTCGCTCCTATCCAGCCCTATTCTTTTCATTAGAAGACAGTATTATCCGGTAATACTCTTTGTTAATGAGGGTCTCGGTATGGGTTGTCACAGCTAAAAAGAACATAAAAACACTTAGGCAAAATAATACCAAGGTCTGAAATCTTCTCTGGGTTCAACTTTCGGACATAAACAGGTGGTCAAACGACCTTTGATTGAACTAAAAATTGGTGTGCACAAAGTACAAAACTTCGGCTTTCAAACTAAAAAAGAATGAATGAATTCCAACCGCAAATGAAAAAAATACACGATCTCAAACATGAACTCAGGCCATGCTTGCAACAGTTAAAAAAATCAAAAATATACAGGCCTGAAAACCATCTCGGGTTCAACTTTCAAGCATGAAACAGAGGACCATAACCCATAGGTCCCATGATATATAACAACCCGGATTTTGAGTTTACCTTTCAATATTAAATTATAATGATAATTATGATTTAATATTGTAAATTGAATAAAAATTGGTGAAAATAAATTGTTTATTTATTATAAACAATGAATTTAGGAAATAATTGTTGAAAATAAAGCATAAAGCGTTATTTTAATGGTTCGGATAATAATAAATTTGAGGATAATTTTATTTGAGTGAAAATGCAATGATTTTGTTAATTATTGCTTTGTGGCTTCTTTTAATAATTTTTAAAAGAAGTAAGATCTTTTTAATAAGTGTTTAATGAAATAAAAAGGAGAAAATGTGATTCAAAACAAATTTTGAGTGCAAATAATATTTGTAAATGAATTGGAACATTTTTACAAGTAAGAAAATGTAATTTGTTGAATTTTAAAAGTAATAAAGTGGTTTATTACAATTAAATGAATAAAAAGTGCATTTTATTCAAAATAAAGAAAATTAACAGTAAAAATGTTTAAAAAGAGTAAATTATCATTTTAAATGTTAGAAAATGTTTTATTTTATATGTATACAAGTTTTCACATTTTTCTTGTGCAAAACATGAGAGAAATGCATTTTTTATGTGTATATGTGATATGTACACATTAATTTGTTTAAGTGTTGATTTCATTTCTTAGGATAAAATTAATTCTCTTTATTACTTGGGTCCTAAGCCCACTTAGCCTAAAACCAGAATTAAGAAGTGAGAAAAGATAAATAACACACCCTATACATACACTTCCTATCTCCTTTTTTTTCTCAAAATACGACATACAGTAAATCTATGGCTTCCTCTTTTAAAAATAAAAATTTTGCTAAAATAAAAGAGAAAATCACCAAAGCAAAAATAAGAGAAGGTAATCAAATCCAAAATTATTCTATTTCATCAAATTTGGATTTTTGCAAAGGTAGATTGTTCATAATTGGGTTTTCTTGCTTGCATGTTGTTGTAATGTTGTTTTATAGGTTCTAGAAGCTAAATTCAAGCAAAAGCTCCAAGCTTTCTACATTAATTCGAGTTTCTGCATTCCTACAGCAAGGTGAGTATCAAAACTCACAAACGCTAGCTGAAGCCATGCCTCAAAATGCCAAAGCCTAAGCAAAAACAGCTTCAATATATTGATTTTATGTTCATGTTTTGTTTCTATGAAAGCCGAGTTTGTGTGTCACTTTTAGCGTCATTTTCTCCTAATTTCGGCCACGAGATGCTGCCGGATTTTCTTCAGTTGATAGCCTGTGCGTTGTAGTATATGCCAAATTTTATAGCAAAACATATTCGTTTAATGTCTGAAAACAGCACTGCAAAATCAATCCACAGCTCGGAAATTACTTGTGCACATTGTTTTCTGAGTTGCTACAAACATGGGCTGAGTCCATGTTCGAGACATCATATCTCTTTCGTTTCTTGCTCGAATTGCGTGATTCTTTTTTGTTTGAAAGATAAATATTTCTACTATAAGCATGCCAAATTCCAGATCATTTCGATCTATATAGCTTATAGAAATATGTTGCCGAACTTTGATCCGGAGCATGTTTTTGCCTAGAGTTTTACAGTGAAAACACTGTTTGGGTTCAACTTTGAGACATCATAACATTCTCATACTTTATTCAAATTCTATGATTCTTTTTTCGTTTCAAAGATAAAATTTTCTACTATATGCATACCAATTTGAGTTCAATCTGATGTCATTCTATCATCTGTTTTATGCCTGGAAGTTGAACACAAAATGAATTTTCAGGCCTCCGCACATTCTTGTTGAACTGTTACAAATATAGTTTGAGTCCATGTTTGAGGCAGTGTACCTTTTTCATTTTAGTCGTAATTCATTGATTCCTTTTTTGTTTATGAATTTTTCTACTTTATGCACACCAATTTTTAGTTCAACCAAAGGTCGTTTGGCCACATGTTTTATGTCCAAAAGTTGAACCTGGTGAAGATTTCAGACCTGAGTATTATTTTGCCTAGGCGTTTTTATGTTCTTTTTTCTGTCCGACTTTTAACTTTTATTTCATATATTTGTGATATTTCTAAAATGTTTTGAGGGCTATGATGCCTATCAATAGGCTAGCCAAGTTTTGATTAATTTAAAATTCAAATTTGAATTGAATTTGAATGATAGTTTTGAGTGATTTCTTTGATTTCGAGCACAGATTTTTTCAAATAATTTTTAAAATAAATTGGCATTTAAAATAATTATTATGCAATATTTTGCTATAGAATCTATTTATTCTCTATAATAAAGGAATTTTCATATATCGTCTTCAAAATTGATTTTGAAAAATGGTTTTAAAAGATTGCTTTCTCAAATAAATTATTTTATACACAAAATAAAGTTTTTGGACTATTCAAGCGAATGAGAAGAAGAATTAAACGGTTTGGTAAAATATATGGTATGAGACATATGCGTTTATCTTATCGGTTAATTTCTGAATTATCTGTTCGATCGTTTTACCTTCGGGTCGAGTTTACTGATGAGATGTGGTAAACTTTTTACTGCTTTGAGTGTGAAATTTACTGGCGGTTAGTAAACCGTTTAGTGCGAACGTATGGTATAGGACGCACATTAAAACTATTCGGGTTTCTATTCAAGAGTTTGTGACACATTTGTCATTGCGGCGTGCCAGTACTGGACCTTCGGGTCATTGCCATTGCGGCGTTCGCCATTGCGGCGTATTTGACTTCGAGACGTTTGCCATTGCGGCGTATTTGCCATTACAGCGTATTTGTCATTCTAACGTTTTTCCTTCGGGCGAGCTACTTATTTGAGATAACAATACTTGGCAAGGCTTCGGTTACGTGCAAACACTTTTGAGATTGTTTCTTTGACTATTTTCCCCAGTGTATCGCCCCTTTCTGGAATTGGTCCTTTGAACCATTCGATATATCTTTATGGCAATTACCTTTTGGGAATTTGAACTCTTGAAAGTTCTATTTTTGAATTTGAATTGCCTACACTGGCATTATAAGAGATTTTCCTTTTGGCGTTTACTTCAGATTTTATTCTCCTCTTTCGAGATATATTTTCCTTATGGCATGTTTGAGATGAGATCTCTTTATGCATGTTTTGGGTTTGCCAAGATGGCGAGCTTTTGTTTTCTCTTTAACCATATTCGATGTTTTATGAATGCCGATGATATGAGACTCGATACTTTTAGCATTTTATGGGTTATTTTATCTCTTTTGAGATTATATGTTTGTGTAGTGATACCATATTATCACTCGATGTAATCATACACTTTAGGTTGTTCCTTCCTATTCGGGAATATTATCACATTATCCTTACGCTCATATTATTGCTTATCCTTGTAAACTAATTTGTTTAGCTAGACTGGCCCGTGTATTTTATACTTGGGTCGGACCGAGGTGTTTAAGGTTAGGTACGCTGTGGACTTAGCATATTCTGGTTCTGCATGGACTTTTCTCCTAGCTCTTTTTGTTGTAGCTTTTGTGTAGTCCTTTTTATTGCTACTCTAATATGTATATTCTTTTGACTCGTGTTTGTCTTGTGGTCATCATGCCACATATGTGATGTATCATTTTATATACTCTATGATGTATCTGTACATGTACATATATGTGATGATCTACTGTTTTGTGATGTGTTTTGCATTCAATTTGTTGTATATTGTTCTAATAGATCCTATAGCCACCTATGGCTTTGTATTAAGAATTTATTGGATATGTCGATCCACTTGAGATAGAAAAATATATGGAATTTATCGATGTATTCAATAGATATTCCAATTAATGAATTGTTTCTTTTATGAAAATTATTGTGAATTAAAATAAAATTGAAAATCATAAATTGTTTATTTGGAATAAACAATGAATTTTTGGAAATAAAATGAGAAAATTGGTGTGCATAAAGTTTCATCTTTAAAATAAAAAAAGAATCACGCAATTTGGATGAAGTATGAGAAAGTTATGATGTCTCAAAATGAACCCTGACAGCGTTTTCACTGTAAAACTCTCGGCAAAAACATGCTTCGGATCAAAGTTCGACAGCATATTTCTATAAGCTATATAGGTCTAAAAGACCTGAAGTTTGACATACTTATAGTAGAAAACTTTATCTTTAATTTGAAAGATTTAAAAACTCAATTTTAACTTATACTCAAAATAAAAAACACAAGGAGAACTCAACGAGTATTCTGGGAATATCTCGATGAGTTCTCCTTGTGTTTTTGAGTATAAGTTAAAAATAAGTTTTTAAATCTTTCAAATTGAAGATAAAGTTTTTTACTATAAGCATACCAAATTTTAGGTCATTTTGACCTATATATCTTATAGAATACTGTCGAACTTTGATCCAGAGTATGTTTTTGCCCATAGTTTTACAGTGAAAACACTGCATGTGTTCAACTTTGAGACATCATAACTTTCTCATACTTCATCTAAATTGCATGATTCTTTTTTTGTTTGAAAGATGAAGTTTTCTACTTTGTGCATAGCTTGAATTTCAAGAACGGACTTGGAGCCTTTGAAATAATTTTTAAAAAAATGGCGATGTCGAGGTATTCAATAGATATTTAAGACAAGGCTATAAGTGGTCGCTCATATCCAGCCCTATTCTCTATATTAGCAGACGGTATTACACAGTAATACTCTTTGTTAATGTGGGCCTCGTGGTAGGGAGTCACAGCTTGTCTCAAACATGGCCTGAGTCAATGTTTGAGACAACCTGTGACGCCTTACCCCAAGACCCACAATACGTTCAGTAATAGGAAATGGTCCTATGAAGCGAGGAGCCAATTTCCTAGTCATACTAAAACGCATAACCCCTTTCAAAAGAGAAACATGAATAAAGAAGATGTCACCAATAGAGAACTCAAGAGGCTTTCTACGGTTGTCCGCGTAGGATTTCTGGTGATCTGTGCCTCTTTCATTGACGAATAAGATCAATCTTCTCAGAAGAATCATGAACAATCTAGGCCAAATACTGCGCTCACAAATCAAAACTACTTTCCTCTCCCCTTCAATCCTTCCTCCTCCCCTATAGCCACCGCCCTCTCCACCATCTCTAAGGCCATCTTCTTCCACCTTCCCTCTCCTTTTCTTTCTCCTTTTTCCCTTCTTTTCCCCATCCCTATTTTCCCTCTTTTTCCCCTTATTTTCATGGCTTCTACAATCCACTAAACTACTCCAGATCAAATAATTTTTTTTGAAATCGCGTATAATTTCAATGGAAACAACTTTGTTGTTGAACACTTCTTCCCATTCCGAATATTTCTATATCAGAAACTCCATTTGTCAAGTCCTTTCTCGGGTCTAGTTTTGGTCGAAAATACCCCAAATTGTATCAATCATATCATTTTCGAGAGTGAACTAAATTATGTGATTCTTTTCTCAAACCGTTTATTTTTTCAATGGTTTCGACTTTCTTTTAGATCGATTCTTCAAATTCCTTAATTTGCTATGCTAAAAACCCAAATCATTTTAAGGTATTTTTGAACTCAGATTTTCAACTCAGAAAAAACCTCTGTTTTTTTGACCATAACTTCCTCAAGAGAGAAGCTTATTGAGTGATTATTTTATTGAAAGTGGAGAGAAAAGGATTTTTAACAACTTTCTAGTTGGTCACTTTTACTGATTCAGTAATATTCTTGTCCAAATATTTTCTTAAATTGACCTAGTTTTAGGTTTGTCCGTAGTTTGGACCTTGGGTTGTTTGGAAGTTGTAAGTTGTTGAAACTTGTTTATTGATTCGTGTTCGTGCCTAAAATTTCTTAGATTTGCTTGGCATTTGGATCTTTTCTAGGAATCTCCATATTTCTCCATTCTTATCATCACCATCGTAGCCACGAAAGGCGAGCAAACACTCAATGTTACTAGATTTTCTTATGTTAGTTAAATTGAATTTATGATGTAATTAGAAATTGGTTGGTTGTTTTTATTATATTTTAAATTATCATTCCAATTAAATCCGACTTTTATTGAATTTGTTTTCCATTTAATTTAATATTGTAATTTTTATTGCCAGTTACATAATTGTTAATGATAACCAGTAAATTGTTGGTAGTTATTGGTTGATTTCAATGATGATTGTGTTGTATGTTCAATAGTTGATATTTGAGTGATTGGATGGATGTTATTGGTTGATATTTGGTTGATTGGATGTTATTTATGTCTATATCTCTGTTATCCCTATGGGTTGAAATGATATATACCCGAACGATCTTATAGATGAAGGGAAAATCATTATGGGTTGAAATGATAAACCCGAGCGATTTTCATTGATTTGGAAATGTTGATTTTTGATACTGGTTAAAATGACATATACCCGTATAATTTCTTGAATTTGGATTTTATTTGGAATTGAATTACTTAAAGGGTTTAAGTAAATTCAAAGTTCAAATTTGCTATGATTAGATGATTAAGATTGATAATTTGAATTATTTGAAACCCTTTAAATAATTACATTCACGTTGTACACTTGATAGGGGATGAAAATCTCATAACATCTATGAAACCATTGCACTAATATTTTTATTTTACTTATTTTGATCTAACTTACATAAGATCTTTTAATTCTGACTCGAATGTTTTGCCTTTTTATTACGCTCGGGTCAGTTTGAGCTTTTCAGTGTATTGAAGACTATTTTCTAGTGGACGAAGACGAAGATTCTATATATTATTGTTATATATTATTCCAATGCATTCTGTGTTTTGCTACATTATTTTTTATTTTTGATGTATGTATAACTCTGATTTGAATAGTAAAAGTGTAATCAAATGTTATTTGTAAAACAGCTTCATGAACTGTTTATTTGATTATTATATTTTGTTGTTCCGCTGCGAGATTCTGTTTTTTGGTTTCCCTTTTTTATTTTTCTCATTAACAATCCTCCCTTTTGAATGGCTTGAGTCTGACATGTGTGGTTTATTGTCGATTTGAACCGTTCAAAAGGGTTGGTTGTTACAACAGAGAGGATTCGGTTCAAGGTGGAGCCGAAAGGAGTTTGGGTGATGGTATTTCTACTTAGGTGGGTGGTCGTGCTATAATACCACCCGATAGATATGGTGATTGGAATCATCTTAGCTTTTGCGTTAATTTGGACTATATATGTTCTTCATGTTGTTGAAGATGAGCCGATGGACCTTGAAGATGTCATGGAGTCAAGTGATAGCTCGAAGTGAATTTATGCCACGGAGGAAGAGATGCAATCGTTAATAAAGAATCAAACTTGGAATCTGCTTTCACTTCCTAAAAGAAACCGTGCTATTCGGTGCAAATGGATACACAAAGTGAAGGACGATGAGAGATACAAAGCTAGGCTATTGGTTAAGGGGTTTGCACAAAGAATGTGTAATGAGTATGATGAGATATTTGCACCGGTTGTGCGCCATACTTCAATCCAGATATTACTTGCTAAAGTTCCTACTCACGACTTGAAGTTGGAGTAACATGATGTGAAAACCGCCTTCTTGCACGGTGACTTGGATGAAGACATCTACATGGAGCAATCAGAAGGTTTTGTTATAGATGGTAAGTCAAATTTGGTTTGCAAAAAAATCACTATATGGTTTAAAGCAATCACATGGACAATGGTACAAGAGATTTGATCATTTTATGTTTGAAAATGGTTTTGATAGAAGCATTAAGGATGCTTGTGCATATTTCAAGAAGTCGAAAAATGATTGTTGGGTGTATTTACTCTTGTATGTGGATGACATGCTCATTGCTTCTAAGGATATAAACCAAATCAACAAGTTAAAATTGAGTTTGAAATTGAAGTTCGAAATGAAGGACCTTGGAGAAGCAAAGAGGATATTGGGCATGGAAATAGAAAGGGATCGAAAGCGATTTGAGTTGAAATTGACTCAAAAGGAATACATTGAGAAAGTTCTTTGCCGGTTTAGCATGGAGAATGCAAAGGCGTCAAATACACATTTACCTTTTCATATGAGGCTTTCGATCAAGGAATTACCTATCTTGGAGAAAGACAAGGCTTATATGGCAAATGTATTATATGCTAGTGCAGTTGGAAGTTTAATATATGCTATGGTGTGTATAAGGCTTGACATTGTAAATGTCATTGGGATGATTACTTGATATATGGTTAAACCGGTGAAATCGTATTGGGAAGCTGTGAAGCTTATATTGAGATACCTTAGAGATACATCATCCCATGGTCTTGTTTTTGGTGGCAGTGAGGGGATAAATTGCAAGATTGTTGGTTATTGTGATTCATACTACGTCGGTGATAGAGATTGGAGAAAGTCAACTTCTAGATATGTCTTTACACTTGGTGGAACGATTATAAGTTGGAGATCAAGATTATAAATCATAATTGCTTTATCCACTATGCAGGCCGAGTCGATAACTGCGGTGGAGGCGGCAAAGGAGGCACTTTATTTTACCTATTGTTGTGTGACTTGGGATTAGAACATGAGAACATCGATGTTTGATGCGATAACCATTGTGCTATTCACTTAGCGGAGAATTTAGCATTTAGTTCATGGATTAAGCATATTGAAGTGAGAGAGTCATTTTTAGTAGCCATTAATGAAGATATGCAAGTATATCTTCGAAAAGTGCATACAAAGGATAGCGTGGTGGATATATTCAAGACATTGTCGGTTGGAAAGTTCGAGTACTGCACAAACTTGATTCGCTTATTAAAGTGCTAGGTGCCACGAGATTGCACGGTTGAGGGAGAAGCTTGATTATGGTTGATGTAGAGTATCGATAAGAGATTGTGGTTCTATCTTTTTGGTGAATACTAGTTTACACTCCTTGGTGCTTTTGACTTTTGGTGAGACGGTTTTGGATCTGCGTGCTTTCAACACTTCGTTAGTAGGCCGGGGTTATGCCTGAGCTCGTTGATGGAGTGTAATAGGCGGTGTCTTAGCTGAAGCTTATTGAGAAAGCATTTCAGCTTATTTGGATGCAGGTAGAAGTGGTGATAGTTGGTACCATCGATTGTTGGTGATGAAGATGGATATAATGTCGAGGTGGAGTGTTGAATTTTGACGCTATATGGGAAATTGAAATGGTCGGAAGTAGCTTCGTGACGGAGAAGATGGTTCGCAAATCAGAGCTCGAAGGAAAAAGATATGGCGATGAAGGTGGAGTGCTGTGGTCTTTTTCAGGCGACAAACGTCTGTTATAAAGTGACAGACGTTTAGGAGGATTTGCAATCCGAGGCATAAGATAGAAGTCTGTCAATTTATGACGCCCGATCTCTTTGCTCATTAGTCATAGAATATACACTGTCTAAGGGCCATTGAGAACGAGATAGTAGATGAGTGCTTGTCGTATGCATTCCCTTGGACCAATATGGACATGCATTAAAACAATAAATATAAAAGTCAATACAATATAAGAACAAAGCATACAGAGGAGTTTCTCAAGACAAAACAATACAAGAACAACAAAATACAAGATATATCTCATGAATATAACTAATAAAATATCATGTGCAACTTGTTTCCTAATTAGTTTATTATGTTTCAAATAACGATAAAGCCCACATCACACATATCATAAATAATTTTTACAATCCTAAGTGCAGAACATAACGACATAATCTGATCGGTACATGAGACTGCCAAACCATTTTTCCCGTTTGGTATGTGCCTCCTACCAAACCTATTCTGGGACACAATGTCAGACCGATTACATCTTTGCTTGGAACTTACTACAACAATTTTGGCTCCTACTTCAACTACCAAACCGTGGAAATGGCTAGTAACGTCATGTTCGGTATCAGACAGTGAATCCTACCTGATAATGGGCATAATCTCATACTTAATTAAATTTCCTCATTTCCCATCGTATCTCTTAATCTAACTTTTGATCTCTCGCGTCTTTTCCATATGCATTTGTTCAATTGGTGCCTACCACATCATAGACTCTCTGATCAATCTCTGTATCTCTAGACGTCTAATAGCATCTGACGTGCAAAAACACCCAATACAGAGGTGAATAAACATTGTCATCCTTTATCAATAAAAAAAGAACAAAACCACTTAATTTACTCTAATTCAACTGAAACTCGACCTTTGATTCTCAACCTTTGAATAATGATTCTCATTTGCCTACAAACTCGATAGCCTGTCGCCCTCGAATGTGAATGTCCTTACTTCTCTCCTCCACCTCCGCCTCGATCAAGTATAAGCCTTTCTTCGTTTTCTTGCACCCTATGTTTCATTATTGATTTATTTCTCAACTTTATTTCCCATGTTACTTCCATTTAGGGGTGTACAATATTCGGTTAAAACCAAAATAACCAACCGAAACTGTTAATTTCAATTGGTTCGGTTTGATTTTAAGACTAAATCGGTTTGAATTCGGTTTGTAAAATAATTTTTGTTGTTAGCGGTTTAACCGAACTTTGAATGTATTCTTCAGTTTTATGGTATCATAATCCTTTAAATGATTGATTTAGCGATAAAATATCAAGTTTACCTGTTAACAATAGGTCAAGTTTTATTTACAAACATAAAAATATTAAATAAATCTCTCCAAACATAAATTTATGTTTTTCTTTGAGTGAATCGATTCTTTGAATAATAACATATCTTTTTAATTTGGTTAATCGGTTACCGACTGGATTAACAGAAATTAATTTGGTTTCGATTTTTACGGTTGTAATTCGATTTAACATTTTTTTTACCTCAAAACCGATCGAATCGACCAAACGCTCACCCCAAGTTCGATTATTGAAATAACTTCACGTTACATTATTTCTATAAGTTGTTTAATTGTTCATTTTTGTGCTAATTTGGAATGTAATCCATGTCATGCATATTTTTTAAGTTAGAGGAAGCCTTTAAAACCACGATAATTTAACTTAATCGACTTTTGAAATCTTATTCACTGATTTAAAACTCTGTTTGTTGTTTTTCAATTTAGTATTCTGCTCTATACAACATATTGATTCAAATTTATAATTGTGACCTTTAGTTCAAATGATTAGATGTACCAAGTTTTAGACGTAAGTCTAGTTTCGAGTTTCGACCCCCGACAATTAAAATGAAGGCTTGTTGGGCTCGAACTAATAACAGGCACAGCTTTGGGCTCTAATGGGCTGCAGCCTAGGTAAACTGAAAAAAAATAAAATAAAACAACTGGAAAGAAGATTACCCGATCCTTCTTAGTTAGACGGAAACCCAGCCCAATAATGAAGCCTAAAGTATGCTAGCACATTCTTCCTATGAGCTGCACAGTCGGGGCACATAATAAAACAATAAGGTTCGTGGTTTCAATTTCAATTAATTTGTTCAATCCACTCTCCACGATCCACTGTTCAACACTGATTAAGGTAATTTTCTATTTTCAATAGTTATTGACATTGGGTTGTACAATTATTTGATAAATAATTGATTTTTTGATCGAATTAGGAATAAGTGGTGATCTTTTTACTCAATCTGGAGCAATTTTTAGGTTAATGGTAATGATTGCATTTGGGAAACATTTAATCGACATCGAAGGGAAAGAAGAACGTCGATGATCTTGCTTTCTAAAGCATTTTGAAATCTGAATCCCAAAATCCAAATCAGATTCTCATTTTGTCTATTTTGATTGAAACCGAATTTCTTTTTGTTTGCTTTGCTGGAATCCAAATTCGTTATTGTCTGCTTTGCGAATCGGGTTTGTTTTTGTTTGCTTGTTTTGTTTTTCTTCCTTTTGATTCTTATATATGTAATAAAACAAATTTTTTTTTTACCATTTGATTCCAAAAGCGGATTTTAACCCAGATTCCGTCCCGATGTCCACCGGAACTGGGACAGAACGTCCAAGATTCCGGTGACCCGGCTGGAATGTTGAACCATACTTTTAACTAACGTTTCAGTCACTTGATCCAATTTCAGTGAGCAAATCAACTATGGAAAACGTTTCTCTTCCTGCGCTCTTCACTCAGGCTAAGAGGATTCATTCCATGGCATCTGAGTCTACTATAGACCAGGTATTTTTGTTTGTAAATGTAATGGCTATTTTTGCAGTTTTGAATTGAATTTATGAGATTATTGGGTTATTTTTTTGTGTGATCAGGAAACATTGAAAGAAGGAATTACTGCTTTTCAGCGCTGTGATGAGATGGTGAGCAAGCTCGGTCTGTTTTCGTCCAATGAATCCAAGGATGATGTCAGCACTACTAATCTCAAATATTTGCTTGTAAGTTTTAATTAAACTGCTTAAAGTGAGTATTTCTTATGTGGAATTTTTGATTGTCATATTAGCAATTGACCGAGCACTGAAATTATAGTTTTTGAGAAATATGAGGATCTATTTGGGAACAAAAAAAGAACAATAGTATTAGATTTTAATTTTTAGGTGATATAATTAGAGTTTAATAGGATAATGTTACTGCTTTAACACCATCATATATTCAATGCTGTTATGGTAAATTGTCTATTATGATTAATAAACTGTATATGTTTCTACCAAGAAGGAGATAAGCTTAAAGAAAAGAAATGAATGTTTTGATAACATTTCAAAATTCAGTTCACCTTCCTATATTTCATTTCAAATTATATAGACAATTTATAAGGAACTATTTTCTCCATAATTCCAAATAAAGGTTAAAGTTATTATTTAATTTCAGTTCACCTTCCTATATTTCAGCTTTTACTTCTTCCTTTTCCCGCAATTTTCAGGTCCCTTTTTATCTTGGAGAGTTGACTGAAAAAATCTCACAAGATGACAGGATACAAGTTATCAAGGCATCCCAGAACCACCTGAAGGTTCTTTTTTGCAGCTTACACTATTATGTCATAATTAATAATAAACATTTATATATTTATCTGATACATAGCTTACTTTGGTGTCTTAGGAATTCATTTCAACATGTGAAGAATTGGAGATTGTATCAAAAGAAGAAATCGAATTTTTAACACAGGATAGCTCAGATACAGCTGCAGCTCAACGAGCCAAAAAGGTTAGAATCTTTGGCCCTGAGAAACCAAAGAAGTGATCATCAATCAAACTACTAGCTGTATCTGATATGAAAAAGATATTGCAAGCTTTTAAGATGTAAAACTACTTTTCCTTGTAACCATTTCTTGGTTTATTTAGAGAAAAAGAAAAAGAAAAAAGAACGGGCATTGTAGGAGAAGGCAATTGTTAGTTAAAGTACTAAAAATAAACTGTCGGAGAACTTACCATTAGTTCCCCCATCAATTCCAATTTATATAAATGATGCTGCTGCTACTGCTTGCATTTGTAGTAAATATCGCTAAGTTTAATATGTAACAAAATCAATCATTATAACTTCAGCAGACATGGGAGGGTATCCGAAATGAAATTTAGATGCATCATTCCAAAATAAGCTTGATATTTTGTTAGAATCCGAGTCATGGTTGCATTTGGCTTAGCCTTTAGGTAAATACTCGTTGAGTGCAGAATGTTGGCCTACTAAAAACCAATACGTTCAGAAGATAAACGTAGCAGAGATACGTATGCTGCGACGGAGTTGCGGTCAGACAAGAAGAGACCGAATTAGAAATGATGATATACATGAAAAACTTGGAGTAGCACTAATTGAGGGGAAACTAATTCAACATCGCTTAAGATGGTTTGGACATCTCCATCGAAGGCCGTCCGAGGCACCTGTGCGCGTTGGAATTATAGGCCCTGTCGTTTGCTCAAAGAGAGGTAGTGGCCGATCAAAGTTGACATGGAAGGAAGTTGTTAAAAAGGACTTGAAGAGTTGGAATATAGCCGAAGAGCTGGTAATGGATAGAAGCGTGTGGAAGTTAGCGATCCACGTATCAGAACCATGAGCTATGAATCTTGTAATTTTAGATTATAGGATTAGGGAAAAAACCTAAGACATGGCGTTTGGTCTTTGATCAATATTACTATCAGCACCATTATTATTATTTGTACTATTATCATCATTTTTGTTTTTTTATTGTATTGTATTTTATTTTTTATTTACTATTATTATTATTTTTACATACATATGTATTTCTGTCTTTATTTTACTTAGTTACTATTATTATTAATTTACCCATTTGACTTAATTTTAATATTGGTATTGTTATTGTTATAACCTTTAAATTACTTGTGTCATTTAGTTTCGGGTTCCATTGCTAGCCGACCCTAACTTGTTTGAGAATAATGGCTCTGTTGTTGTTGTTTGACATATATTCCCGTATTGAGTTGAGTGTCACGAACCTCTGTGCCAGATAATCGGAAAATGATTTTTTATTCGCATGTTTTATCAGATGTGCACTATACTACTATAGAGAAATCGGTTCAAAGTGAAGAAATATAAATCTGAATACCACCATAGAGAAATACTGATTAAATTTTCATGTTATGAATTAACATTTTTGGTTCATACATTTGAAGATTTCTGATCATGCGCTGTGTGCACAAAAAATTAACCACTATAGTGAAATATTGACTGTTTGACTGAAATTCCGGTGCTTTTGTTATTAATATTATTGATGTCAAAACATACAATATAACTAAACATACTGTCTTCACTAAAATATTGCCCATCAAGAGTATTTGATGCTATTCATTTGATGATTACAAATGTATGCCTGAAAATTTGATTACTTGTTAAATGTTTAGATTGCACGCTTCAAACGCCAGAAAGCTGCTGAAGCTAAACTGCAAGAAATAAAAGAAAGGAAGGAGAGACGAAAAAGGTCATTGAGAGCTGCAGCTTTGTCCTCTCCTGTGAAGGATGGCGAGGATGACGAATTAGATGATGAGGGGGAAGAAGAAAGAGAGGTTCGGTTTATTTTAGCATTATTTAGACACTACCATGTGTATGCATACTCTAACTGAGTTACTACATATTTGTAGTCACAATTTTTTATGGCTGTTTTGCTATTAAACCCGTAGACTGTGTATGTATCTATCTTCTTTTGTTCTCTCTTTATTCCTTTTATTCTCCCACTTCATTCCAAGTCTTTATATTCGAGTTTCTCTATAACATGAAACTGGAAATATGATCGTTTGTAGCCTTTAGTTTTCTATACCATTATCATAATTCAAAATGCATTTTAATTGTTTAGGATTACCATTCTATCCTTCCAAGGAATATAACATGAAACCAAGGATACTGTCACCTATGCATTCCAGTTGCATATTAACTAGTTCATTTGAAAATTTGGACAGTGTATAATAGACTTGTCAGTATACGTGAGAGTCCTGAAAAAGAAAGGAATCAACTATATATTATCAAAGTCAATATCTTCTGGTAATTTTGGTCAAGATTCCGCTGATTTGGATTATAAACTCTGTTAAGATGTGGTATTATATCGTAGAGTTTGTATGTAACTGTCACCGATGAGTGCATTTCCCTTGTATTTCTTGTAATTTAGCTGGTCATCTTCTGTAGCCATGAAGGACGTCCAGTTTTGTTTGGCATTATGCTATGACTAGAAATTTGATTACTTTACAGTTCAAGAAGATCATAATGAACATATGGTACAGATCAAACTCAATGACAACCATCAGTTACCTCATGACTTTTCAAGTATCTGCTAGCAATATGTAGCAATTACATGACTCTGTTTACTTTAGTTTCGCTTACGTAAAAGTGTATCTACACCTACTTTCAATACACATCTTGTCTGCAACTTAATAATGCAAAGTACAAATCATGTTGAATCTTCTAACTGATTTACCCCTATTTCGATTTATTGCAGGCATGGTTAACTACCATCTCTTTGTCCATTTGTAAGGTCAGTTGAGCCTTAGGGCTGATATTATGTGGACTTATGCTAGTATCTTATGGAATTGGTAATGATTGACTTTTCAATTATATTTGAAGGCTTGCGATCTCCTGGAAATGCTAAAAAAAGAAGAAGAGATGCTTCTTGCTGTAAAAGATAAACTATCACTGGTATCATTGTAGTTCCTCCTTTTTAGTATGTTGTTGATGGCAATAAAGACGGGGCTGTGTTATTGTCGTATTGTGTTGTCTGGTTATAGGAAAGTCTACTTGAACACAATTTGATGACACAATTGGTGACACAAGGGATATCTACCATTAGATTGCCCCCCTGAATTCCACCTTCCATGTAAAGACAGAAAGATCTTTTGTGTTATCATTTGTGTCATCAATTTGTGTTCAAATAGCCGGCCCTCTGGTTATTGAGTATCTTCAATTATCTTTATGGAAAAAAATTCACCAATTGTCATGGAATGATATAATTTCCTTTCAAGAACAACCTAACTTGCTTCCCTCAAAATTCCCTTGGACACTCCTTTGTTCTTGGTGACTATGCTTAGCACTAATTGTCGAGAAGAATACCTGTTGTGATACTGTATAAATGATTTTTTTTTTTTCTGGTCCTGATAACACATCTCCAATATACCCCAAAATGTAGTTTTCTTGTTATAAAATAATCAACTGAAACAGTGGGCATACTTAAGGTAAGATATACCATGGATCTTTCTTGTTCATAACTAGAGTACTTTTTATAGCTATGCTATAGATCATTGAATGCAACGATTTGTTATTTAATTAATATCATCACCTTATGCTGTGATCTAAGTTGTGAATTGCCTTTGAAGATACATATCCTCACAATTCTATACCTTACTAACCAAAATATAGGAGGGGGACAATGAACTTGCCCGTGAAATACTTGATGAGAGGGCGAAGAGAGCTGAGTCTTGGCACAAAAATGCTGCAAGCCGAGCTCCACATATGAAACCTGCTCAGCCAATTACATGTGCCACATTTGCTCAGGATGTTATTGAAGGGAGAGCAAATGTTGCAGATGCCCATGATCACAAACACCAACCTCTAATTTTTGGACCTGCTAGTCTAATTGGAGGAAGCTTAACTAGTGAGAGGGAAAGAATTGCTGCACAAGTATTTCAACCATCATACAGGTTTGTATTGATATTTATAAAAAAAGTTACATATGGCCTCATGTGAAGTCCTACAGTATAATGAATTTCCGAAAATTTGTTTTTGACATTCATCCATTTGTATACATGTTGTAATGTTTATAAAGCTTTGAAATCATATTCTTTTTATTTTATTTTTGTATATAAAAAGGTTTTGAATAATATTCTTCTTTTATCACACGTTTCTATATATGTCTGTAGAGAGACGTATTTTTGAGCACCCAGTTAACACCTTTATCATATTTTGAGCCATCTTGCCATCTTCTTGTATTCATCATGTGGATTACATATGCACAGAATTTTGTAGCATTTAGAGTAATGTATCTCAAAATAGGATAGAGATGCTAAAGTGATGCTCCAAAAGAGGTGTCATTCAACCTTCCTCATGCGTGTGTAACTATTTACTCGAGTAAGGCCATATATATTCCAGAATTAACTAAGGGCACATGTTAAGAAAAATAATGAGCAATTATGGTTTAAAATGACACAAAGACCAATTGTGTTCATTTGTTTTTGGCATGGCCAATGATATAAAGATATGTTAGTCATTTTATAACCTTAACATGTGCTCATGGGCATATGTTAACAAATCCATTCAAAATTCATGCAGAAATAGATATCTAGAAAAATGGGTTTAGTCCACCATTGTTAAAAAAAAAAGTATTTGCTTTGAACTTGAGGATAATTTTCTGTGGAGCATGTAGCCAACAAATTAGACATTGTACATGCACATTGTACGTACAAGTAGGAGTACAAGCATACGATGTATGCACATTGTACATGCTAATTTGCTAGCACTGTGAAGAAGTAACAAATTTCATGTTATCTTTGATATGTGAAGAATGCCATGGATGAGCATAGAAGACGCAGGGCTACAGGAAATGAAGATGATGAACGATTGGCAAGAGAGAAATAGGAAACTCATGCAAGAAGCAAACTCTTCTTGGCACAAAGATAATACCACCAAAAAAGACGAAGATGACGAAGATGATGATGATGCTGCACAAGAGAAGGCAAGAGCTTGGGACGATTGGAAAGATGACAATCCACGTGGTGCAGGTAACAAGAAACTCACTCCTTGTGGGTAAAATGAATTGCTGCATATCGCCCTAGGTTATCTGATCTAATATATTCTACTGCTCTTTTGTATTGTATAATTCTGTAAACGTAGCATGTTGTATTTGTTTATTATGAAACTTTGTATATGAGAAGAATAAATAGACTTTATTTGCTCTTTTTAACCTCTTAGTTTAACCCTAGACTGATCTTTATATTCCTTCCTGTAAAGGCAAAGGTACATAGCACTCAACTATGTACACAGATGTTTATCCTTTTCTTATGGACCGTTTATATAATGTTTCCTTCCTGACCACCAATGTGGAATTTAATGGTTGTCGCTCTAACACCGACGAACCGCCTAACTCCAACGACTCGGTTGACAAGTAACTATAGCGCACCATCGCGTTCGATCTTCCTCGTCCCATCTCGGCGAATGTTAGTCTTTTCCAACCTTCTGTGGCGTGGAAAGGTTGTCTTGAAAGGTACCAGTTCAGCTTTGGTTCAAGGCGTGGAAATGTTGTCTTGAAAAGTACCAGTTCAACTTTGATCAATATTAGTCATTTCATTAGGTTTCGCTGGTGTTTGGTAGGATTGTTAGACGTTGCTTTTATGCCAAGTAGTTTAATTTTTACATGACGTCCATTTTTTTTATAGAATAGTTTAACGTTCTACCAAAAGGTTAGGTTTTTCTTGATCATTTTTAACATATTAAATTATATTTAGTCTCTCGGACTTGTTTTTTTTACCTTTCGGAAAATAAATCTTCTTTAGGGACTTACCCAGTTACAGCAATCATATGATTATGTGTCATTCAACCTTCATGTTGTTATGTCATCTTCTGTAAGGTTTTCTACTGTATGCCCATTTTTTTTATTCATATCCACTTAACATTTGGTTTCTCTGATGTTTGGTTGAATTTTCATAAGTTAATTTTTTTTGCAAAGTAGTTTAATTTTTACATGACTTCCAGATTGGTTGGACTATTTCCTCATTAAACATTACAATTTCTAAACAAATTTTCTGTGGTTGCTAATGCCGTTACTGCATTTTTTTTAGATTACTTGACTCAATAGTCGTGTTTTTAGTTTGGATTTTATACGTTGATTTCTAGATGAGTTTGATTCCCTAAGAGAGTCCAGTATTCTAAAATCCCATCCTTCGTGCTAAATTAACTCATTTTTACCACAGAACTTTATATTTTTCTAAAGGAAAAGGACCCATTTGTTGCTATTTTTAGTTTTATGTTTTTACCTAAATAAAAATTCGCATTTGTTATGCATGATTGAAAAACACGCAGTTTTGAAAAATGAAACTAACATAGAAAATGAAAAACAAGTTTATTTGATTTTTTGTGTTTTGAGACATAACAAAAGGATAGAAAACAATTCATCTCCTCCATTTTCCATCCATCGTCGCGATGACTAACAATTGTAAATTTTTTTCCATAATTTCTTATATTTTGTAGTATATGTTAAAAACACAAAATTCAAAATGAAACCAAACGGGGCCTAAATTTTTTAATTAAACCAATTTTGCTAAGTGATTGCAAATTTAGGCAAATTTGTAAACTAATTAAAAAAATATGCTAGTTTTGACCACATCAAAGGCCACGTGTGCTAGCGGCATTTCAAATACTGCCAGTACCTTTCTATTTCAAAACGTAGGTAGCAGCATTTGAAATGCCGCTAGTTTGCTGCATTTGAGATGCAGGCCCCCTCTTTCATTTTTCAATCTATCCATTCTTACTCAAATCTTAAAAAAAACACAAATACCCAAATCTCAAAAATTATCCCAAACTAAGGACTTTAGAATATATAATAATCAAAATCTTGATCAAAAGTAGATATAGTCGAAGAGCAACACCTATTTCTTCCTCTTGAACAATTTTAGTATGTTATTTTGTAAACCCTAGTATTTTTTTGTGTTTCTGTTATCATATGCCGTTTGGTAATTTCAGGAAGTAGTAAAAAAAGTAGATTAATTGAAATGTAAAATGGCTCCTAAGTGTGTACTAACGATTTGTTATTTTGATGGTGAACTGGTTATTGACAAACTTAATTGTGGCAAATATGTTGGTTGATCGTGTAAACCAGCGAAAGTATTGAAAGGTTTTAATTTGACGCAGTTAAAAGAATCGATTTATAAAGTGGCTAAGATAAAATCCGATTAATTTGTCATAGAGTTAGTGTGTAACTGACCTACAGATTCAGGATTGAAAGCAATAAAAATAGTTGACGACGATGCAGAGTTAATGTTTTTAGCGATATCAAAATCAATAGAGCCGTTTGTTGGGAAAAGTAGGCGGTTGCAAGCAGAAGAACTTGTGCGAGCACAAGTAGTTAACATTTGAACTGAAGACTACCGTAGAATGGTTGATACAGTAAGTATTAGTTATGAAACTGCATCTTCGAGTTTTAGTAATCCACCTACGACATCGATTTACGGTCAACAACAACCTATTTTTGGATATTCGCCATGTATGAGTTATCAACAAGGCATTCAGTTAGGCATGTAAACGGATACTTTCGGATACGGATAGCGCCATATCCGTATTCGTATCCGAAATTATTTTCGAATATCAGATATCCGTATCCGCGGACGCGGACGGATATCAGATATTTATCGGATATTCTTCGATCCGTTTACAACCGATAAATCTAAACAAATAAATAGAAAATTTTGATTTATTATAAATTCGTTTTTATACTAAATATATAGAAATAATAAATACACTAAGAAAAATAATTTTAAGTTGTAAAAATTGATTTATATATATTAATTTTTTTATTGGGATATAATATTAAAAGACGGTCATTTTATGTACTAAAATATATAAAAAAAATAACTATAATTTTGATAAAAACCAAACGGATAATTATCGGATATCCGTATCCGTTTTTCGGATATCGGATAATTTTTCATATTTCGGATACAGATACGGACAGATTTTGGATTTTTCGGGTACTCGTTGACAGCCCTACGTTCAGTATAACTATCCATATCCAAGTTAAGTCAGCTTTACACATTTGCTTGGAAGGTGAAACATTTATTTATAATTTTTATGTCGTACTACAATGCAAGTTATGCAACAGTTGAAAGTTTTGTCGTTCTACATGCAGTTGTCTTCCTTATCGACCAACACCGCCAAGTAGTGCTGAACCATCAAATTGTCATATGTCTCCATATGTGTATCCAACTCCATCTGAGTTATTTGATATAAGTCAGAGGTATTTATCTAGAATAAGACAACTTTGTTAGCTATTATTTTTGATACGTCGTTTAGACTAATACTTATTTGTGAATTACAGGTTTCCCGCACATGATATTGCGACACAATCTAATGTCAAAGTGAAGAATGTGAATGTAACCGCAAACGAAGCAGATGTTGATATTGAAATGGACATGGTTGTAGATGAAGATGTACACGATGATCCCTCTGTAAATAGTATGGATGTAGTGAATATGGCGGAGAATGACGTGTCGTGGATTAGTAGCATGCAAGTGAACAATGATGCTTTGAACTATGATTTTGCGGTTGAAGACAATATTCTTGAAGACATTGATGAGGTGGAAATAGAAGTACCTTGGATAATGATCTGTGCAATGCACAAATAATGACTAGGTCAATTGTTGCAAATCTTGAGTTCAACAATGAGTTATTTTCAACTGTTACCGTTCAGAGTGGTATGATTTTCAAGACGAAAGCTAAACTGTTACAATAGCTGAGCGAATGGTCAATTCTACATGTCGTGCCTTTTAAAACTATAAAATCAAACAAAACCAAATACACTGCCGTTTGTAATATAGATGCCAACAGTCCACGGAGAATTCATGTTATTGTTTCAAAAAAATCCGAGCAGAATTGGTGGATTAAATATCCTAGCGATCACAAACGAGTTAACCCAACAGTGAATTCCACTCACAAGCAAGCGACTTCTAATTTTCTTGTATCAAAGATCTTACCTTTCGTGAAAGCCGATCTGAATATAACAGCCGGTACGGTGCAAGTATTGATGGAAGGACAATTGTTCGTGAAAATTAGTTATATGAAGGTTTGTAGAGCTTTGAGTAAGGCGGTGGAAGGGATTTATGGTGATTGGGAAGAATCATATACCAGTCTAAGACAATATTTTGCCGAAACTGTTAGAACGAACCCGGAAAGCGTTGGATATGTTACTACGAATGCATATGGACTATTTGATCGAGCTATTTGGCCCTTATATTGAAGGTTTTGTTCATTGTCATTCGTTGTTATATATTGACGGCACACATTGTATAGAAAATACAAAGGGACATTACTTGTAGCCACTACTATTAATGCAGATGACCATCTATACCCTTTAGCTTATGTAATTGTAGAGTCAGGATCTTGTGATAGTGGGGGGTGGTTTTTTCTTACATGCGGCAGTTCATTCATAGTGTTAACAGTAGACGAATTACCTTCATTTTTGATCGAATGAAAAGAATAATGAAAGCATTGAAGAGCAATGGGGTTTGCCTCATAAACATCGCTTCTGTGGTAGGCATCTGAAGGCTAATTTTCAAGCTGTAGGATTTAGAGAAAAACGACTGATGGGCCTTTTATGCTGCAACATGTGCTGTAGAGGAAGCCGAGTACAACAAGATTCGAGAAGAAATCAAAACTAAAAGTAGTATGGCACACAACTGGATAAAAAGGAGTTTGAGAGGGAAAGAAGAAAATTAGGCATCGTGTAAAGATGATGGCGGTTGATTTCATGTTATGACCACAACTCCGCAAAAAGTTTCAACGGTGTACTTGAAGAAGCTCGGTCTTTACTTGCTAAAGTTTGGTTGCACACACCTTTTTTAGGTCAGTTGATTATTTTTGTCAAAGAAGAGAAGCAGTAGGAAAACTTTCAACACGTCTTACTCCAATGTGAGAAGAAAAGATTGCCAATAGAGCTAACAAAGCAAGGCATACAAGAATAATTTGCTTTAGTCAAGCTGAATGGCAAGTCATGCACTATCACGGTGATGAATTTAAAATAATGATCAACGGTAACACTTTCTCATGTACGTGTAACATACCGCTATTAGAGCACTTACCTTGTACGCATGTTATGGCCTCTTGCTCAACAGTTCCAATGAAGCTAATAGAGCCCATCATGACTTCGCTTCAATATGATATTTAGCTGAGACATACTTGGTCGCTTACACCCTAGAGTTTTATCTTGTCCGCGATAAACGCTATTAAAGTTTAAGCGATAATCAGTTGGTTCTACCTCTTGTAGCTAAAAGGCAACTAGGACGTCCACATTCTACTAGAATTAAAGGTACGACGGACGGGATGCAAACTCGTAAAAGAAACAGGTGCAGCAAATGTGGTGTTGTGGGTCATAAGAAAAATCGGTGCACTTCGACAACGTAATGTTTTCATTTGAGTTTGGTTGTATTTTTAGATCGACTGTAATCGAATATATTCGATGTCAATTGTTTATGTTATCAAATTTCGACATTTGAGTTTGATTGTATTTGAAAAGTTGTATTATTAATATTATTTTGATAATTTCATAGTTGTATTATTTGGCCACACGAACTAAAGCCGCTGGATATGCAGCAAAGTAAAAGTAGAGAGACATTTGAAATGTCGCCCCGTGAGCGGCATTTCAAATGCCCCCAACTATTTTTTAAGTAGGCGGCATGTGAAATGCCATGCACGAGGGGCATTTCACATGCCGCTCTACTTTTACATTGCTGCATATCCAGCAGCTGCCAAATTCAAGTAGCAAATACCAATACATTACATTACAATAGCGCAATTTCGAATGTACCTAAATTAATTCGAATAACAGTACATTACAATAGCATAAATTCGAATAGCAAATGCCACAAGATTCGAATAACATTACATTACATTAGACATCGTTCGTACTGCATAGATAACACGTAGACATCGTTCGTATTACGTAGTTAAAGTTCACTTTTCCTTCAATGATCTACATGACCATAACGCCAAACATTTGTATCCATAAACCAATAATTCGTTTGCATATTCAAGATTCAATTTCTCCAAATGATAATTTTCTACTTGCATCTCGAAAGCATATTCAACCCTTCTAGGTCACATTCCAGGATCTAGCGACTTAATTTTTTTGCAGTAGTCAACATGATGAAGCCGAATCTTATGATCGTTGTACCCACCACATCTCTAGAAACAACGTCTTGCATTTCTCTCGTTCGTACAAACAATTACGTCACATTCATCTCCACGGTAACAAAGTACACACGGGGGTTGCGCGCTTGAACTAGCACGATTGAGATTTTGATGACCAAAGGCACCTAAAAGATGTGCATGTAGTGATTATTTCTCTAGTCTTTCATTCGCGACATCTAATGTTGATTTTCCATGATCCACAGCCGGCGAAAATTCTTCATCTTGCGTCTGTGGCACAAAATGCACATTAAGGTTGGTGCACTTTCCATCACATTACCTTTCTTTTGTTCAAATTCATCGTAAACCTTCATCATTGTTTTATCATCAATCTCCCAATTGTCCATTATCATGTATGAATAGAAGCTAATTATACAATACAAAAACAGAAAGTTCGGTTTTTGATAAAGGAGTTTTGGGATTACAAATTGAGAGGAATTAGAATTTGAAAGAAATTAATAGAGCAATAATGTCATACTTACCTTATAGATGCCTTGTTGAAAGAATTACAATTTCAGTGAAACTGAAAATTGAGAGAAATCAGAAATTTTAGTTTTTTGATGAAGGAGTTTTGGTAAAGTAAGGGTGGGATAAGTAGGAGTTGGTGGCTCTATTAATAGAGAGAAAATGTCGGGGCGGCATTTGAAATGGCGCCTTTGTGCGGCATTTGAAATGCTGCACAAGGGTGACAATTCAAATGCTGCTCTATTAATTACAAACTCGGCGGCATTTGAAATACTTCACAAGGGTGACATTTCAAATGCCGCTCTACTAGTTTCTGTAACGATCCCGAATTTTTAAGCTAAATTTAAATTAGTAATTAATTTAATTTTGAAAATTAAATTGTGAATTAATTTTATTTTTTCTAATTTAGGTGAGATATTCGTTTGTTTATTTACTTATGAATACAAATTGATTATAAATTGGATTCTTGAAATTGAAATGAAAAATGTAAAATAAAAACAATAAGTTATATTTAGACAATATTAACAATGTAAATTTTTACAAATAGATTTTTAATATAAATAGAAATTGTTGTATATAAATTTTGGAAGAAACTATGATTTGTAAATTTGAAACAAAGTCTTTTAAAATGTTTAAATTAAAATAAACCTTATAATTATTAAGCATAAGTATAAATAAATAATAATTAAGTATAGAATTTGATAGTTTAAGTTTTAAAATAAAAGAGAAACTAAAATATGCAATTGTGTTAGAAATAGAATTAAATACTTAAATTTAAAATTTATAACAATAACAAGGAAAAAGTCTATTATGTATATAAACAAACAAAAGCAAGAACAATTAAGAAAAAGTATGAAAGCACATACCAGATAAAGTAAAATAATAATAATAATAAATGCAAGTACAAAATATATCATCTCAGCCGAGTAAAGAAATGCAAGGCAAGGAGTAAGAACATAAACAAAGTATAAAGTAAAAATATATATTTATATACAAGCAAATAAAGGACAAGTATGTAGGCTGTAAAAAAAGGGAAGTAGGACAAAGGTACATATGCATTTAATATTTACATCTCTAGCATAACTAAAGTCAGTTCGAACTATTTACAAAGAACATTATAATACCCTGTCAACTTCTTTCTATTTATCAACCTGCACACTGTCCTTTTATATGCATCAATCCTCATTTCAGTTTGTTTATCACAACTGAGTAAAATGGAAGCAAACATCATCTTGCAAACTCAAACAAAAATTCAATTTAAACAACAATATAAATCAACTCAAGCTAGAGATCAAAGAAGAAGTTTTCAGCTTGTAGTATTACAAGTCAGTTTCAAAATTTAAGAAGCTCTGTTCTTCTTCCTAAAGTCACTGTGAGTAACATTTCATTTATAATCTTAAACTTAAATTGGGTGCATGCTATTCCCTGAACAAATGTGTTTATATGAAATTCTCTGGCATTTTTCATGAATGTGTATAAAGTACATATGCTGTTGAGTGTCAGTGTTTGCTATTTGTTCCCAGGCTCAAGTTTTGAATTCAAAATTTATATTCTCTTGATCTGATAACTGATAGAACTTAGGACTTAAACAAAATTTGCTTGTTCAGTTACAAAGTAAGTTTAAACTTTAAATTAAGCGATATAAATTGGAATTGGCCCTGGGAAACCAAAACAATTGAGCAAGTTCAAACATACATAAAATTTCTATCATCTTGTTTCCTGAATTCAGGAATATAAATTGAATTTAAAATCCAAAACATGATTTTTAAAGTTGGAATCACAATTTTTAGAGATGTATAGGACTAGCAGTTCGAGTCGACCCGAAATTGACGTTTTGGGTTCACTCTGGCGATCAAGTTGATCGGAAGCCATGGGGTCTTGCCTGGAGATGTAGGAGTGATCGGAGATGGTGGAAAAAATGGTTGAAGCGACGTTAGGCCACTGTGGCGTCAGCGGCGAGCAATTCCATTCTGTAAACCTAGTTTGGATGTGTGTTGGTATCTCGATTCGTTCGTCCTCCCCAGTTGATCGAGTGCAGCGAAACTTAGGGAGGTGGTAGAGGTTGAGGCGACGAAGTGATGGCCGGAGTTTGGGATTTTCTGGTGGCCAGAGTTGCGTGGACGAGGTGTTTCCAGGTATGGGTGTGGAGGAAGCTGCAGTTTTCAGGTTTGGGTTTCGAAACTCGAATTTGATTTCGCGATTTGGAAGACGATCTGATGATCGTATTTGGGTGCTTGGGTGGTTGTTGACGTGAGGGGATTATCGGCGATGATCTGAGTTGGTCGGCGACCACGTGCACGTGCACGAGCACGGTGCTTGGATCTAGAGTTGTTTGGTTTGGGGGGTTTCAGATTTGTTCGTGCGTTTGTTTCGAGTTTTACTCGAAGTTTTTGGGCATGGGACTTGAAGTCATCTGGGGGTGTCTCGGGTATATTAGCTACAGGTTTAAAAACCTGTAAGTTTTATAAATTTTAAATATGGATTTTAAAATATAAAATATATATTTGAACTAAGTTTAAATCAAAATTTAGTTTGGGTTCGAATAAAGTTTGAATCTCAGTTTTAAATATAAGATAAAGTTTTTAAATTAAATTATTTATAACGACCTTAAAAGGTTTAAATAGTTGGGATTTAAAAAGTAAAGCTTTAAATAAAAATAGAGATTTAAACTAAATTTTAAATTTGGATGCAAATATAAATCTGAATTTTAGTTTTTTGAAATAAAAGGGATTTTTTTTAAAATTAAATTGTTTTAAATAACTTTAATGATAAAGTGATTTTTTTAATTTGATTTGAATTTAAATTGAAATCGGGTTTTAAAATCCTTTTAACTTCTATTATAAGGGATTATTTTAAAACCTTGGACTTAGAATGAAATTAAAAGATAAGTTTGAAAACAAAAGTTTTCAAAACATGTTGTAATGATATTTAAATCACTACTAAGAATGAGTTTTAACTTAATTGATGAAGATACAATGGTGATCTGAAATTTATTTATTTTTAAGTCAATTAAAATGGATAATTTATTTAATTTATTAATTAATGAATTGGATAAATTAAATGAGTAATTGAAGGTTTAAATGAATTTATTAAGGTTCAAAGATAAATTAATTAAGGAATAATTTAATCTGTAAATTGAGGATTATCAATTAAATATTAATTAATGATTAAAGTTGATTAATCAAGCGATTAAGCAATAAATTAATTTAAGGATAATGTGATAAATTAATTAAGATAATTAATTTGAGAATAATTAATTTATTAAAGGTTAATAAATTAATGAAAGTGGCTAAGGAATAATCATTAATTAAGGAGTAATTAATTAATTAATTAAGAATAATTAATTAAGGATTAAATTATTAATTAAGGGTTAATTAGTGATTAATTAAAGGATAATTTATTAAATTCTTTGTAATTTATGGATTATTAATTTACCATGACTAGCAAATTTATTCATAGGAATTTATCTGATTTAAATTAATCAGATAACTAAGTGGATCCTACTTTTGGACGTTTGGATTATATTGGATGTTGAATTGTTTGATATCCCTGATATGTGATGCTTTGTGATATATCCTGATTTATGTTGTGATCTGTAATGTAATTAATTATCTGTGATATATATATATTTGTGTATGAGAGATAAGCGTTATAGCTTATACCGCTTATCAACCATATTTCTGTATTTGAATCTGTGATGATTGAATGATGTTGCACTATTATGTTAAACCCCTATACCACACTTATACACACACAAATATGAATTTCACGAGGGAATCGGTTAAGTCACAGATTTTTGAAAATAGTTTTGAATTTGAATATTTAAATCCAAATGGTTTTGGAAGTGGATTGGGTTTAAAGTGAAAAGCTTTTAAAATGGAATTTCAAAGATAAAATTTATTTTGAATAACTTGATTGAGTTTTGAAATTTTAAATAATTTGATTTAAACTTAAATTCAAGATTTGAAATTGAATTCTATGTTTAGAAACTAGGGACTAAAGATGTTATACCAGTTATATATGGGTTAAACTATAAAAGTATTGATTTGAGAATGTGAATATAATTTAAGTGCTTTAACTCGTGCAAATATAATTAGATCTTTCTGAAATGAAAACCATTTGTTTTCGAATAATAAAAGTTTTCACACAAGTAATAAACTTTCGATTTGTGTAAAAGATTTCAAGTAAAAAAAGAAAATGATTTTCCACGTTATGGAAAAGGTTTGAAAGCTATAAGTTAAATCTTTGATTTAAAGATTTAACGAGTTAATCCAATTAAATGAGAATTGTTTTGAAATCCGTAACTGGATCTTTGTGAATAGGGTGAAATTTGTGAATTGAATCATTTTGTTTAAAAGATTAGAATGGTAATTTATTTTAACCATTCGAATGAAAGGTTTTGGGCTTTAAGCTGTGATTTAACTGAGACCCCAATATCCATATGTTTCTTGTAAATATTGCGCTCACTATTCGGTTTAGCCGGGAGAGGACCTTTGTGTCATATAGCCCATTCCGAATATGTGATACGACGTTATGGATAGAATTTGAAGACCGGTGGTAAAGACCGGATATTTTCGAAAGCGAAAGGATAACTCGTCGAATGTTTTTGCATCGTCTGGTCCCCGGTATAGAGACTCCATATGTGATGGGAAGTCCGGACGTGATTAGGGATTATCCGGATTTGCAAGGGCTTCTTCGAAAGTGCCTTCAGTTCTGTTCGAACCCAGAACAGACTTGTATGGATTGTATGTCTGACATTACAATTTGAGATATAAAGCAGATTTCTTTCAATTACATTTCTGTTGGTGGCGGAGAATTTATTCTCTTAGCTTAACACCCTTCTCTGAGATGTATGAGCTCAGAGGTTATGTAGTTAAATGTTATCGACAATACATTCCCAACTTGGTAATGTGGCATACGGAGTGCTGCTGAGCATTTGTTGATCAAAGCGTGGCTTTTGTGAAAAGCGTAGTTTTGTGGATGAGACTTTGTCGAACCTCACAACCCGGTAATGGTCGAAACAGAAAAGATGTAGCAATGTTATTAAGGGATAGCGCCCCCTGAGGGTATGTTCATTTCCTTCTGGATAGAGGTGGTATCATGGTATGGAGCCCAGATATTTACCTATGTGGTTACTGCGAATTTATTACTTTGTGGTTGTTGGTTGTCGGGATCCCGGATGAAGGTCGGTTACGACCGAGGGATGGCATACTCGTGTTAGCAGTTACCTAGTTAAAGGTAACCCGACCTTGTGTTGGCAGAGATCAGGTTAGTTTCTCGGGGCGTCCTTCCAGAGGCGTACCCATGTAGCAATGGGAAGTTCCTTGGCCTGACCATTTGTTGGAAATTCATTCATCCAATACGAGCCTTATACGGTTTTAGTTGTAGAACCTGCCATTTACTTATGGTGGTCACCACTGTTTAGATGGTAGCGATAGTAGGCATAGTGTGAAATGCCTATGCTGGCTAAGATTTATATTATACTTTCGAAATTCTTTCTGTACTTTGCACTTATAGTAATAATATCAAAGAAATTTGTGTATCAAGCATGCTTGACTATCATAAGGGGAAATCTCCTCCGATTCTGCGTTTGCATTGTGTGTGTGCGCGAGAGGCCTTATGGTAGTCTCATTTTCTAAAATCATTACGGATCTATTTTAAAAATATTTCTTTGTTTGTTTTTAAAAGATAAAATATTTTTGTTACTCATACCGGTCCCACGACTGACCTGGAGTTTATTGTTCCCTTCATAAACTCTGGGTGCCCACAATTTTTTCAACACGGGCAGTCTAGAGTTGGGTTTTTCAGATAGTTAGGTTCAGTGGATTATCTGGAGCTAGTTCAGTCTTTGGATGCGGACGATACTTGCTTGTCTTAGTGAAACTTGATGGGAGTTCGAGCTATTTCTGGATTGGTGCCTTGGAGTTCTCTTTTGAAGACTATTTTGGAGATTATCCGCTATTGGTGTTGTCTATTTTTCTTTCCGCTGCTATTTTGTTGTATCATATCTCTGATGTATATTGATACGTATCGTATCATCTGTTGTATCAGATATTGTATTAATGCTGTATATCAATGTATTATTCTTTTTCTTCTGCTGTGTTGTTTACTAAATGGTGTTATAAGCTCCGGCGACTCGGGTTTGAACGTTTGGAACTGCGGCATTCGAGTACGATGTAAAGTATGGATGTCGATTTTCGAACGCGAAAAATTTGTATCATCACATTTGGAATCAGAGCCGAGGGTTAAAACTTTAGCTCAGGATTATAACACATTAAGTAACTCATTAGAGATAGGGTGAAGTATACCCTAGAATGAGTATCCCTAAGATATCCGTTCGTGTGCCTCAGTAAATTATCTTACTATTCACTGATAGTGTGTATGGGTGCAAGAAGAGGACAAGATAGGGGACAGGGAAGTACCACTTCATATGATCAATACCCTATGACAACGGAAACAATCTTTCTCTATCAATTTCCTTTGATTCGTTTTCAAATTCTTTTGATTGCTTCGTGACAGCTCCAGAAAGAAGTTTCGGTGTGATGATGGCCCTACGAATCGTTGTAGAAAATCCTTACTTCGTATTTCACCGGTTTCTTATCAGTTTTTGATTTAAACCTTAATGAATATGAATTGGAAATTTGGAATTTAAAATTTAAATAAATTGGAAATTTTAAATTGAGTTAAATTGATTAATAGAATATGGGGCTAAATTTGAATTGCATCGATAAAACGATTTCGTTTAAAACTAAATTTAAAATTCTATTGTAATTTCTTGGGTAGATCGAAGTCCGAAGAGGGACAAGTTATATATACTTTGGGTATTCCGACTTGAATTCAGAATCCAGATAACCCGAGTATCTTGTGAAGTGTTAAATAGATGCGTTCTTGTATCTATTATTGATAGTCTGATTTGGTGAGCCAAATGCAGAATGGATATCCAGTTTGACCTGGAAAACTGTTTCTCTGTCTTTGTGTATCTATCTTTGTTGTTTTCGTGCCTGCAAATTTCGAGGACGAAATTTCTTAAGGAGGGGAATCTGTAACGATCCCGAATTTTTAAGCTAAATTTAAATTAGTAATTAATTTAATTTTGAAAATTAAATTGTGAATTAATTTGATTTTTTCTAATTTAAGTGAGATACTCGTTTGTTTATTTACTTATGAATACAAATTGATTATAAATTGGATTCTTGAAATTGAAATGCAAAATGTAAAATAAAAATAATAAGTTATATTTAGACAATATTAACAATGTAAATTTTTACAAATAGATTTTTAATATAAATAGAAATTGTTATATATAAATTTTGGAAGAAACTATGATTTGTAAATTTGAAATAAAGTGTTTTAAAATGTTTAAATTAAAATAAACCTTATAAATATTAAGCATAAGTATAAATAAATAATAATTAAGTGTAGCATTTGATAGTTTAAGTTTTAAAACAAAAGAGAAATTAAAATATGCAATTGTGTTAGAAATAGAATTAAATACTTAAATTTAAAATTTATAACAATAACAAGGCAAAAGTCTATTATGTATATAAACAAACAAAGGCAAGAACAATTAAGAAAAAGTATGAAAGCACATACCAGTTAAAGTAAAAAATAATAATAATAAATGCAAGTACAAAATATATCATCTCAGCCGAGTAAAGAAATGCAAGGCAAGGAGTAAGAACATAAACAAAGTATAAAGTAAAAATACATATTTATGTACAAGCAAATAAAGGACAAGTATGTAGGCTGTAAACAAAAAGGGGAAGTAGGACAAAGGTACATATGCATTTAATGTTTACATCTAGCATAACTAAAGTCAGTTCGAACTATTTACAAACAACATTATAATACCCTGTCAACTTCTTTCTATTTATCAACCCACACACTATCTTTTTATATGCATCAATCCTCATTTCAGTTTTTTTTATCACAACTGAGTAAAATGGAAGCAAACATCATCTTGAAAACTCAAACAAAAATTCAATTTAAACAACAATATAAATCAACTCAAGCCAGAGATCAAAGAAGAAGTTTTCGGCTTGCAGTTTTACAAGCCAGTTTCAAAATTTAAGAAGCTATGTTCTTCTTTCTAAAGTCACCGTGAGTAACATTTCATTTAAAATCTTAAACTTAAATTGGGTGCATGCTATTCCCTGAAAAAATGTGTTTATATGAAATTCTCTGGCATTTTTCATGAATGTGTATAAAGTACATATGCTGTTGAGTGTCAGTGTTTGCTATTTGTTCCCAGGCTCAAGTTTTGAATTCAAAATTTATATTCTCTTGATCTGATAACTGATAGAACTTAGGACTTAAACAAAATTTGCTTGTTCAGTTACAAAGTAAGTTTAAACTTTAAATTAAGCGATATAAACTGGAATTGGCCCTGGGAAACCAAAACAACTGAGCATGTTCAAACATACATGAAATTTCTATCATCCTGTTTCCTGAATTCAAGAATACAGATTGAATTTAAAATCCAAAACATGATTTTTAATGTTGGAATCACAATTTTTAGAGATGTATAGGACTAGCAGTTCGAGTTGAACCGAAATTGACGTTTTGGGTTCACTCTGGCGATCAAGTTGATCGGAAGCCATGGGGTCTTGCCTGGAGATGTAGGAGTGATCGGAGATGGTGGGAAAAATGGTTGAAGCGACGTTAGGCCACTGTGGCGTCAGCGGCGAGCAATTCCTTTCTGTAAACCTAGTTTGGATGTGCGTTGGTATCTCGATTTGTTCGTCCTCCTCAGTTGATCGAGTGCAGCGATACTTAGGGAGGTGGTAGAGGTTGAGGCGATGAAGTGATGGCCGGAGTTTGGGATTGTCTGGTGGCCGGAGTTGCATGGACGAGGTGTTGCCAGGTATGGGTGTGGAGGAAGCTGCAGTTTCCAGGTTTGGGTTTCGAAACTCGAATTTGATTTCGCGATTTGGAAGACGATTTGATGATCGTATTTGGGTGGTTGTTGACGTGAGGGGATCATCGGCGATGATCTGAGTTGGTCGGCGACCACGTTCACGTGCACGAGCACGGTGCTTGGATCTGGAGTTGTTTGGTTTGGGGGGTTTCAGATTTGTTCGCGCGTTTGTTTCGAGTTTTACTCGAATTTTTGGGCATGGGTCTCGAAGTCATCTGGGGGTGTCTCGGGTATATTAGCTACAGGTTTAAAAACCTGTAAGTTTTATAAATTTTAAATCTGGATTTTAAAATATAAAATAGATATTTAAACTAAGTTTAAATCAAAATTTAGTTTGGGTTCGAATAAAGTTTGAATCTCAGTTTTAAATATAAGATAAAGTTTTTAAATTTAATTATTTATAACGACCTTAAAAGGTTTAAATAGTTGGGATTTAAAAAGTAAAGCTTTAAATAAAAATAGAGATTTAAACTAAATTTTAAATCTGGATGCAAATATAAATCTGAATCTTAGTTTTTGAAATAAAAGGGATTTTTTAAATTAAATTGTTTTAAATAACTTGAATGATAAAGTGATTTTTTTAATTTGATTTGGATTTAAAATGTAATCGGGTTTTAAAATCCTTTAACTTCTATTATAAGGGATTATTTTAAAACCTTGGACTTAGAATGAAATTAAAAGATAGATTTGAAAACAAAAGTTTTCAAAACATGTTGTAATGATATTTAAATCACTACTAAGAATGAGTTTTAACTTAAGTGATGAAGATACAATAGTGATCTGAAAATTATTTATTTTTAAGTCAATTAAAATGGATAATTTATTCAATTTATTAACTAATGAATTGGATAAATTAAATGAGTAATTGAAGGTTTAAATGAATTTATTAAGATTCAAAGATAAATTAATTAAGGAATAATTTAATCTGTAAATTGAGGATTATCAATTAAATATTAATTAATGATTAAAGTTGATTAATCAAGTGATTAAGCAATAAATTAATTTAAGGATAATGTGATAAATTAATTAATATAATTAATTTGAGAATAATTAATTTATTAAAGGTTAATAAATTAATGAAAGTGATTAAGGAATAATCATTAATTAAGGAGTAATTAATTAATTAATTAAGAATAATTAATTAAGGATTAAATTATTAATTAAGGGTTAATTAGTGATTAATTAAAGGATAATTTATTAAATGCTTTGTAATTAAGGATTATTAATTTACCATGACTAGCAAATTTATTCATAGGAATTTATCTAATTTAAATTAATCAGATAATTAAGTGGATCCTACTTATGGACGTTTGGATTATATTGGATGTTGAATTATTTGATATCCCTGGTATGTGATGCTTTGTAATATATCCTGATTTATGATGTGATCTGTAATGTAATTAATTATCTGTGATATATATATCTGTGTATGAGAGATAAGCGTTATAGCTTATACCGCTTATTAACCATATTTCTGTATTTGAATCTGTGATGATTGAATGATGTTGCACTATTATGTTAAACCCCTAGACCACACTTATACACACACAAATATGGATTTCACGAGGGAATCGGTTAAGTCATAGATTTTCGAAAATAGTTTTGAATTTGAATATTTAAATCCAAATGGTTTTGGAAATGGATTGGGTTTAAAGTGAAAAGCTTTTGAAATGGAATTTCAAAGATAAAATTTATTTTGAATAACTTGATTGAGTTTTGAAATTTTAAATAATTTGATTTAAACTTAAATTCAAGATTTGAAATTGAATTCTATGTTTAGAAACTAGGGACTAAAGATGTTATACCAGTTATATATGGGTTAAACTATTTTAAAAGTATTGATTTGGGAATGTGAATATAATTTAAGAGCTTTAACTCGTGCAAATATAATTAGATCTTTCTGAAATGAAAACCATTTGTTTTCAAATAATAAAAGTTTTCACATAAGTAATAAACTTCCGATTTGTGTAAAAGATTTCAAGTAAAAAAAGAAAATGATTTTCCAGGTTATGGAAAAGGTTTGAAAGCCATAAGTTAAATCTTTGATTTAAAGATTTAACGAGTTAATCCAATTAAAATGAGAATTGTTTTGAAATCCGTAACTGGATCTTTGCGAATAGGGTGAACTTTGTGAATAGGGTGAACTTTGTGAATTGAATCTTTTTGTTTAAAAGATTAGAATGGTAATTTATTTTAACCATTCGAATGAAAGGTTTTGGGCTTTAAGCTGTGATTTAACTGAGACCCCAATATCCATATGTTTCTTGTAAATATTGCGCTCACTATTCGGTTTAGCCGGGAGAGGACCTTTGTGTCATATAGCCCATTCCGAATATGTGATACGACGTTATGGATAGCATTTGAAAACCGGTGGTGAAGACCGGATATTTTCGAAAGCGAAAGGATAACTCGTCGAATGTCTTTGCATCGACTGGTCCCCGGTATAGAGACTCCATATGTGATGGGAAGTCCGGACGTGATTAGGGATTATCCAAATTTGCAAGGGCTTCTTCGGAAGTGCCTTTAGTTCTGTTCGAACCCAGAAAAGACTTGTATGGATTGTATGTCTGACATTACAATTTGAGATAAAGCAGATTTCTTTCAAATACATTTCTTTTGTCGCGGAGAATTTATTCTCTTAGCTTAACACCCTTCTCTGAGACGTACGAGCACAGAGGTTATGTAGTTGAAGGTTATCAGTAATATATTCCCAACATGGTAATGTGGCATACTGAGTGCTGCTGAGCATTTGTTGATCAAAGCGTGGCTTTTGTGAAAAGCGTAGCTTTGTGGACGAGACCTCGTCGAACCTCACAATCCGGTAATGGTCGAAACAGGAAAGATGCAGCAAGGTTATTTGGGGATAGCGCCCCCTGAGGGTATGCTCATTTCCTTCTGGATAGAGGTGGTATCATGGTATGGAGCCCAGATATTAACCTATGTGGTTACTGCAAATTTATTACTTTGTGGTTGTTGGTTGTCGGGATCCCGGATAAAGGTCGGTTACGACCGGGGGATGACATACTCGTGTCAGTAGTTACCTAGTTAGAGGTTACCCGTCCTTGTTTTGGCAGAGATCAGGTTAGGTTCTCAGGGCATCCTTCCAGAGGCGTACCCATGTGGCAATGGGAAGTTCCTTGGCCTGACCATTTGTTGGAAATCCATTCATCTAATACGAGCCTTGTACGGTTTTAGTTGTAGAACCAGCCATTTACTTATGGTGGTCACCACTGTTTAGATGGTAGCTATAGTAGGCATAGTGTAGAATGCCTATGCTGGCTAAGATTTATATTATACTTTCGAAATGCTTTCTGCACTTTGCACTTATAGTAATAATGTTAAAGAAATTTGCGTATCATGCATGTTTGACAATCATAAGGAGAAATCTCCTCCGATTCTGCGTTTGCATTGTGTGTGTGTTCGAGAGGCCTTATGGTGGTCTCATTTTCTAAAAGCATTACAGATCTATTTTAAAAATATTTCTTTGTTTTTTTTTAAAATTTAAACTATTTTTGTTACTCATACCAGTCCCACGACTGACCTGAAGTTTATTGTTCCCTTTCTAAACTTTGGGTGCCCACAAATTTTCGACATGGGCCGTCTAGAGTTGGGTTTTTCAGATAGTTAGGTTCAGTGAATTATCTGGAGCTAGTTCAGTCTTTGGATGCGGACGAGACTTGCTTGTCTTAGTGAAACTTGATGGGAGTTCGAGCTATTTCTGGATTGGTGCCTTGGAGTTCTCTTTTGAAGACTATTTTGGAGATTATCCGCTGCTGGTGTTGTCTATTTTTCTTTCCGCTGTTATTTTCTTGTATCGTATCTATGATGTATATTGATATGTATTGTATCATCTGTTGTATCAGATATTGTATTAATGCTGTATATCATTGTATTATTCTTTTTCTTCCGTTGTGTTGTTTACTAAATGGCGTTATAAGCTCCGGCGACTCGGATTTGAACGTTTGGTTCTGCGGCATTCGAGTACGATGTAAAGTATGGATGTCGATTTTCGAACGCAAAAAATTGTATCGTCACAGTTACCCACTGCATAGTAGCAGCAGCCCCATTATACATGCTACAGAATTACACACTGCACAATGACATAAGAATCACAACTATATCAACTACGAACTAAAGTACAATGAAAACCAATACTACAATCGAAAGTAGTACTGAACCTAATCTCCATTACAAACATAAAACACTACAATCAATACTAAAGACACTCCAAACTACACTTTCATCTCAAATTTTTTAGTTCGCGAGGAGTTTTCTTTTTTGATTTTCTTGGCTTTGGCATGAATTCCTCCTCTATAGGCGAAACTTCTTCACTGCCCTCATTTGCGTTCCTTCCATAGAGGGTTGAGACGCTCCAACTGGATGCGTATGTTGGAAAGTTATTGCGTTCCTTCCATAGAGGGTAGAGACGCTCCAACTGGATGCGTATGTTGGAAAGTTATGCCCCGGAGCTTTCGCTCATACCTTTCTTTCATCTTTGATACTTTCTCTTAGGTGCGAGGGCCGGTGGGGCGAATGCAATGTCCTTAAATTGTGTGGTAGATGCAATGACCTCAATAAGGGATGGCACTGTAGGAGGAGGGAGAGGCAACGACGTGATTGATCTTGTCATCTTGTTCTTCGACAAACATGATCGTAGAATTTGTTTGAGCGAGAAGCATTTCGCCTTACTTTTTTCGGGAGCCTCCTCCAAAAGTTCATCGACTATGTCCAACATACGATACATACCATCCGCCTGCATATGACATATACCATTATTGAGTTTACAACTACCTTAAAATTTGTAAATTTAAATACATACCACATTCTGTTCAAGCAGAGCTCTTTGAGTGTATGGAGAAACATCTTGTTCAGGGACTTCCTCTCGTCTTCTTAACACATAATGCCGAGTGATATTCCAATACCAACTATTGTACTCCTCATCAGTCAGCGTGATCTCATGCTCATCTTTCGGAGCTAAGAAGCGCTTAATCCATAGCTCTACCATTGTTTCAAAATTATCTTCACCATATGGAAGAGTATAATATGGAGTAGGATATGGAAAGTGTTGGCGAAGACCAAGCTGCCTCATTACTTTATCTGGAAGATGGTATGTAAGATCGCCAAAGCAAAATATCATCGGTCTGGCATGCCATAACTGCCTCGCCTCAGTGCACAAAGCCAGAAGCGCATCAAGCTCTGCCTCAGTGTATGAAGTCCACGTAACTACGTTATAGTCCAGGACAACAAACTCGTTCCGGTAGAACGTCAAATTCCGTTTGGGAGTCAATTTGGTATTCTTTGGTCGGATCCACCTAAATAGCAAAAATTTATATAAACTGTTCAAAGTGTATAAGTTGATATAACTATACAACCAACAATATTTTACCTCGATCCATATGGTTTTGAATTGTCGATTATAGGTCTCTTCATAATTATACGACCGACCGGAAGATACATCCATGACCATAGCTATAAGAGTATAACTTGTATTTCATTAATATTTAGGACATATACAAATATGAATTAATGAATAACTATGACCGTACCTGAAATAGAGTCATACAACCATCGACAGACCGTTGTTGTACCAATGCTACTCTAGTAAGCTCTACATAAGTGAAAGTTAGCACCGTACTGCCCCATGAATACTGTAGACAAGAGTCAAAGTCTTCTGACAACAAGAGACATTGAAGGTTCACTCGAGTCTTCGATCGATTGTAAAAAAGACGTTGAGTGATCATGCGCAAAATAATAGCATAGGCGTGCCTGGCGATCTGCACTGGAGAGGCATGACAGGAATATCATCGGCCAACTGCTCCCTAAACCAAGTGGCCACTATCGACTCATTCCCCCATCTTACTTCTTTTGGAGGAGACAGCCAAGCAAGGGCTCACACAAATCCATATAATTACGTGGAAAATTCGATTTTAGAATGGGATCCCCGTTAATCGGCAATCCAAGAAACACAGCTACATCTTTTAATGTGATGGTCATCTCACCAACTCTGAGATGGAATATAAACGTCTTCGATCTCCACCTATCGATCAAAGCCATTAGAAGATTACAATCAAGCTATGTGTATCTCAACTTATGAATAACACTAAATCCAGCCCTATCTAAAAGTTAATACACACCAGGATGCACTAACGTGACAAGCTTTAAGATCGAAGAACGGTCAATAAATCCATCCGGCTCAATCACCTGTCGAAAACTAAAACAAAATGCAAGATGTTATGATATTTACTAACATATTGTCAAAATGCAAGAAAAATTATATCAAAATGTACATCCATTAAATCGTTATTGCTTATGCGGTGCTGAGCTTGTAAGTAAAGAATGTTATCATCAACATGTCCGGGTTTCATTTCTTCATATTCTACCATTATAACAAAACCAAATCAAATTTATAACCTAAATAATCCTTATATACAATCAAGAACCTATCGAACAAATGTTCTAGTGCTCAAATAACTTCATTGTAGTCTAGAAACAAATATTTATACCTAATTTTTTTTCTTCTAAACCCTAAAATGATTTTTTTTAATTTGAGATTAAAAAGGAAGAATAAAAACCTATAGGAGGTACTTGAGAGGATGAGGAAGCCATCCTTCAATTTCTAGTTTGTTTTAATGAGTTTTTGAGTGAAAACATTGATTTTGGAAGATTTGGGGTTTTGGGTTCGGATGTGGGGAGAAGGTAGATTGAGAAATGAAAAAGGGGGGTTGGCTAAACCAGGAGGTACACAACTGGATGGCATTTGAAATGCCACAAACTGGCAGCTAACTACGTTTTGAAATAAAACGTGTATTGGCGACATTTGAAATGTCGCCAGTACATGGGCCGCTGATATGGTCAAAACTGGCCTATTTTTGTAAATAGTTTATAAATTTTCCTAAATTTGCAATTACTTTGCAAAATTGGCCTAAATTAAAATTTTATCCCTTTTTAAATGTCGTAAATATCTTGACTTTTTTAGCTTTTTAACACGCCTCAATTTTCCAACGTTTGATTTCCACATTGATTTCAAATTTTACAATTTGAATGTTCATTTATAATTTAAAATAGGATTTTACATTTTCCATATATAATTTAAATTTAAAAGGATTTCTTATTTTATGCATCGATTCTTTGCAAAATCAATTTTGAAATTTGCATTTTTTATTATATAGATTTATGCTTTTAGGAACAATTTGATATTATTTTTTTAACTATAGAAAGATTTTTTTATACCAAAATTTTGGATTTATATGAAATTTTACTAAAATTGAATATTCGACTTTTGCCTTCCATGTTGATTTAAAATTTTAGGCTTTATATGTTGACCAATAGCTTATAAAATGGCTTTTTCCTTCTATACATTGAATTTTAATTTAGAAGGGCCTCATGTCTACATACCGACCCTTCGAAATCAGTTTGAAATTTGTGTTTCATTTTAAATGTTTATTCTTTTATGACTAATTTGTAATATTTATTTATAGTTTATACAGTTCTTTTGGCCGAAATTTTTGGGTTAATTGATACTTTACTAATATCATATACTTAGTTTTTCACCTATTTCTTATGTTTGATATACACATATACATATTTTATGGAAGTGTTATTGTGTGTATCGGACCGGAATTTTCGATCCTCGAAAATCAACACCCATTGTATTACGTACGGAGTGATCAAATGCCAGAAAACTAATTGCTAGGGGAAAAGAAGAAGGAACAAGATAGAGAAAAGAAGAAGAGAAAAGAACTAAAAACAATACAAAATCTCACAATCACATCTGAACAATATATAATATAATATCAATGATCTTTAGAAAGAGAGTTTTTTATATACGTACATCCATCAGAATACAACAAAATATCACAATCATCAGCCCAGACAGTTATAACAAACCTGCCCTCACAATTTCTGATAATTTCATTGACAAAACAATGGAAATAAACATATACGTGAATACGACTTGAAGATCTCCAACTCTTCCTCTGAGCTTCAATCTATCCAAAGCAATCTATAAATATACTCGATTTGACCTGAGCATAAAATAACACCTGAGTCAGTATAAAAAACCAGGGTGAGAAAAACACACCCAGTAGGGTTTTAAAGTTATAGAAAACCTTTTAAAATCAATGGTATCTCGTAAGACCACACTGCATATAAACTTAGATGGATTTTTACCTTACGATAACCAAAACAATTTTTTACCTTACGATAACCAAAATATAAATATAGCTGAAATGCTTGCATCTCACATTTCAGCATAGCTGGGCACAACTAAGTTCGTATGACGCTTATTGAAGAATGGATTCCATATAATGACTAGGCGACTGGAGTACCGCCCGTCACTGTGCATCTCTAGAAAAAATAATAGTGAGGTCGAATCTATCTACCCCTGCCAACATAGAACCGGTCTACCCTTTATTGGATAGTACCGAATACGCTCACCCCTTTGTTAATGGGCCTCAATGCGTACAGTTATGTGATAATATCGACTCTAGATAGGAAAGATCATACCCTGATTGGGAGCGGCCCACTTAGCCTTGCTGTATCTTCTATGTTTTAGTCATTTCCAGTTGATGAGGCTTGAGGCTATGTTTTACCATTTATATAGCACCTTCCACTTGAAATGCTAACACTGCCCTCCAAGCAACAATGCAATATCATCATTCATCCATAGAAGTTCATTCTGGGACTGAATGAAATATTTGAAAGCCCCGTCTTTAATTCCATCATCTTAAAGACGTCTTCACTTCGAAACGCATGAGTTCAATCGAAGTGGTTTTCGAATAATCCAATCTCGATCTCTTTGAAACAACTTTTCGATAATTCCCGTTAAACTCAACCCCCGTTCTTTAGAAAATAAATATTCAAAGATAAGAGTGGGTAACACCTCCTAACCGTTAGTGGACGAATTTCCTTATCATTGTCCTAGGAGAACGAAACGAGATTTATATGCATAGTACAATATCGTCGGAGATGACTGTACCATATAACTCATGTGTTTCTCTTAGATATTTCCAAAGTTACGTTTTGGGTCCAAATTCGATAGTCGACAATTTAACCATTGAATAAAGAAACATTCAAATAGGAATTTAATTCCATAGAGAAAACCATCAATGGTTAGCACATAAGCAACCGCTAACCTCCTTTTAATTAATGTTTCGTTAATTTAAATTCACTTTGTAATACTTGAATCAAAATTCTTTTTACAAATACACACACATACACACACACACCCCTATAAATCCATATTTTTCAATACTTGGAAAAATATCCATATGCTTACCTCAACGGTATAAGTAAATTTACCAACATTTGGGAAGATTTTCCTTTTTTATTCAATTCTAAAATCATTTATAAATTCCATTATAAGTTCGCAAAACCATTTATAAAACTCTTTTTATCTTTTTAACCAATCCTCCTTTACGTTTCCAAACATGTTATAAGACTTTTCTTATAAAAACCACAATTGTTTATAGAACCCTGTTTATAAATCTCGAAAACATTTATAAATAAATTCTAATCATTCCCTTTTAAACATTGCTATATAATAATAACAATAAACTAAATGGTAATCGACTTCAAAACACCTTATGTAACAACTCGGTATTTTCAGCCATTCGCAGCCGCACATGTCGGACTTGAATTGCTCAAAATACCGCATTGTAAATAAATTTGGATAAAATGAAATACAAATCATAGAATCACAGACATAGAACAAACAGAATACCTCGCAGCGGAATATAAAATACATAGTAGTTCATGAAGCTACTACGACAGAGTCTCAAACCAAAAACATAATATAGTCTGAAAACAACAAAATAGAAATCCCAAATACATAGAAGTTAACTAATACATGAGATAAACTAGATTAGCTGAAACAGAAAGTAGATATAAATGTAGATAAGCAGAAACTCCAGCAAAGACCAGCTCCAGAAAGAGAATCCAAAGCTGTGAATACTCAGGCTGACCCGAGCGTAAAGTAACACAAAACACTCGAGTCAGGACAATATATACTTATATAATGTAAATCAACTCAAGTGAACTATAGTAGAAATGCACCATAACTTAAAGGATGCTTGGGATCGCCCATCCTTTAAAGATCAGTTAAACCATAAATTAAATACATCTCGTGGTTAAAATTTCAAAATAATATTTATACTTCAAAATCAAATATCATTTAAAAATTCAATATCATTCAAAATCCATTTCAAAATATCAAAATATCATATCTTCCAAAGCACATTCATTTTTATTTAATTTAAATACCATTTCAAAGCACATTTCAAAATAGTTTATATTTCGAAACAAATTGCTTCATTTAAATCATTAAAATGAAGATATTATATTTAATAATTAAATTATTAAATTTCAAAAATTTTAATCTTTCAAAGTTCATTCATTCACTTAAATTTATTAAAATAATGAAAATTCAATTTTCGCAGCATTTAGAAAATGCTACGGAAAGTCACACTTAAAACAGTTCAATTTAACAAAAGACAACATTTAAAATGCTGTAATAGGGTTCCATTAGTTTCAAATAAACTTAGTTAAATTCAACCATTATAACATTCACAAAAAATGCTATAATAGCCTTTAATTAAATTGAGCCATTTGGTTCATTATTATCAACTACAACATTTGCAAATGATGTATTATCCTTTACATTAGAATTAATAGCATTTTAGAAATGCAGTAAATTAACTTCAAATATTCAGTATAATTTCACAAATAATTATATTTTTATTTAAACCATTTTTAACTTATAAAATCATATAATTTCACTTTTAAAACAATCATTCAAATACCCTTATATTCATGATTTTATAAAGTTAAATCTCTATTCAAAAATCAAAATTTAATAGTAATTCACTTATTAAATTCCAACATTAAATTTTAAATTCATTAAATTAAATTTAAATTAACACTTAAGTTTAAATTTTCAAATATAACTTAATTTCATTTTTAATTACTTAACTTAAAATTCACTTTTAAGCCCAATTCACAAATTTCCAATTTTAGTTATATTTCAAAATTTCAACTTAAATATTCATTCATTTCACATTTTAACTTAATTCAAAAATCATTAATATATTATAAAATTATTTTAAATTCATTTAATTCAAAATATCATAAATTTATCATATTTTCATATTTAATTTAAATTCCATTTATCACAAAATTATAATTTCCAAAAAACTTACATTTCAGATTTTCTAACTTTACCATTAATTTATTTCACTTATAAATTATCAGAGAGTCAATAATTCTTTACAAAAATCATTTTTAATCAAATTTAAATCAAAATATTATAATATTTACATTTCTAAAATATTTTAAAATTTTAAGAAAAACATTTTTTTAACAACGGGTTTGTATTTCATTTTCTAGCCTAGGTAAAGTGATACAGGTAATATATCATTTCAACCCGTAATTTACAAAGAAAACCCAGGTTTGATCATTTCAAACCCGCAATCCCAAGTAAATGAAAATAATTGAAAATCATTCAGGCCTATCATTTCAGCCCATAACGATTTTCTCCTATTCTAAAGTCCGTTCGGGTATGTATCATTTCAACCCACAGTGATTCTAATCTAAAAGGAACTTGCAGTGTGATAAACTGATAAAAATAATAGAACAGCAAAATATAACAGTAACATATGATATAACAGGTGTTTAAGCATGGGTGAATATCATAAAATCATAACATAGCAGGTGTAACATGATAATGTATTTTACAGATTCAAAATGGGTCGATTTACTAGTTATAAATGTACATATTGTCTGGTGAGAATAACTCACTGGTTTGTGCTGGAGACACAACGACGAATGCACGAATGAGATCCAAACAAGCACGATAAAACAATACAAATATGAGTGGAGGAGCCAAAGTATCAAACCCCTTGAATACAAGTCACACAAAGCAATAATAATAACATAAGTTTCAAATGCAAATACGATAATCAATGATAGAATAGACTGCACAAATCAAAGCGGAATTATTTCGCACCTGTCTCCAACACACATTGGGTTCAGCCATGAGTGTATTACAGGTCTAAAGCAATGTTTTTGGTTCAGGTCTGGGTTGCTAAGGGTCGGCCTAACATGCTAGAAGGTGGTGCAAAGGTGGATGGTGGTGGAACTACACTAACAAAGCAATATACAAGGGTTTAAGGCCATAGTTTGGCTCGTCCAATGGCATAAAGGTCACGGTTATTTCAGGTGGGGTCAGTAGGTGGTGTGCAGAGGTGTCTCAGGTCTGGAACAAGGCTGGTGGTAGTGGTGTTTGGTCGGCCATGGGTGGTGGAAGTGGTGGATGTGGATGATGTGTTCGGTCTAGGCAAGTTTTATGGAGTTTTGGTCATGGATCAGTCCACAAGGAGGCATGGCTTGGGGTTTGGTTAGAGAAGAGGAGAAGATGGTGATGTTCTTAGGTGGTGGTGGAGGTGGCAGGGGCTAGAGAGGAGGTGACCGAACCTATGACATAAAAGAACAAGTGCAAATCAAATTCAAACAATAAGAAATAAACAAATGAAGAAGAGAAAAAGAATTCTTTTACCAAACTTTCTCCTCAAGCAAGGCCGAATTTTTTTTGTTTCAGAAGTGGGAAATGAGTTTACTGAATGGAAATGAAAATATGCGGCTGAAAAATTTGTATAATAAAAGCTAATTGATGAATAGTTATGTTGAATGTGAAAGGGTGGAAGATAAAGGGCCATTTGAAAACCAAAAGTCAAAACCCTTTCAAATTTCTTTTACTTTATTTATATAAGATTAAATTACTAAAAATAATAATTATTTCAGTTAAAATTTTGAAAATTTAACAAAATATAAAAATATTTAAAAATATTTATTAATTATATAAGGTTAAAATAAGAAAATAGCACAAAATTGCAAACTAGACTAGAAAATTTGAAAATGAACAGAATAAACTTTGGAAAATTTATATGGACTTGTGAAAATATTTATAACAAAGATAATAACATAAAAATAAAAATGCATTCACAAAATAAATATATAAATTTTAAGTAAATATAATTTAAATGAAGAAAATAGTAGAAAAATAGAAAACAACCTTTAAAAATAGGAAATAATTACAGTAAATTTTGGAAATTTTTTATTATCACTTTAAAAATATTAAAAGACAAAATATACATAAAATAACATATTAACACATATTAAAATAAAATATAACATAGAAAATATGATTTATATAATTTAAAATAGACAAAATTTCAAAATAAAACAAATTATACTCAAAATTGAAATGTACATAACTTTCACAAATTAAATCCGTTTTCAACGAAACGAAAAGCAGTATTCAAGTTACTAAATCTATTTTCATAATAAAAGATAGAATTTAAGAATTTAAATATTTAAACTTGAAATTTAAAGGTGAAGGTTTGACCAGTTTGAACAGAAATTCATCTTTAAGTAAAATATCCAATTTATACCGGTTTGAAATTATAATTCACATAATAATCAACACCTACATTTAAAAATGAAATGTTTGAAATAAAATAAGTTTAAAATAATTTCAAAATAAAACAAAGTCAAATATTAAAATATATGAAAAATCTAGGGTTGTTACACTCTCCCCCACTCAAATCATTTCGTCCTCGAAAAGGAAGGAAGCGGAGAAACAACAAGAAAGAACAATAGGTTGGAAGACATCATGAAAGAAGGTAGTGAAAAAGTAGCTAGGAGGGAAAGCAGATTGAAAGACATGGATGAACCATTATTTTAATTTTTTTTTATATTTGACATGTTAAACATTTAATATGATAATTAGTTATTTGATTCAAATTTGATAGTTCGAAGTAAACAATATTTAAAACATTTTAAATCATGATTGGAATATCCTTTATACATTACTTTACCAAAATACTTTTATAACTTGATGTCTTAACAAGTTTACTTTCGTTCCTACAGACTCTGGCTATGCGTTGATCAGGCGCAAAGTTAGAATTCTCCAAGTACTTAGTAGACCTGTTTCAACACCCAGTGAAAATACTAAAAAAATAGGTATGCGAAGTTCCGCTCAAAATCCAATGTCAAATGATGATAATACGATAGCAGTGGCCCGCTGCTGATCCAGTATTTACGAAATGGACGCAACACTTTCCAGAAGATCCTTCTACCTTCCGGATTCCAGAAAAATATCGTAGCCAGTTCGTAAACAAAGGACCATCGACCCCTGCTGCAGTGGTACGCTGCTGATTCAATGATTTACGCAATGGATGCACTTCCTTCCCGGAAGATCCATAAACAACAGATCCCAGGATCGAAAGCGCCTCCATTGGGTAAACTAAAGAACCATCTACCCTGAAAAAAAATCAAGGAACTCATGAGTTTAAGTCCGGACAACCATATCAGTTCGAGTCCATTTCTGAATTCACCCAAGTCCATTAGGGTTTATCGGTCGAATCCGTTCCTGGATTCCCCAAGTCCATCTGGGTCGAAGCATATCACTACACTTCTTCCGGAGGGTACTTCCCATACCTCTTACATCAAAATATAATATAACATATACAGTAGCCCTTCAAAATCATAGCTTCAAATATCGCACTTGTATATGAATTCCATTATATATAAGATTTCATTTTCAAATCGAATACTTTCCAAAATCAATAGTATATCAAATCATACTTATATAAACTTTGATTATATAAGATTTTAATTTACAAATTGAGTACCTTTTCAATTCAACATTTTCAAATCAACTTCATACTTATACAAATCCATTTTATATAAGTTCGATAACTCCCAAATCAAGTATTTAGTAAAATAAGGTTCTCAATTTTAATTGGTTTCAATAACATTTCAGTTTCAAAATCATATATGATTTCGCCAAATCATTTCTTCTGAATTACATATACTCAGTTTCAAAGTTTCTTAAAACAATAGATTAAGAAAATAATCCAAATTTCCAAATCAACAAAAATTTAGGTCAAACAAATTCATTTCCATTTCAAACATATATTCACTTTCAAAAATCATAATACTTTCAAAGTTATAAATCTTTCGAAACCAAAATACTTGAAATCATTACACTTTGAAAATCATAACTTTTCTAAATCATACATTTGAAATCATAAAACATCCCTTTAATTCTTTACATTTCACAAATTTATTCAATTTAAACCCAAGTCTACAAGTTCCAGCTTAAATTCAATTCAAACCATTAGTTTCAATTCAATTTAGTTTTTCAACAAAATAATTTCAAATATTATCAAATTTCAAATAAAGATTTGATCCGCAAAATAATCTATTCAATCTTTAATATATTTCAGAGCTTAAATGTACCTTATTCCAAAACTAAATTTTATAATTTCATATATCTCAAATTTTACTTCATTATTACTTAGTTTTGACATATTCATTTCATAAATCCATCATTTTTAATCAAACTCAAATTACAAGTAAACCAAATATCCTTTCATACAAATATAAACTTTAAATTTCATTTATCAAAATCAGTTATCATTCCTGATTCACATTCTTTATCAAATAAAGATTATATCTTTCAAAGCCTCATTATCAAATCATTATTTGAATTCAATTTCAAATATTTAAATATAAATATCATTTAAAAAATAAAATCAAATATGTCATTCAATTATTATTTCAAATATCATTACAAAATACATTTCAAAATTCCATTCAAAAATTCATTTATCTCATTACATTTCATTCCATTTAACACATAACCAAGTAAACCTTATTTAAATTTAAATTCAATTTAAATTCCTTAAAATTCAAATTTAAATATTAAATTATATTCAAAACTCCTTAAATTTAACAAATAATCAATTCCAAAATTAAATCATTTAATTTTTTAAAACATAACTCAACAGTGTTAAAATCTATAACATTACGAAATATTGTCAAATTATAACAATGACAGCATTTAAAAGTGCTATCGTAACTTATAGTTTCCAAAATAGTTTAGTTCAAGAATAACGGCATTTATAATATGCCATAACAGATATTTAGTTAATTCAAACAAAGTTAAATTCAAAAACAACAGCATTTTAAAGTGTTGTCATAAAACTATTGCATTTTAGAAATGCTATTAATAAAATTCCAGATTTTATTATAACTTTTAAAAAACAATACAACTTCAATTTTAGCAAATTTTAAACTTATAAATCATATTTCTAGACTTCAAAATTTCACATATAAATAATTTTTAACATATGATTTATCACAACAAAATTTTAAATTAAATATTCAATTTAAAACTCACTTTCATTTGTTAAGTCAAAATTCACTATTTTTCTTAACTTATAAATTTAACAAAAACTCAACATTTTACTTCAAATATCTTTTCAAAACTATATTTCATACCAGTATAATTCAAAATAGTCTTATTTATTTCACTCCACAACAGTTTCAAACTTATATAAATCATATTACTTTATACATTAATCATACCAAACTAAACTTATACTTTATCAAATACCTTATACCATTCAAAATTTCTTAGCTTTGAAAAGTTAACCTTGATTTGGAAGTGCTCGAACCTTCAAAATGGTCGAAGAAATCATATTTTCAATCCAAGAGTTGGAAATCACCAATAAATTAGTAAATCGATTCCAATAGGTAAGGTTATACCAAAACAAATCTAAATCTCGAGGATTGAACACCGGCTTATTTTAAATCATTTCAATTATATATATACACATATCTTTCGAATATCAAACCATACTTCGAAATCGGAAATCAAAATTTGGTGTCATAAAATCACTTGCATAGCAAAGCTACTAGAGTGGCCTCTTCCCCACTCAGAAACTCAAAAATCAATGTCGCCGATGCATGTATTCATCACCGAAATTATTTTTCAGCGACATAAGTGGGTTCTGGACTTTTATTTCTTGAAACTTCTTTGAAATCTCTTTGACATCATTGGAATTCATTCAAATACATTTGAAATATTTCTTATTTGGAAAAATATCTGTAACGACCCAGAATTTCTATCATTTGAAATTCAGATATTTAATTGATTTTAAATATCAACAAGTAAAATTTATAAGTCGAATAATTTATTTTTCGAATATCTGGATTTAATTTGATAATTAAATCGATAATTTAATATTTGAAATTGTGTGAAAAATTGGAAATTAGGTTTAATGTGACTACAAATGATTTATAAAGTTATATTAAATCATATTGGAGTTAGAACAATGTTTGTGAACTTTCAAAATTGAATTAAAAGTTAATTTGTGAAAATTGAATATTTTAATATTTAATTGACGAGTTAAAATAGCCATTTTTCAAACAGTCTCGGATTTCGACGAAACCAGTTTCATCGGATCCGTAAAAGTTAAATAGAATTTACTTTGGAGTTGGAATTTGAATTGGATTTTAACTGGATTAGATATGTTGTTGAAATGGAAATTTAAGTTAATGTTAAACAAATGACGTTTAAAAGGAATATAACTTAAGTGAGGCTGAATAAAGTTGATTTTGGTATCAAAATGAATTAATGAAATGAAATCATTAAATGAATATTAATTTGAGTTATATAAAGGAGATTCAACTTTATTTGTAAAATAAATTAGTAATTGAACTAATGAATTAAATATTAATCAATCTAATGTGATAAATTGATGTGGAATAATGGATATAAGTGTTGATTCATTTAAGGCTAATTGAATGTTAAACCAAATTGAAGGTAAACAAAGTGAATATGAATGTTGAATGTAAAGTGAATAAATTCAGTTGTGTTGAATATACATGGGTTGTTAGATTATTGTTAATTGATTGAATAGAAATTCATATGCAATTGAATGAATAAAATTGAAAGCTAAAGCAATCAAATTCAAATTGGAAGTTAAGTAAATCTAAATTGAATGGAAATTGGTTTGAATTGAAAGTGGACCAACTTGAATGTAAATTAGTGAATGTAAACTAATTGAAAATGAATAATTGAATGTCGTTGTATATGAATTGGTTGTAAACAATTACAAGTAATGTCGAAATCATATAAGTTGCTTATAAACCTTGTTTAGTATGCATTTCTTTTAATATGCATGTGTTGTAGTTGTTTAAAAGAGTAAAATGTTAATAACTTCCTATATATCACTTACGTGTTTATATTGAGTAAGTACAGGTACCGGGGCTACCGTTAGCGGGATTTGGTTGCGCAAAATGTTAAATAAATAAATGCTTTGCTTAAAAATGCTAAAAAGGTACGCCTACGCAATAAAAATAGGAAATATGAACTGTTTTTCTGTTTTCTGACCGTGTGGGTCGATGTATATATATTTATCTCTATTGTGATATTGTAAAAGCTCCTCCGTACAAAGGAGGTTATGGCGAAATTTTCTGGAAAATTAAGGCGTTAGAAAATTTTCGGGAATTTTTGGAATTTTTTGTGAAAACTAAGTTTTGATTTGAAGTTAAAGGTTAAACGATATAGTTGATTTTGAAAAGATAACTATATATGGATTTGAAAACTTAGTAAATATTTGTAAGAGGTTTAACTATGGATTTTGGAAAAGTTAAACACTTAAGAGATTTGTAAATCAAATTTGAACGGTTTGTTTTGAAAAGTTAATGGATTTCAAACTTTTTCTTACTTGGTAATTTCGAGGATGAAATTCTTTTAGGGGGGAAATTTGTAACGACCCAGAATTTCTGTCATTTGAAATTCAGATATTTAATTGATTTTAAATATCAACAAGTAAAATTTATAAGTCGAATAATTTATTTTTCGAATATCTGGATTTAATTTGATAATTAAATCGATAATTTAATATTTGAAATTGTGTGAAAAATTGGAAATTGGGTTTAATGTGATTAAAAATGATTTATAAAGTTATATTAAATCATATTGGAGTTAGAACAATGTTTGTGAACTTTTAAAATTGAATTAAAAGTTAATTTATGAAAATTGAATATTTTAATATTTAATTGACGAGTTAAAATAGCCATTTTTCAAACAGTCTCGGATTTCGACGAAACTAGTTTCATCGGATCCGTAATGTTATATTATTGCAAGATTTCAAATTTCGTGTCAATCGGATTTACGGTTTGTCCAGGGCAAGCTAAAACGCATAGAAATTTGGTTTAATCGATTTAATTTAAATTTCATCATTTATTGCTGTAACTCGCACATATGATCGAATTAGCCTTCGAAACCTATTCCATTGTGTCCAGAACGTGGGGTAAATCCTAGAAACGCCAGTCACCGCGCGAGATTTGGTGTTCGGAAAATTCGGGATGAATAGTAATTTGGAAATTTTCTATAAAAGGACTTGCTATATTCTCATTTGCAAACAAACTCAAAACCCTAGGGTTTGAAGAGCCGGCCGCCACTAATATCACCAATGGCCGAAAATCACTCATCTTCTGCCTCAATTTTCTTTCAATCCACACTTCAATTCGAAAAACTTCCAACTACAAAAATGAAGACCATCACGAGATCTTTAATTCCAACGGTTATGATCGGAAAATTCGTTGCCGATCGACGACAATTTGTGTTTGATGGAGCCGTGTTCAATCACATTTTTTGAAACAAGGGCTCGACCGAGCTCGACCAAATTCTTGGCGTGCGTAGGCGTGGTGATGCGCTTCAAAACCCCGGTGTTTGATCGTCGTCTAGGCAAGTATATGGATCGCGTGTATTAGGGTTTGCACGACTTGATTTGGGTTCGGTTTGCAAACGCGACCTGGGGTAGAAGGAGATAGCGTGGTTCGGCCCAGATTCTCCAAAGCAGGAATCAACGGCGGTGACGAATAATGGTATAAAATATAAAAGAAAATAGTAAATAATTATATTATTAAAACGTATAAACTTTGTATAGCGTAACTTTTTCATACGAGGTCGAAAACGCGCGAAACAAATTGCGTCGGGTTCGTATGGACGAACACTACGCAATGGAGCTAGTTTGGAGTCGTTTGGAGCTGGTGAAAATTTTGGGTAAAATTAAATGCACGTTTAATTTTATTCGAAACAAAACACTACAACTATTATCGGAAACTCAAGGTGAGAACTTCTCACTCAATCGAATTGTTTCGATTTAAGTTTTAAATAGTTAGATTTAAAATTGCTTGATTGTCTTGATTATGTGATTGGATGATAGTTATCTGTTGTATTGAAATAGACCCTATACGCCGTATATTAAGCGGATGTTATTTATTAAAAACATATACCGCGATAATTCCAACTTGTATGGAATTGGTATTATATATGTATTTGGAGTTGATTTTCCCGCATTATATAGCGGATGAGACCCTATTGCGCCGCATAATAGCGGATAGTATTTTATAAATCCCATATACCGTGATATTCCGTCTTGAAGCGGAATTGGTATTGTGCTAACATCTTTGGATGTAGGGAAACAGGTTGGAGGGATCCAACTGGATTCCTCAAACATTTGAATTGGTTTCAATGTTGTGTGTTGATCTATTTATTGATCTATTTATAATCTGCGTGATTATCTTTATGATTGAAATCGTTAAAGGTTAAATTTTAGCCGAATATATTTTTGGTATCGTTAGATGCTGAAATAAATAAAATTGGATTTTTGAAAATTTAAGTTGAGAATTCATAATAAAATTTAATTTGGAATTGATTCATTTTAAATAAATAAACGTTGAAATGTTTATGTTATAAAATTATGATTTTTGTGAAATATAACCGAAATGTGATTTTTGAAAAAAGGTAGTTGATTAATTTATAAAATGGTTTAAATTGGGATTTTTGAATTATTATAAATGATTTATATAAAATATTTATAAAATTGATATTTATAAATTAAAATATTGGAATTATAAAAACGAGTTTTTATAAGTGTTAAAATGAAGTATAAATGGATTTCATAAGTGGATGAAATCTATAGATTTATAAATGTGAAGTTATAAAATGAATAGATTTTGTAAAATAAAAGATTTATATGTAATTAACTTATAAATTGGATTTTGGCGTGTAAATGGAATATGGATGGAATTTGTAAATAAAATGATTTTATGAGTTAAAGTTGTTATAAAATATAAATGGAATTTATAAACGTTGTTTTATAAATCCGAAATTGACTTATTTTGATAAGTTTAATGATTATGACTTCTTAAGGGAGATATATCCACGATTTTGGGACAGTGGATAATCCTTTAAATAAAATATGTGGAAATGTTAAATTTGGTTAACGAAGTATATCCACGACTTTGGGACAGTGGGTAATCCTTTAAATTCAATTTGTAGAAATTGAATTTGGTTAATGAAGCATATTCACGATTTTGGACGGTGAATAATATATTAAAGAAATATTTTGGGAAAGTGATATTTTAAATAGAGTTTAAAACGATTTAAAGATGTTTTAAAATGTGTTAAGTATCGAAACCATAGATTTCAACATTCATTGTTGAAATAGACGTTTTCGAGAAATAGAAGGAAATGGTGGACTATAACACTGTTGTTATAGTAAATGATTTCCGAAAGGAAAAGTTTTGTATAGTATTGGGGTTTATATATCTATCTTAATTTCAAATTCCTATACTAGTGATTTTGGGTTGTCGTAACGGTGTTTTACGCAACATTCGTTTTGACTCAAATAAATGGGTTTAAGAGAAGTTTTCCTTAAAAATAAAAATAAAATATATACTTAATTTGGATTTAAGTATATTGAATATTTTCAAAATGTTGAAAATAAATAGATTGGTGAATTACTTATTATTAAATAAGTATGGAAATGTTTTTCCAATATGAAGAGAATGTTTTGAGATTTTATCTTTTAAAGATAAATTGAAAATGAATATTAGAAATCGATTTGTAAATCGTATATTCATAGATATTTTGGAAAGGTAAATTCACTATGGAATTTATAAAAGAAAGGAAAATTTGTTTAAAAATAAACATTGATTTATTTTTGAAATGTGGAAATAAATTTACGAATTTGGAACGTAAATTTAATAAATCAGTAAGGATTTATTTAATTGGTTTAAATGAACCATTTTGAAATGAAAGTTGTAAGGGTGTAAATTCATTTGAAATTGGTTTTCAAATGGTTGAAGTGTGGAAATTATATCTTGTAAAGATATGTTTGAAAATAAATAATTTGGGAAGATTATTTGAAATCAGGTGATGTTGTGAATATTGATTGATAGTTAAATAACCGACTATCAATATTGACCATTGAATGGCTATTTGTTGTGAATTGGTTGAAATTGAATGCTACACTTATTTTTAAATTATTGCACTCGTTATTCGGATTACCCATTCTGAATAGTGATACGACGTAATGGATAACATTGAAGACCGGTGTTGAAGACCGGGTATTTGTGAAAACGATAGGATGACCTATCAATTGTCTCTGCACCGTTAGCTACGGTATAGAGATTTCCTTTATGATGGGAAATTCGATCGGGATTGTGAATACTCGGATTGCAAGGGCTTCTTTTGAAGTGCCTTCGGTTCTGTTCGAACCCGGAACAGACTTGTATGGTTACGTGTCTGACATTACATTTTGAGATATAAAGCATATTTCTTTCAAATACATTTCTGTTGGTGGCGAAGAATTTATTCTCTTAGCTTAACACCCTTCTCTGAGACGTATGAGCTCAGAGGTTTTGTAGTTGAAGTTTATCAGCGATATAATCCCAATTTGGTAATGTGGCATGCTGAGTGTTGCTGTGTGATGATTATTTATTGATCGTTTGTTGATCAAAGCATGGCTTTGTGAAAAAGCGTAGCTTTGTGGACGAGACTTCATCAGACCTCACACCCCGGAAATGGTCGAAACAGGAATATGCGGCAAGGTTATGAGGGTCGCTCCCTTTAGGGTATGTCATTTCCTTCTGGAAAAGGGTGGTGTCAGGCATGGAGCCCTGATGCTTAACCTATGTGGTTGCTCCAATCTCATTTTTCTGTGTGGTTGTTGCTTGGTGATTGAGGGCCCTCGGATAAAGGTCCCAAAGGACCGGGGAGTGGCATACTTGAGTAGTAGTTACCTAGTTACAGAGGTAACCCGGCCTTGTGTTGGCAGAGATCCGGTTAGGTTCTCGGGACGTCCCGCCAGAGGCGATCCCATGTGGCAGTAGGAAGTTCCTTAGCCTTACCATTTGTTGGAAATCCAGAGAAACAATACGAGCCTTGTACGGTTTTAGTTGTATAACCTGCCATGGAATGTGGCGGTAACCTGCTATTGAACATGGTAGCTATAGTAGGCGTACGATAATGGTCGTATGTTGGCTAAGATTTATATTCTATTTTCGAAATGTTTTCATCACTATGCACTAATAATAATATCAAAAATGATTTGTTTTGCATAGTAAGCATCTTTGACTATCATAAGGAGAAATCTCCTCCAATTCTGCGTTTGCATTGTATGTGTGCGGGGAGGCCTTATGGTAGTTTCATTTTCCAAAAGCATTGCAAATATTTTTCCACTTCCCTTGTTGTTGTTGTTTTAAAAGTTAAATAACTGTTTTGAGTTCTCACACCAGTCCCATGACTGACCTGGAGTTTATTGTTCTCTCCGTAAACTCTGGGTGCCCATAATTTTCCACATGGGCAGTCTAGAGTCGGGTTATCAGGTCATTCTGGATTCAGAAGTGCTTCGGAGCTCAAGTGGCGAGCTGGATGGCGAGACGTATTATTTGTATATGATATCATCTTTCTGCTGTAAATTCACTTGTAAGGACGTGTTTGTATAGTTGTCCATTGTTTTGTTGTGTTGTATATTGTTGTTGTACACTCTGATGATGATATGATGTAATGTAATAACTGAGATAGTTCTTTGTTTTTAAAGATGATTCATTTACCTATTATATGTTGTTCCGCTGCGATATGTGAGATTCTAATATTGTTTCTGTTCTGTTTTCTTGCTTCTTCTATCTTTTTCTTCTACCTCTTCTTTTTAACCCTAACAATTCGGTTTTCAGGCATTCGATTATGCGGCATTTGATACAGTGGACGTAAGAATGCCGACCTTCGGATCCCGACAAAACCGCGTCTTTTACAATATCTTTAAATCATATTATTATTATATATTTTCCAAAATCTTAAAAACCCATTTCAAAACACCGGAGTTCGATTCCTCGAAATTAAATTCAAAACCCTTCATTTATAAATCATTTTTATATAAATCACATTTTCTTATAAATTTCCAAAATTTCAAATCCTTTCAAAGCTTCAAATTTTCATTTTCCAAAGGTAAAAATCCTTATTGAAAACATTTCACTTTTATATACAAAATAGGGTCATCCTTGTCAAAATAATAATTTCGATGTATGCACAAATTCAAAATACAATCAAACACAAATTTCCAAAGAATGATTCAAGGTTAGATTTCAAGCAATACGGAGATTCGAATTTAGAGGAACTCTAATCAAATAGAATTCTGTTTCGAAGATAAGCTCGAACGAAGATAAGATAATTTTATTACCAAATAGAAGATGATAAGCCTATATAAATCGCGGGCGACCTTAACCAGTCAACCGTGACTTCAGTAATATAATCAATTCGGAAATCTAAGGCAAATCGACATTCGATCGCCAGAGATAGAATCCGGGTAGAGCAGGAGATAGATAGCATCGAAAATCGAGGATACAGGAATCTCTGGTGAATCGATGCCAATTATAAAGGATTTTCACCCCTTTACAAATCATTCAAAGATTTGCGGAATCATCGATCTATATAGAGGTCATTCCAAAGTGGAGTTATGAAATGCTCCAGAATCAAAATGGATAGAATAGGGAAGACAAGACTGGATTTCAGAATAAGTGGGAGCGTTCCAAAGTTCAAGGAATCCTAATCGATAAGAATCCTAACCAAGATATTTCTAACAAGATGGATACTGAAGGGATGAAGTTTTGATCTTGGTTTCAAAATAAGAAATTTTTTATACCAAAATAATCTTTGAAAATCCTTTAAAAATCAATTGGAAATTATTTTATACTTCGAAAATATGTTCTCTCACAAGAAAGGATTCCGAGATTGATTTCACTCATTCTAGGGTATTTCTACCCTATCTCTAATGAGTTTTTGCTCCACAGGCTATGGTTTGCCTAAAACCAAAGTTCTGATACCAAATGTAACAACCTGGTGTTTTCAGTCATTCGCAGCCGCACATGTCGGACTTGAATTTCTCAAAATACCGCATTGTAAATAAATTTGGAGCAAATGAAATACAAATCACAGAATCATAGACACAAAACAAACAGAATACCTCGCAGCGGAATATAAAATACATAGTAGTTCATGAAGCTACTACGGCAGAGTCTCAAACCAAAAACATAATACAGTTTGAAAACAACAAAATAGAAATCCCAAATACATAGAAGTTCACTAATACATGAGATAAACTAGAATATCTGAAACAGAAAGTAGATATAAATGTAGATAACAAGAAACTCCAGCAAAGACCAGCTCCAGAAAGTGAATCCAAAGCTATGAATACTCAGGCTGATCCGAGCGTAAAGTAAAACACAACACACTCGAGTCAGGACAATATATACTTATATAATGTAAATCAACTCAAGTGAACTGTAGTAGAAATGCACCATAACTTAAAGGATGCTTGGGATTGCCCATCCTTTAAAGATCAGTTAAACCATAAATTAAATACATCCCGTGGTTAAAATTTCAAAATAGTATTTATACTTCGAAATCAAATATCATTTAAAAATTCAGTATCATTCAAAATCCATTTCAAAATATCATATCTTCCAAACCACATTCATTTTTATTTAATTTAAATACCATTTCAAAATAGTTTATATTTCGAAACAAATTGCTTCATTTAAATCGTTAAAATGAAGATGTTATATTTAATAATTAAATTATTAAATTTCCAAAATTTTAATCTTCCAAAGTACATTCATTCACTTAAATTTATTAAAACAATGAAAATTCCACTTTCATAGCATTTAGAAAATGCTACGGAAAGTCATACTAAAACAGTTCAATTTAACAAAAGACAACATTTAAAATGCTGTAATAGGGTTCCATTAGTTTCAAATAAACTTAGTTAAATTCAACCATTATAACATTCACAAAAAATGCTATAATAGCCTTTAATTAAATCGAGTCATTTGGTTCATTATTATCAACTACAACATTTACAAATGTTGTATTATCCTTTACATTGGAATTAATAGCATTTTAGAAATGCAGTAAATTAACTTCAAATATCCAGTATAATTTCACGAACAATTATATTTTTATTTAAACCATTTTTAACCTATAAAATCATATAATTTCACTTTTAAAACAATCATTCGAATACCTTTATATTCATGATTTTATAAAGTTAAATCTCTATTCAAAAATCAAAATTTAATAGTAATTCACTTATTAAATTCCAACATTAAATTTTAAATTCATTAAATTAAATTTAACTTAACACTTAAGTTTAAATTTTCAAATATAACTTAATTTCATTTTTATTTACTTAACTTAAAATTCACTTTTAAGCCAAATTCACAAATTTCTAATTTTAGTTATATTTCAAAATTTAAACTTAAATATTCATTCATTTCACATTTTAACTTAATTCAAAAATCATTAATATATTATAAAATTATTTTAAATTTATTTAGTTCAAAATATCATAAATTTATCATATTTTACATATATAATTTAAATTCCATTTATCACAAAATTATAATTTCCAAAAAACTTACATTTCAAATTTTTTAACTTTACCATTAATTTATTTCACTTATAAATTTTCAGAGAGTCAATAATGCTTTACAAAAATCATTTTTAATCAAATTTTAATCAAAATATTATAATATTTACATTTCTAAAATATTTTAAAATTTTAAGAAAAGCATATTTTAACAACGGGTCTGTATTTCTTTTTCTAGCCTATGTAAAGTGATACGGGTAATATATCATTTCAACCCGTAATTTACAAAGAAAACCCGGGTTTGATAGTTTCAAACCCGCAATCCCAAGTAAATGAAAATAATTGAAAATCATTCAGGCCTATCATTTTAGCCTATAACGATTTTCTCCTATTCTAAAGTCCGTTCGGGTATGTATCATTTCAACCCATAGTGATTCTAATCTAAAAGGAACTTGCAGTGTGATAAACTGATAAAAATAATAGAACAACATAATATAACAGTAACATATGATATAACAGGTGTTTAAGCATGTGTGAACATCATAAAATCATAACATAGCAGGTGTAACATGATAATGTATTTTACAGATTCAAAAGGGTTCAATTTACTAGTTATAAATATACATATTGTCTGGTGAGAATAACTCACTGGTTTGTGCTGGAGACACAACGACGAATGCACGAATGAGATCCAAACAAGCACAATAAAACGATACAAATATGAGTGGAGGAGCCAAAGTATCAAACCCCTTGAATACAAGTCACACAAAACAATAATAATAACATAAGTTTCAAATGCAAATACGATAAACAATGATAGAATAGACTGCACAAATCAAAGCGGAATTGTTTTGCACCTGTCTCCAACACACATTGGGTTCGGCCATGAGTGTATTACAGGTCTAAAGCAATGTTTTTGGTTCAGGTTTGGGTTGCTAAGGGTTGGCCTAACATGCTAGAAGGTGGTGCAAAGGTGGGTGGTGGTGGAACAACACTAATAAAGCAATATACAAGGGTTTATGGCCATAGTTTGGCTCGGCCAATGGCAGAAAGGTCATGGATATTTCAGGTGGGGTGAGTAGGTGGTGTGCAGAGGAGTCTCAGGTCTGGAACAGGGCTGGTGGTGGTGGTGTTTGGTCGGCCATGGGTGGTGGAAGTGGTGGATGTGGATGATGTGTTCGGTCTAGGCAAGTTTTATGGAGTTTTGTTGGATTTTGGTGATGGATCAATCCACAAGGAGGCATGGCTTGGGGTTTGGTCAGAGAAGAGTTGAAGATGGTGATGTTCTCAGGTGGTGGTGGAGGTGGCAGGGGCTGGAGAGGAGGTGACCGAACCTATGACATAAAAGAACAAGTGCAAATCAAATTCAAACAATAAGAAATAAACAAAAGAATAAGAGAAAAAGAATTCTTTTACCAAACTTTCTCCTCAAGCAAGGCTGAAATTTTTTTTGTTTCAGAAGTGGGAAACGAGTTTACGTGAATGAAAATGAAAATATGCGGCTGAAAAATGTGTATAATAAAAGCTAATTGATGAATAGTTATGTTGAATGTGAAAGGGTGGAAGATAAAGGGCCATTTGAAAACCAAAAGTCAAAACCCTTTCAAATTTCTTTTAATTTATTTATATAAGATTAAATTACTGAAAATGATAATTATTTCAGTTAAAATTTCGAAAATTTAACAAATATTAAAATATATATTAATATTTATTAATTATATAAGGTTAAAATAAGAAAATAGCACAAAATTGCAAACTGGACTAAAAAATTTGAAAATGAACAGAATGAACTTTGGAAAATTTATATGGACTTGTAAAAATATTTATAACAAAGATAATAACATAAAAATAAAAATTCATTCACAAAATAAATATATAAATTTTAATTAAATATAATTTAAATGAAGAAAATAGCAAAAAAGAAAAGAAAACGGCCTTTAAAAATAGGAAATAAATACAGTAAATTTTGGAAATTTTTTATTATCACTTTAAAAATATTAAAAGACAAAATATACATAAAATAACATATTAACACATATTAAAATAAAATATAACATAGAAAATACGATTTGTATAATTTAAAATAGACAAAATTTCAAAATATAACAAATTATACTCAAAATTGAAATGTATATAACTTTCACAAATTAAATCCGTTTTCAACGAAACAAAAAGCAGTATTCAAGTTATTAAATCTATTTTCATAATAAAAGATAAAATTTAAGAATTTAAATTTGAAATTTAAAAGTTAAGGTTTGACCAGTTTGAATAGAAATTCATCTTTCAGTAAAATATCCAATTTATACCGGTTTGAAATTATAATTCACATAATAATCAACACCTACATTTAAAAATGAAATATTTGAAATAAAATAAGTTTAAAATAATTTCAAAATAAAATAAAGTCAAATATTAAAATATATGAAAAATCTAGGGTTGTTACACCTTATAGGTAATATTATAATTTCAAAACATTTTTAATAAAACAATAATAATTTATCTGAAACATTATTGTAAATAATAATAATAAATTTCCAAAACCTTATCGATAAATAATTATAATTAATTTCAAACTATATTAATATTCTAACTAATTAACCTTTCAAATATTAAAATTTTCATAACAACTTTAAAAAAATATTAATATAAATAACAACTTTCAAAACATAATCATGAATCTATATTATTTATAAATCTCTTCTATTTTATGAAACTTCCTTTCGTAAAATCCCTTTATTTATGAACCCCATTTATAACTTCATTCCTTTATAAACCTCACTTATTCGTAAAGTCCCATCCAGGACATAATTTGAACCGTTTTTAACGATGCTTCCATATGTATCAATTTCTTTCAATTTATAAAATATCGTTTAACAATCCCAATTTACTCTCACTTTCAATTTCACAAATAGAATCAACTATTTCCTAAAATATCATTCCACGTCATATAATAAATCCACCTTTTAATTTTTTTCAATCTATCCACTAATAATAGTTTACTTTTATTTATAAACACCGTTTATAAATCCGTACTTTTACTAATGAAAATACGAATTTACAAATCTTCACTTTCTTTGCAAAATATCACTTTTTTAAATTATCATATTTGTAAATTTCACCTTGATAAATAAATTATAATATATGTACACACACATATATACACACATATCACTTTATATAAAATGGTTAATAAATATTTATATCAAAATATTTCTATTTTCTTTTTAAAACCATATCCCTTTATTATAAAAGACTGACTTATTTTCCAAGATTTTAAAATCTTTATTCATAGTTCAAAAACTCTATTTAAAATGTTTTATCAAACTATTAAATTATAATATCCACAAAATCACACCTTTAATTTTAAAATAAATTACTTCTTCAAATAATTCAAGAATGCTTATTTAAAAACATATTTAATTTCCAAAATCACTTTGAAATTCCGTTTTAAAATCAATCACAATTTTATGGTATTTTAAAATACCAAAATGTAAAGCCCGGTACTACCAAAGCACTAATAAGCAATATCTGTACGCGTCATCAATTATAGCATCCAACATATCATATACCAAATTATATGAAAATAAAATCAACAGTGTGAGAAATCCTCCCTTCCATCACATACAATATATAATCATAAAAATATAAATCAACCGCTTCTAGGCGGGATTGCTATACATTGAGTCATCTGCTCTTACACAAGAACGTAATAGGGTTTCATCCACTCTAGGGGGAATATATCCAAACCAATAGTATAATGTAGTAAATTATCCAAACAGTCGATAACAACCAGCAATAAAATATTCACACATCCAATCAATAATTTTATCGACTATATATTATTTCTAGTTAACCAAAAGGTGAAATTAACTCACATTGATTTTAATAGTCAACAAAACGTTCCATTTTGAACTAAAATTGAACCGAGGTTCAATTTTAACCCAAATTTTCCACAAGCTCCAAATCCATCCAATCTAACTCCATAGCGTAGCCTTCATCGATACGCGACTTGTCGTGTTTAATCTGGACCTCGCATGAGTTTGATATGGATTAATAAACTTTTGAAACAATTTAATTAAAATTAACTTTTTAAATTAATTAACTATTAAATTAATACCCTTTCCCTCTTCAAGCACGTTCACTTCGTTCAACACAGGAAAATATCGACTGTGCTTCCACCATCACTATCGCGCCAATCGTCGCGCCATCGACCTTACTGACCGCCGTGCCTCACACAACCTCTCCTCGCGTGCCGCCGCCGCCATCGCCGTATGCCCAAAAAACCGAACCCATTGATCCCCAGGTCGCAGCCAAAAAATTGACCATATCACCTCATCATGGTTCGATCCAACCATCGATTAGGTTTTGCTTGCCGAGCTCCACGATGTACTAGTTGACAACTTCGTCTAATATGGCTCCTAGCGACTCCGATCGCTGGTGGTCATTCAATTTGATGGTTTTCAAATTGGAAATGAATGCGAACTTCTCTCTGTTAAATGTGAATATAAAGGAAAAGGTACGCATGAGTAAACTGTGTAAGGTATGGGTTGAGTGTTTGGGCATGGGCTAAATTGACTAAAAAATATATATTATTTAATTTTAATATATACATCTTTAAACATCCGAAAATCACAGACTCTAAACGAGGCATGCGTCCTGGCGTTCTATATGTTATATCCCTATTCCAAACATAATGAAACTAGTCTCGAGACCTAGTTCGATCATATGCAGAAGATAGCTTTTCAAACCCAATTATTTATGTAAATTTCTAAAATTATTTTCTACGCGTTTCAATCATACAGCCCAAACGATACGTACGATCACCATGAAATTCGATGGCCTATTATAATTGACTATCATAGATCTAATGGAACTGTTTTCATCGAAATCCAAGCCAATGCCTTTAGAGTGTAATGATTGGGATTTTCGACCCTCGAAAATTGACACTGATACATCCTCGTACTGCAAATCCAAGTGCCGAAAAGTCCGATTGTTAGGCGAAAAAGAAAATAAGGATAGAACAGAATCTCACGCGAATGAAATAACATATATTATTTCAATATATAATCTTTACAGCGGAAAATTTTGAATACTGTATCAGAGTCTAATATGGATTCAGCCTGAATAGTTATAAACTCCTGTACTTACAAATGCCGACAACCAAACAAAACAAATGTGGTATATGCAGCAGATAATTGAATATGTCCATACGTAAATGAAAATCTCCAGCCCTCCTTCGGAAACTCCAAACATCTTCAATTAAACCTAAAACTACTCGTATTTGACCCGAGTATGGAAAATATATGGATTAGGCTTGATAAACCTACGTGAGATACTCAAAATTTTAAATGTATAGATCGTCCTGATGTAAATCAAAATCTTTGAAAAGAAGGGTATCTCATAAGACCTCGTTCACATGTAAATAGGGATGGGTTTTTATCTTACGATAACCAAAATATTTTATAAAAGAATTACTTTGATATTATCTTTAATGACATTCTTTTGAAACACTTTTCAAGTGTGTGTGTGTGTGTGTAAAATAAGTATCAATACCCGGACTAAGTCTATGGTAACATATCCGGACTAAGTCAAACGGAATATACCTGGACCGAATATATGATACCCAAGGGGTAGCTGAAATGTTTGCAAAGCATTACAACTATTTTGGAAATACAACCAAAATAGTAAAGCTCGTATTGGAATTGGATTTCAAACATGATAGGGAACTAATGGCCTTTTCCTTCGATCCACGCATTGCAAACATAGTTCCTGCGGTGCCTTTGTCGCTTTTCTCAAGCAAGTCACTAGGAACTACACTTAATACACTACCAATATCCGGTAGCCTTATCGCTTCTCACAAGCAAGCCACTATATTAAAATAAATGCCTTGAGGATCCAGATTCCACTGGACTCCTCCATACTCATACAATCAATAACCTAAAATATATGTCATGTAGATCACATAATTACATGTATCATCTCCGGGATGCGAGGCTCATGTGGCTACGCTTAACTTCTCTAAAGCCGCGCTTTATTTCACACAAAGCCACGCTTTATCCTTCCACAAAGCACATTCCACTTAGAATGCCACACTGTCATTCCTTCGATCACTATTGACTTCCATGAATATACAACCTCTAAGCTCGTACGTCTTAGAGAAGGGTGTTAAGCTAAGAAAAGTTGCCTTCTACGCCACCAAAGCAGATGTACGTTTATAAAAGTCAACATTGTTCTTAGAAATGCAATGTCAGACATTCATCCATACAAGTTCGTTCTGGGACTGAAAGAAACCAAAGGCACTCCTCTTACCACATCCTTTTTTGGAAATCACCACTAGGAACAGTAGCGAGTAGTCCTTGCAATATGAAGATTTCAAAACACGATAGGACCACTGCTATAATAAATATCTCTATATTGGGAGCGACCTAGAGAATGTCAACAAACAGTCTTCCGCTATGAAGATCTTCATTCTCCTATGCAGACACCACTAATAAATATAATGTAGAGGTAAACCCCTGGGACTCGTGACAACAATCCCTATATTCTGAAAGCCTTCGGTCTTCAAAAATCATTATCTTCAACATGTCTTCACTTTCGAATGTATATATTGGTTCGAAGTGGTTTTTGGATAGGAATTACCCAGATCTGACCCCGGTTCCTTTGCACCTATCATCGATTAAAAAGATGTTTAGTTCATATGGGACTATCAATCATTATTCAATTTAGTTCATCTTTTTATTCGTTCATTCATAAATGTCTCTTAGAGATATATTCATCAAATTATTCCTTTAACTTTTCAGAGTATATGGAACCATTAAGCCTCATTTATCAAATAATTTGGTAAATTTAAACCTTTTTAATCTTGGAATAATTCCAAATCAATTAACCTTTTACATAGAAAAATATTTTCAAATCGTTTATTTAAATCTCATATTGGAAAACACTATTTTAGAGCATCCGGGCTTTCCTTTCAATCTGTTCCACCCCTTACCTAAAAGAGAAAACAGAGGCCTGGTCAGTTCAGGGAATTGGTTGTTTCATCCCTAACCTTAGTTACACACCTCGTTTTACCTTTCTAGATCTCACAGGCGGGACAAATGTACTAGTCATTTCCACATACTCCTTAAATTTTTGGAAATGTTTTATAAAACTTCCAAATAGTTATTTAAAACACTTAATTATTCTTTCAAAAACCATGATAAAAGATATGAAAAAGAATGGTTAAGCCTAAATTCGTATTTCACAAGTCATTGAAACTGCTGTAAAAAGCACTACAAACAGTGTATTAAAGCTTCTTTGATCAAAACAACATTTTTACTCCACATATGTTCATTTTTCCAACTCAAACCACTTTTAAAACACTTTAAATGATTTATAAGATTAATTATATATTTTTAAACATTTATAAAATATTCATCTTAAACCAATTTCAATTTTGGGTTGTAAACTGCAAAACTGCGACTTTTCTAAAAACTTGTTTTACTCATATTAAAAAATTTACAAGATGAAATATTGATTTTATTTCTTCATTTAAAAAATATAGATATAATAGTCTAGAAAATTCATATATCAAAGAATTTTGAGCTATATTCCATTTCGTATATTCATTTGAATCGACACGAAATTGCGAACTATCGGTACGCGATGGGCCTAGTTTTGACTTGTTTTTCAAATTTTTTCAGTCTTCCTAAAAACTCTTTTATATGTTTATAAAACATTTCTAAACAATTTTAAACTCATTTAAACAAATATTTTTCATATTTCAAACTCATTTTTCATTTCATTCCATATTATAATATTATATTATTATAATATCATTTTTCTTTTTAGATATTTTAAAATCATTAAGAGGATAAATAATTTACATATACATCTTTATATGGATTTAATTTTCATTTAATTAACTATGGTTAATTAATAACCATATTCTATTATCATTTATCAAACGAAGTAATCATCCATATTAACATCCATATATTTAAACAAGTAATCAATGAAGTAATCGAACATTTAATCATCCAATAAACTTTCAAATCATCATACTTGAAATAACTTAGAGATTAATTAGCAAAAATGTGAGTACCCATCTTAAATCAAACCAACTTCCTACCAACACTCAATCACCACAATACTTCACTTGACCATTGTTAACTTAAACTAGTCAACTTCTATTCCACTAAATCAATTTCTTTTTCACTTAAACATCACCTAGAACCATGCTTCTCTCCTTTAAACCACACAACCATCCTCCATCACCATCTTTTAGCTCACGACCATCCTCTATCTCCTCCATCATGGTGCTCACAATCCCAAGCCTTATCTCCCCCTTCCTTTATCATTTCTTCCCTTTTTTTATGCTAAACCATGTTCAAACCATTTCAACCCAAGATAAAAAAAAGTGTTATAAATATTTAATAGAACGAAGCATAGATTATCATTTGTTGTTGTGTTTATTTTATTGATTGATGTTTGAATTAGGCTCGGCCAGTTTATGAGCACTGATTATTATTTATTGATTGTTAACTTTGCTCGACTAGTTTATGAGCAATTAATTATCCATATGCATGGAGTGGGTAGAAAATAATTGTAGGCTAACACCTTGTGATTTATTTCACGATTTGACTATAAGGTATTTAACGGTAATATTTGGTTCACTTCAATTTAATAAATTATTTGAAAATTGGTTTTCAAGTTGAAATGTTATAAAATGTTTTCCTTTAAAAGAGAAAAAAGAGATATTCGAGAATAAATATTTTGAAATGATCTTATATAAAAGTGGTTTATATAAAGAATAGTTTTATAAAAGTGTTTCATAAAACAGAAATAATTTTAAGGACTAAACCCAATGGTTTTAAGTTGATTTTTGAAAGGATTTGGAAATGAAAGTATTTGTAATTATTAGTTAAAATTGATTTCGCCACTTCTGGATATAAAATGATTTATCATGTTACCAAAGATTCGGTAACCTATAATCTATGAAACGCATGGGAAAAGAAGGTGCAAATGTTCTGTAGCCTCGATGTAGTCCTCTCTTGGAATAGAGGGATGCACCAATCTATTATTATTTGGAAGGCTAGACCCAGGGGCTTGGTTATGGCTAGAAACCTCCCAAGATTTGGTAGCATATAGTTTTGTACGCTTGTATATAGGTATCATTTCAAAAGGTGATTTGTTTTTAGATCCCAAAGTAAAAGACTAGTTTGAATGTAAATGATATATATATATATATATATATATATATATATATATATATATATATATATGTGTGTGTGTGTGTGTGTGTGTGTATGTATTAAAAGTTTTGAAATAAGAATTTGTGAATAAGGTTTGAAAATCTAATTTTGAAGATTAAGCCTAAGTGGGTAGTTTTGGGAACTACATATTGTTTGTGCATCGTAGGCTCCACGAGTCCTATTTGCGGTAGGAGGACTACGTTGGCTTGATCCTGTATCTAATTGGGTATCCAATTAGATAGGGGTATGTAGGCAGTCACAAGTGGTAGTGATGCAGCTCCAATAATAACATAACATTTTTCTGTTTATTGTTTGCTATATATCATGTATTAATGTACTTTTATTACTTACTGTTTTATTCCGCATTTGACATGTTTATTGAGTTAGCAAGAATAGCTATTGCTGTCTCTCTTATCAGAGTTATGCAGCGGTAGATTTATTTGTATTGGTATTTGGTATGTATTAAGTACACCTAGTAGATTAAATTGATTATTCCGATAACTTGTAAAATTGAAATTGTATCCTATACATTTTATAGTGTTTGAATATTTATCAAATATTGTGTATTAAGTTGTTAGTTTTCATTCGTAGTTTTAGAACGAACGAGTTTTTAGGCGATTCTGACTAGTCGATCTGGATCGTTACATGGAGGCTATTTTTATACGTTAATTAAAACGAATTATTATAAAAGCCAATTTAATCACTTTTATCACTTTATATTCAAACTTAAAGTTTACTATCTTTATTTCTATCAAAATAGAATTTAAATCAACTTTCAAAATCATTCCTTCATTTCAAATTCAATATTCAATTAGTTTAAATATTACCAAATCTTTATTTCAACGATTTAATTATCCAATGAATTACTATATTCGAAGTTCAAGTTACTTAACTTATAAAATTAAATTTTCAATTTAAAATCAATTAAATATTCCAAATTCAAATGACTAAAATTATAGGTCCTTACATTCTTCCCCCTGTTAAAGAATTTCGTCATCGAAATTAGCAATTAAGAAAAATACCCAAAACCAATTAACTTTCCAAAACCAATTAGTTGTTATAGATTTCCAAACTCTTTTAAGTCTTTAACTTCATTGACCGATACCAACTAATATCCTTCTATTTAACCATTTCAAGATATAAAATAACATCAAACTTTTTAGTTATCAATTTTTTTCCAAAATTATCAAAAAAATTCCAACTCTTAAATTTACAAAAAAATTCGTCAGCATCTGCTTTGTGCGGCTCGACCGAAATTTTTTACTTGTATATAGCTACAAATGTGCATCTCGTCCTCGAGGATGTGGTATCCCATAGGGAAAAATATAAAAGTACGGTATGTAATCCGAGATATGTACCTTATTTTAGTATTAGCAAGCATATACAACCAATAAAAGGTGAAAGCGAGCTCCAAATGCGAAACATAGACCATCCTCACCTAGTAATCACTCAACAAGCAATGAGAACTGTATATAGAAAGTAATATCAATACATAATATGTAGAATATACAATAGCTATATGCAAATGTAGCAAATGTGATAAGAGAATCCATTAAACAAATAATATCCATCCAATTTCTTTACATCCAATTTATTCCCATTCAGTTGGTTTATATTCAATTATTAACATTCACTTTATATTCATTCGCCTTACTTGCATTCCCATAAATTTAATTCAAGGTTAACAACATTTCATTGCATACTAATTCGTTTATGGACCCTTTCATAGAATCATTTCTTTTTAACTTTTCATAAGTTAAATTTTATTCCATCATCGCTTAGTATATTTCTTCAATACTAATATTATTTATGGACCATTCCATCAAATTTTTACTTAAGTTCATTATAAACATTTTATACAACACTTCTCATGTTTATTTTCACTTCATAACTTAAGTTCATATTCAATTCTTTTTACAACTTAAATTGGATTCCATTTTATAACTCAAATTCATATTCCTTTTGGTATCCATTCCATTAATTCATTTCAAATTCCATCTCAATTTCATTTAACCTTTCTTATGTCAAACTTCATTTCATTTAATCCATTACTCAATTTATTCAACTTTTTTTAAGTTAAATTCTACCATTTCCAAATTATAAGTTCAAAAACTTATTATCTTATGCTTCCTCAAAATATTTAGATAAAAATTTCTAGGATTTTAAACATCCGGTTTTATTTCAAATCATTTTTTATATACATAACTACTTTATATGTCAAATTACACTTCTAGGGTCTAAAACAAATTTGTTTACCAAAATAAAACTTCAGTGGTAATAATCCCCCAGTTAGAAACTAAAAAATGAATGCCGTGATGCTGCAGTCATTACCAGAATTATTTTCCAACGATTAAAGTGAGTTTAGTGCTTTCTATTTCCTTTCAATCCTTCAAAAATATTTCTAATCAAAATATTTTCAAAACAATGCTATTATTATTTTTCCAAAACCTTTGAAAGGAAATTTTTTAGGTCAATGGGTTTTAAATTCTTAAATTTCTTATTTTAGATCCATTTTATTAACAAATCATATTTATAAATATACTAAGGCAATTTCATTTCCATTCCATTTATAAATCACGTTTATAAATCATATTTATAAAACATTACTTATCATGTAATTCAATTTACAAATGTTCATCTATGTTTAGATTATAACAACAACTTTCATTAGATCAACAAATAACAAATGATAATAATAAAATATTATCAATCTTTAACAACCAAATACACCATATATAACTATAATAATTTCTGAAAATTATTCCTTATATATAATATAATTTAGGTAAACTATTTCATTTACCCACCTTAAAAATAATACTGTCATTTTCCCTTTTTAAGTGTTTATGAACCCATATCGATATAGTGGCGTCCTACGTACTAACCAGAAGTCATGCGCCACTCACAAATAAATTAACACAATATAAAACATTTTTATATCACTAACAAATATGCTCTCCTATATGTAATACACTCAAACTCATCCTAGGGTCTCACTTACCCTATCTTAAATGAGTAGATTCCCACTAAAGCTTAGGTGTTCGCTCAACCTGGCTCTGGTACCTAGTGTAACGAACCGAGATTTTCGACCCTTGAAAATCGAAACTAACACGTCCACTATATTTCATGCCAAGCAATCGAATGCTTGAAACCGATTTTTATGGGAAAAGAAGAAGGAAAAAGGTAGAGAAAAGAAGAAGAAGGGAAAAGAACTTAAAACAACACAGAATATCACAATTGAAGCAGAACAATATATAATATAATATCAATGATCTTTACAAAGAGAGATTTTTATATACATACATACATCAGAGTACAACAACATATCACAATCATCAGCCAAGATAGTTATAGCAACATGTCCTCACAATTTTCGATTAATTGACAAAGCAGCCAAAAATAAACATATACATGAATGCGACTTGAAGACCTCCAACTCGTCTCCTGAGCTCCAGTGCATCCAAAGCAATATGTAAATATACTCGGTCTGACCCGAGCATAAAATAACACTCAAGTCAGTCTGAAAAACCATTATGAGAAAAACACATCTAACAGGATTTTAAAGTTATAGAAAACCTTTGAAAATCAAAATATCACGTAAGAACACGCCGCACATAAAATCGGATGAGTTTTTACCTTACGATAACCAAAACAATTTTTATAGAAATCTTTTTATATTATGACAATGTCTAGGGTTCAAAGTAAACTATAAATATAGCCGAAATGCCTACATCTCACGTTTCAGCATAGTTGAGCATAATTAAGTCTGTACGGGGCTTATTAGAGAATGGATTCCATACAATGACTGGGCTACTGGGATACCGTCTGTTACGGTGCATCTCTAGATAAAATAACACCGAGGTCGAACCTATCGATCCTACCAACATAGAACCAACCTATCCTTTACTGGTTGGTACGAATACGATCATCCCTTTGTTAATGGGCCCTGAAGCATACAATTGAAAGATAATATCGACTCGAGATAGGGATGATCATGCCTTACTTGTGAGCGACCCACTTAACCCTGCTGCATCTTCCTTGTTTTAGTCATTCCTGGTTGATGAGGCTTGAGGCTACATTTTACCTTCTATATAGCACCCCACTTAGAATGCTAACATTGCCCTCTAGGAAACAATGCAATATCATCATTCATCCATATAAGTTTCTTTTGGGACTGAACGAAACATTTGAGAGCTCCATCTTCAGTTTCATCATCTTCAAGATATCTTCACTTTGAAACGCTTGAGTTAGATCAAAATGGTTTTCGGATAACATATCCGATCTCGGTCTCTTTGAAACAACTTTTCGATAATTCTCGGTAAACCCAATCCTGGTTCTTTAGGAAATAAATAGTCAAAGATAAGAGTGAAGATCATCTTCTAACCATTAGTGGATGGATTTCCTTATCATTGTCCTAAGAGAACGACATGAGATTTATATGCATAGTACATCATCGTTGAAGATGACTGTGCCATATAACTCACATGTTTCTCCTACATATTTCCAAAGTTACATTTTGGATCCAAATTCGATAGTCGATTATTTAACCATCGAATAAACAAACATTCAAACCAGGAATTTAATTCCGTAGGGAAAACCATCAATGGTTTGCACACAAGCAACCACTAACTTTCTTTTAATTAATCTTTCATTAATTTAAATTCACTTTGTAATACTTGAATCAAATTCTTTTTACAAATACATAGACACACACACATACATAGCCACAAATCCCTATTTTTCAATACTTGAAAAAATAATATCCATATGTTTCTCTCAACGGTATAAGTATATTTACCAACATTTGGGAAGATTTCCCTTTTAGTTCAATTCTAAAATCATTTATAAATTCCATTATAAATCCACAAAACCATTTATAAAACCTTTTTTTTTTATCTTTTTAACTAATCTTCCTTTACGTTTCCAAACATGTTATAAGATTCTTCCTATAAAAGCCACATTAGTTTATAAAACCCTATTTATAAATCTCGAAAATACTTATAAATAAATTCTAATCATTCACTTTTAGACATTACTATATAATAATAACAATAAAATAAATGGTAATTGACTTCAAAACATCTTATAGATAATAATTAATGATTTCAAAACATTCTGAATTAAACAATAATAATTTATCTTAAATGTTATTATAAATAATAAGAATAATTAATTTCTAATACCTTATTGATAAGTAATTATATTTAATTTCGAACCATATTAATATTCTAATTAATTAACCTTTCAAATATTAAAATATTTATAAATTAATATTAATATAAATAAACAACTTTTAAAACATAACTATATTTTCTAGATAAAAATCCATACTTAACTTTTCACATAACCGTTTCCAATTTATAAAGCTATATTCATAAATCTCTTCTATTTTATGGAACTTCCTTTCATAAAATCCCTTTATTTATGAACCCCATTTACAACTCCATTCCTTTATAAATCTCACTTATTCATAAAGTCCCATTTAAAACATAATTTCAAATGTTTTTAACCTTGCTCCCTTATGTATAAATTTCTTTCAATTTATAAAATACCGTTTAACTATTCCGGTTTACCCTCACTTTCAATTTCCAAAATAGAATCAACTATTTTTTGAAATATCATTGCACGTCATATAATAAATCCACCATTAATTTTTTTTCTTTAATCTATCCAATGATAATAGTTTTCTTTTATTTATAAACACCGTTTATAAATCCATATTTTTACTAACGATACAAATCTTCACTTTTCTTTGCAAAATATTGCTTTTTTAAATTATCATATTTATAAATTTCACCTTTATGAAAAAATTATAATATGCGTTCTTATATATATATCACTTTATATAAAATGGTTAATAAATATTTATATCAAAATATTTCTATTTTCTTTTTAAAACCATATCCCTTTATTACAAAAGACTGACTTATTTTCCAAAATTTTTAAAATCTTTATTCACATTTCAAAAACTCTATATAATGTTTTATTAAACTATTAAATTTTATTATCCACAAAATCATACCTTTGATTTTAAAATAAATACTTCTTCAAATAATTCATGAATAATTATTTAAAACATATATAATTTCCAAAACCACTTTGAAATCCCCTTTTAAATTGAATCACTATTTTATGGTATTTTAAAATACCTAAATATAAAGCCCAGTACTACTAAAGCATTAAATAAGCAAAATCGTGTATGCATCATTAATTATAGCATCCAACATATCTTATATCAAATTATATGAAAATGAAATCAACAGTGTAGGAAATCCTGTTGGATCTCTCCAAACCATCCCCCTCCATCACATATAGTATATAATCATAAAAATATAAGTAAAAGCTTTGAGGTAGGATTCGTATACATAGGGTCATCCGCTCTTACACGAGAACGTAATAAGGTCTCATCCACTCCAGCGACGGGAATATATCCAAACCAATAATATAATTTAGTAAATTATCCAAACAGTCAATAACAACCAACAATAAAATATTCACACATCCACTCAATAATTTTATCTACCATATATTATTCTGGTTAACCAAAAAGGTGAGATTAAGTCACATTGATTTTAATAGTCGCCAAAATGTTCTGTTTTGAATTAAAATTGAAAGGACGTTCAGTTTTAACCTAAATTTTCCATAAACTCCAAACCCATCCAATCAAGCTCCATAGCGTAGCTTTCATTGATACGATCGCAACGCGACTTGACGCGTTCAATTTGGACCTCGTATGGGTTTGATATATATTAATGAACTTTCGGAATAATTTAATTAAAATTAACTTTTAAATTAGTTAACTATTAAACTAATACCCTTTCCCTTTTCACGTGAGTTCACTTCGTTCAACCCAGGCAAATATCGATCGTGCTTCCACCATCACTGTCGTGCCAAACATCATGCCACCAACCTTGCCGACCATCGCCGTACCTCGTGCAACCCCTTAACTCGTGCACCGCCTTTACCGTATGCCCAAAAAACTAAACCCATTGCTCCCTAGGTCGCGGCCAAAAATTGACCATCTCGCCTCGCCATGGTTCGATCCAACTATTGATTAGGTTTGTCTTACAGAGCTCTACGATTTACTAGTTGACAACTACGTCCAATATAGCTCCTAGCGGCTCCGGTCGCTAGTAGCCATTCGATTTGATGATTTTTAAATTGCAAAAAAATGCGAACTTCTCTCTGTTAACTAAGAAATAGTGTAAGGGAAAGGTGTGCGTGAGCGAATAGTGTAAGGTATGGGCTGAGTGTTTAGGCATGGGCTAAAGCATGGTTGACTAAGAAATATATTATTTAATTTTTAAATATTCTTATTTAAACGTCTAAAAATTTCGAACTCCAAACGAGGCATGTTGCCTGGTGTTTTATATGTTGTGCCCCTATTCGAACGCAATGGAACTAGTATCGAGACCTAATTCGATCGTATGCAAAAGATAACTTTTCAAACCCAATTATTAATATAAATTTCTGAAATTAATTTTTATGCGTTTGGATCTCGCATACCCAAACGATATGTTCGATCGCCACGAAATTTGACGGCTGACTATAATTCACAATTATGGATCCAATGGAACTAGTTTCGTCGAAATCCAAGACATTGCCCTAGGACGCTATTTTTATACGTTAATTAAAATGAATTATTATAAAAACCAATTTTATCGCTTTTATCACTTTATATTCAAACTTAAAAGTTTTTGATGTTCATTTTTATCAAAATAGAATTTAAATCAACTTTCAAAATCATTCCTTCATTTCAAATTCAAGATTCAATTACTTTAAATATTACCAAATCTTTACTTCAATGATTTAATTATCCAATGAATCACTATATTGGAAAATCAAGTTACTTAACTTATAAAATCAACTTTTCAACATTTAAAATAAATTAAATATTCCAAATTCAAATGACTAAAACTTGGGTTGTTAGAGTATATGTTTTTGTGTCTTGTTTTATCGACCATTCAAATTACTTAAACCCTTTCCAATTTAGTTTGACGTCTTCTTCATTCGAAGCAAATTCATAAAAACAATACACACACATAATTTTAGCTTAAATCTTCTTTCTGCGATATTCACTCATAATTTAAGTGTGATTATACTGAACAGGCTAGAGTTAGGGAAAAGGGAAAAGAGTGCAAATTTGCAGATACAATGATACGTTTGAACATATTTGTCATATATATATGATGTATGTAGTACTAACAATATATACTTTTACATTTCAATGTATACTTTTCCACTTTATGTATTTACTTGAAAGCTTAAAAAACACTTTTAAATTTTGTAAAACTGAGTGGAATTTAATGGCTTATTTGTCTTACATATTGGCATCCAATAAAATAGTTTTAGATTTTATATTTTGAGAGTTTATGCCTTAATGGATAATGTGTACTCTTTTATGTATTTTTATGTTTATAAACGTTAATTTTTTTTTTACAGATTTAATGATATTGAAGTTTAACAAACCGTAGTTTCTTTAGGGTTTCATCGTAGTAGTTGCATAGTGTTTTTGCTAATAAAATAAAGTTTTTTGTTTTATGTATTTGTTTAAAAGCTTAAAAAGCACTTTTAGATTTTACAGATTTGAGTGGAGCTTAAAGGCTTCCTTATTTTTACATATTAGCCTTCAACAAAATAGTTTCTGATTTCGTATTTTAAATTTTAAGAATTTGCGCCTTCAACAAAATATTTACAGATTTAATGATATTAGAGGTTTACAAACTGCAGTTTTATATGGGTTTTACAGTAGCAATAATGTAGTAGTTTTGAGTATTTTTTCCTGCCTTTTCAATTGGTGACCACACCATATACCCTTATTTTCTATAGTAAACCAATATTATCAACATCTTGATCGTGGTAGTAGAAGGAGAACAACATATGTTCATATCTCATAGAACTTGATTTCTTTAAATAAATTGAAATATTTTTTAGATCAATTCGATCATCAGGATTTCAGTAATTTCCTATATGATCCCCTATCACATTTGATCTTTTACTTTTTTAAATTCATTGAATATCTATACTATACTGTTAAAGTTGAGTTTTTTATCCACTCATTATAGCTCTCCGGATCTAGACTATTATATGCTTTCCACGTGGACTCCTCTACTAATTTCCAATTTTGCCCATTTTACACAATAATTTAGCTTTCTTCGTTTTATCTAATAAAATCCCTTCCACTGCCCCTATACCTAAAGTTCATCCAATCTATTCCTCCCCACAAATAGACCTTAGTTTTTCCCATACATATCTTAAATCATTAGATCACGAGTATAGGTTCTTCCATTGTCAACCTTCTTCCAAACTCTCTTGGTCGTGTCAAGAAGAAAATACTTCTTTAAAACTTTATTTTATTCTTTCCATTAAACTTCTCAAACTTATAATTATTCATATAAAAACGGTCCTCTTTGAAAAGCTTCCTCGTTGTTCAGTTCAAGGATATTTACTCCACGTTCCATGCTTTCATGTTCCTATGTGCTAAGGTAATTTAATATATATTTTGAATTTTACAGATTTATATTATTTTAATTTGTACTACTATAACTTTTAAATGATCAGAGTGGCCGCCTTTTTTTATTTCTACATTTACGTGTTATTTCAGGCCTCAAACACACAAAAAATCAATTTAATTTTTTCGTTGCTTTAGTATTTACTTTTTGATATTTATGTTAGAGTTCTCAAAATAGTGAATGAGAAATATCCCAAACGCCAAAAATAAGTCCATTTTCTTGTTTGTATAGCGTATCTCAATCCCTATATTGACCCTTAGGGTCAGGTAATTTTGTGTGAGGGGGAGGACCTATATGGCCATGGACTAACACACATGCGCGTCGCCGTCCGCCCTTTTGACAGACCGAACCGAGCCGGGTGCGGGCCGTTGCAAACGAAGAGATGCGACTGTTGCAAACCGTAGTAGTTTCTGGCCATTGCAAACGAAGAGACGCGACTGTCGCAAACAAGAACAGTTTTTTGGCGTTGCAAATGAAAGGAAGTGCCTGTTGTGAACAGTAACACTTTTTGGCGTTGCAAATGAAGGGAAGCTACTTTTCTCAACGGGTGTACCCGTTGGGAATTCGGCTATAAATAAGGAGGAAACCTGATCACTTTCCTCACTCAATTTTAATTCCGAATTTTCTCTTCTTCTTCTTCGTTTTTTAATATCTACAATCCTTGCGCTTTTGCATATCACATAGAAGATCATACACATCACAATCTCGAGCAGATCATGTCTGTTGTATCTTGCAAGACTTTGAATAAAGTCTTATGGAAATTGTTACGACAAGCCTCAGACGAAGTTTTCTTATTCAATCGGTTAGATTTCTAGTTGATATATATATATATATATATATCGTTTTCGTTTCTGCGTTGTACTATTTCTTTAAATAGTATAACGTTTGATTTATCGCTATAGTTATTAATGCTATAGTTGTTAGTTTGTTGTTGTAATTAATTACAACATACTTATTGTTAAAATAACTAATACAGGATTCCAAAGTAGTGGAAAGCTAAGTTGTAAACTTATGAGACAGGTTTATTATTGATTAGTCTCTGTTTTGATATACTAGACGTATAACATCTTAATACTTTCCTATTTTCTCTAAAACAGAGATGGCAATAGTTGAACTATCAACAAAGGCAACTACACACAAAAGGCTTGATCCGTTCAAAGGAGACGGTGATGACTTCATAACAGGAAAAAATCAAATACTATTTTATCTCACCACACTTAGTCTGCAACGGTATCTCAAGGAGGAAGAACCGATTCATGCACCTGGCAAGGAATCAGATGTTGATAGATGGAAGCATTCCGGTTTTCTATGCATAAACTATATTCTGAATTGTCTCTACAAGGTGTTATACAAAGTATATCAGCCTCTAAAGATAGCAAAAGTACTCTGGAATGCACTTGCCATGAAGTACAAGACGTAGAATATCAGTCTTAAGAAATTCATTGTAGACAAATTCATGAACTACAAAATAGTTGACTCTAAACCGGTGATTGCTCAACTGCATGAACTGTAAATCATCATTCATGAACTCGAAGCGGGAGGTCATATGGTTGGAGAATCGTTTTTGGTTGAAGCCATCATGGGAAAGCTGCCGCCGTCATGGAGAGATTACCGCAACCATCTGAAGCATAAGAAGAAGGAAATCTCTTTACAGGATCTCATAGTCCGACTAAAAATTGAGCCAGATAACTGTGGAATTACAAAACCAAGCGAGGAGGCATTTGTGGCTGAAGGGTCAAAGACCAAAAAAAAAAGAATTTCCAGAAGAAAATGAAAGCTCTAGACAACAAACAAATCAAAAAGTTTAATGGCGAGTGTTGGGTTTGTGTAAAGGTTGGACATGCCACTAGAGCTTGTAGACACAAAAAGGAATGCAATAAAGAGGCAAATATAGTAGACAACATGGAAGTAGACGAGTCCAACTTCTCGACACTTGTATCTAAATACAATTTGGTTTAGAATCCTAACCAGTGGTAGGTAGACACAAGCGCTACTCGTCATGTCTGCTTTGACAAATCCTTGTTTTCTACATATCATAAATTCGATCACGAAGAAATACTCTATATGGGTAATTCTACAGTATCCATGATCGAAGGCAGTAGCACAGTAATCCTCAAGTTTACTTCTGGAAAAACTATGAAGTTGAATGACATGCTCCACGTTCCAGACATATGCAAGAATCTCATCTCTGGTGCAGTACTATCGAAGAAAGGATTCAAAATGGTGTATGAGTCAGACAAGATGGTTCTGTCCAAAGATGGAATGAAATCGGAAGGGATATTTCTGTGGTCTATTTAAGGCAAATGTAGCCATTATCGGCAATAAAATTATGTATTCTAATTGTGCTATTAATAAAATTGAAGTTTCTTACTTGCTTGAGCATGAAATTTTACTATGGCATGATAGATTGGGACACATAAATTTTCGAAAAATGAAAACACTATCAAACTTGGGATTAATTCCGAAATTCCAAGTAGATAAGAACTACAAATGTGAGACATGTATAGAAGCAAAAATGGTTAAAAAAAACCATTTCAATCCATTGATAAAAGCACCGAACCACTAGGTTTGGTTCATACAGATTTATGTGATTTTAAATCGTTACCTACAAGAGGTGGAAAAAGTACTTTATCATGTTTATAGACAATTATACGCGATATTGCAATGTACATCTTTTGAATAGTAAAGATGAAGCAATCACATATTTATAAAGTACAAGGCTGAGGTAGAAAATCAGTTAAATAAAAAGATCAAGATATTGAGATCTGATCGAGGTGGAGAATATGAAACACCATTTGAATTGTTCTATGCCGAAAATGGTATAATTCATCAAACAACACCTCCATATTCACCACAATAAAAGTAGCCGAGAGGAAGAATAGAACGTTAAAAGACATGATTAATGCCATGCTTTTAACCTCTGGTCTACCGATGAACTTATGGGGGGAAGCCTTAAATATGTCTAATCACATATTAAACAAAGTCCCTCATAATAAAATAGGAACAATTCCATATGAGATTTTAAAAGTACACAAACCAAGCTTCAAATACGTCAAAGTGTGGGGGTGCTTGGCAAAAGTTCCAGTTCTGCCACCCAAGAGAGTCAAACTTGGACCAAAAACAGTAGATTGTTACTATCTAGGGCCAACCTAAAATAATAGTGCCTACAGTTTTTTGGTATTCAAGTCTGATATAGCTGATATTCATGTAAATACAATCATGGAATCTAGAGATGCCTCATTCTTTGAAGATGTGTTTCTGCAAAAAAGGAATGAAGGGAATTATGTCCCTAAAAGGACAAGAGAAGAACCAAGCAATCACAACACCGGAATTATCAATTCACAACACTTACAACTGTTACAAATCAAATTTGTATCGCTTATAACCGTTACAAATAGGTACGTGACAAAATCAATAACATATTTCCCAACGGTTATAACCGTTGGGATATAATGTATTTACCAATAGTTAGAACCTTTGAGAATTTTCATATTCCTAACGGTTATAACCGTTGAGAATATAATGTATTTACTAGCATTTATAACCGTTGGTATATAATGTATTTACCAACAGCTATAACCGCTGGTTAATATGTTACTGAAATACATCATTGATAACATCAAACAGATTTTATTTATAATACAGATTTCATTTATAATACAAATTCAAATTTATAAATACAAATTTGGTTTTGTTGAACCATATCATGTTACAACAAACATCAAATAGATTTCATTTGTGATATAAATTCAAATATATATTAATGACAAACATGTAGCCAAATTTCAAATCTAATGCACCAAATTTCGAAAACAAACATTACATATACTGAATACTTCATATCTTCTAAAAAGTTCATGATAACTTTGAGTTTTACTAGTACAAGACGTCTAAAAGCTTACAAACAACGAATGCGACTTTCCGATCAAATTACAAAACTTCCATCAACTAACTCAGCCAAATTTTACTCGCTTCTGATTTTTTATTTTCTTCTGCAGCTTCTACTAAAGCCTGCATATATAGAAACAATGCTCAATTTATAAAACAGCAAGTATAAGTGCAGAAATTAAAATAGTAAGTGGTATAATAATCTCAAGACACGCTCATGAGCATACACCCCACACATTTGCACAGTCTCAAATATATGTGTACCTACACACTCAACATACCCAAAGTGATAAATAATTATAGAAATATTATTATGTTTATAAATATAATAGTAACTTTATTATTGATAATAGGCACTGTTATAATATTAATGCAAGGTTATATTCAAACAAAAAAGTGTATTTGCTGCTCAGTAGGTGAGTAATCTGATGTTTAGAATATTGGATAAGTCATAATATATGTTCCCATAATGCAACAACTATATTATTTTGGGATTCTCAAACAGATCACACTCCTTAATCTTCAAGTGCTATGAAATTTTTATTTAGGAAGACAAAAAAATAAGGCTACTGCTCCAGAGCAGCAGCACGTAAGAGAAACAGAAGTTTTTTAATGTTCTATATTTATCTATGCAATTCCATTCATAAATAAAAAATAGAAAATAAAAAGAATAAAAACACAAATGAATTATAAATGCACCCTTGTTTATGCCTCTATATTTTTCCACAAGGGTGGTCATTGCCAATTGGAAAACTTTCTTATCTTAGCTATCATTAATATAGTTGTATTTGTATGGTTTACTTGATACAAATGTTCTTTCGAACGTATCATTACTAAAAGTACATATGTAACCTTATCATATAAAATGAAGATACCGTACGATATTATAACCTGCTTTTGAAAATTGAACATTATCCTTCCTCCGAACTATAGTGTTGTACGATAGTGAGCTATCATCTTTAAGCGTATTCAATTACCACATACTTGTTAAATAAGGTTTGTTATAAAATTTATAAGACCACTGCTGCATTTTCATATGTAAGCATCTTACTTTCAAATCATGTTACAATGTTGATTACTATATTTATTTTATCTAACAAATGGTATCCAACACTGTTGTAACCAAAATATAACAAAATCTGGTTTTGTATACAATCTGATTTTACTTAGCTTACAATTTTCATGGTCTGCCTAGTTTGATTAAACTGTAAAAACATGTAGTACTCCAAACTTACAGTTAGAAAAGATAAAAATAGCAAGTTGTACCATCCCCATGTATTCAATCCGAATTGATGAAAACCGAAGGCATGTCATGATTCACTATACTATTTATTCAAAGCAGCTTTCAGTTGAAACCAAATTTGAATTAATTTTTGCTTAAATCCCTTTTTTCTACCTTTTTTGTTTGTATGAATGCTTTTTAGGAGCAAGTAGGGAGATGAACAAGTACGGACGATGAAGGTGAAGGGTCGATAAAGTTTAGTATCTTCGATCTCAATTGATCGGATGTTAAATTTAGACATACACGCACCTTGAGTCATGTAAGTATTATCGTTGGCCTATAAGTGAAACATATACCTAATCTGTTTGAAGTTATCTTTTTAAATTAATTGTAAGTTCACACACACACGTGTGTGTGTGTTATATTTTGAAAATCAAATACTTTTGGTTGTTATAGACATGTTTATTTATTTTATTTTAATCCAAAATTTATAAAAAGGACCTTTATGAAAAATTATGGATCTAATATTGAATCTCTTCCTATTCAAAAAACTTCAAATTGTGAATTCTAAATTTTAAAACATACAATGTTATAAATCTTACACACACATGTATGTATATATAATTTCAATTCAAAATTTACAAAAAGGATTTTTGTGTAAAATTATAGCGCTAATGTTCGACTCCTTAAATCAAAACTAGATTTCAAATTATTAATTTTAGATTCCAAAACACGCAAGTAAAAAATCAATTTTAATGTGTGTGCATAATTGTTATTTAATATATTAATAAAAAGAATATGGACAATAAAGACATATATAAAGGGATAAATGTGTCTGTTGCGTTATAAATCCCAACACCTATAAACATACACATTAACTATGTATACTGCTTATATATTGCAATTGCACTATACACATATGAGTGTATTTGATACGCGCATCTTAATATATTTAGTTAAATGAAATGAAACTCCTTTTAAAAAAATTAAATAAAATAAGATTTTATTTAAAACAATATTAGATTGGATCTACTAAACATGTTAGATTTCATAGGTCCAATCTATTTCTACCCCACTTTGTACATTGATGACCACAAGAACAACACCAAATGAAATGAAAGTGGACAAAGATGATCTGTGTGTGACGTGTTTAAAAGAAATGAATGATTCTCCATCCAATAACACCTTACAGTCATATTATTATAAATACTTTAGAAGCATCTTTGAATATAAAAGATAGTACATTACAAAAAGAAAACACTCGGCATTAAAAAAAATTACAAAATTTACGTACTGAAATAAAAAATAAGGTTATTTTATTAATAATAATTGCAAGAAGTAGTACGTACAAAACCGCATAAAGTACTACATACATAATAATGGGAAGTTCGAACCTAAATACATGAAGCAGTAAAGAAACAAAAAACCAATTTCACATACGCAAACAGAACAGAAATGAACACATGTAATGAAGCTAATACAATGTTTGCCGTGAAGATGCATGAATGGAATGTATTTAAACGTGGTAATGATATTTTAGAGCACTTCAAACCTCATTCGTGCGACGTTTGTCGTCATGCTTCTTGTTGTTTAACTCATAGCTTGTTGCGACATCTTCCACATTCTTGTAAAACAAAAACAAGATGTAATTTACATATAGCATAACTGTATATTGTGTGAAGCTGTCTACTGCAATTGGTAGTCAGCACAGAAGATATCAAACAAATGAGCAAGAGTAGTGTGTAACGGTAAATTTTTCATGGTTGATAGTTGTCTAAGAAGTTGGTAGTCGGTTAATAAACTCACTTCAATGATAACTCCACCCGTCTTCCCTTTCACCCTTTCGTTACAGGAGTTTGAGTTTTATGTTTGCCATTGATATCACTGCTACTGTCATCCTGGTAGCATGAGCTTAGTTAGAACAAAAAATATTTGTTCTACGCATTAGTTAGTTAGGAAAATTGATCAGGAGCCTATTCCATTGATCAGAAAACAACAAACCTGGCCATACTTTTTGTATTATTTCTGTTAAATATGTAGATACTGTATCTGATTGGCAGTGTGATATTATTCAGGTATTCTGTACAGTCTATGAAGCAAGGTAATTCATGCTGAAAAGAAAAAGTAAAGAGTTTCAGTAAGTAAAATCAATATAGCACAAAATGACATTCATTAAACTAAACTGTGATGAACATTAGAAGACTAGCATGGTTGGAACACTACCTGACGACAGATGTTTGGTTTATGCTTTTGATTTAGGCTAAGGTTGCTCTTTTTCCCTTTGAATCCCTTGTCTGAAATGTTAAGAAACCGTCAGTAACTCAAATTCCATTCAATGATCCAGCAAAAAGTAATAGGTATAGAGAGGTGGTCAAACAACGACAAATACATGAATACAGTATAGAATGTGTACATACTTATTTAAGATCAAGAAAGCCACAGGCTGCAGTTGGTAGCGCTATTGCACTTTTACCATTAGTGCATTAAGTAGTACATATTATTGGTATTTTGATAAAATAAAAAGTAGGTCATGGGCAAATAAATTAGATTCACATCTTTATTGCTATTAGTCATTCATAATGAACAAAATATATTGCCAAACAATTTATATTTATGTTAACTCTCATAAACAAAATATTTATGATAATGAAAGATCAATGTCAATTTCCGCTAACCAATTTTCAGTCCATATATCTCCAAGATTTCTTTTTTACATCTCTCTAAATCTGCAAATTGTTGCATCGAAGGTCATTCGCTCCAAATCTACCGCCATACCCATTTTTTGTGAGGCTAGAAGCTTTGGTTATAATATCTAGACAAATAATCAAATAGTTTCCCGGTGTCATTGCTCAAAATCATCTAGTACAACACGAAACTTTGCACTTCGTGTTTTTATTTATCCACTCTTTTCGTATAAATAAAATCCTTGTAATAATAAGGTAAAATAATTCACACTATTACCTATAAGCAGGAAATAAATTGTCTAATGTGATATTTTTCTTTTCACTTCCAATTATTTTATTATCTATGCTTTTTCTAATATGAAAATATCCTTATAATAATAAGTTAAAAATATTCTTACTACTAAGTATATGAGGGAATTTTTTTACCAAATATGCTAGATTGTTGAAGTAAAGGCCATTCGCAAAAATTTGTAGTTGTACATTTTAAAACGATTTTAGAAGCCTTGGAATTGAAAACTGGATGAAGAATTACATCGGTTTCCATAGTCAAACCACATAATATACATGCATATTTGATAAATTTTATAAAACATAAACACTGACTTCGAATTAACCATAGTCAGCAAGTATGGATTATATGTTAAAATGCTAGGGAACAAGACATTCATTTAAAAGACAATAATTTCACATGAGAAATCCTGGAAAAGTGGTGAATAGCTGTGTCATGTATGTCACTTTGTGCTTGGACACTAATCATTTTGATCTTTTGTTACTTGGACTCAGTTTAGTGACATAATATCATGAAATTACATCACATACCTCATATATGTATATATATGCAATTATCTCATGTGGGTTGCAGTATAGTAGACTGGAGACTTCATAGTCAAAAATTTAAAGTTGCAAAATGCTGTTAAAATTGGGAGTAAACAAACAGATCTTCATTGTTGGCAGTATGATGTACATTCAGAAGTGTATAATAATAATAATAATACATATCAAAGTAATTTCCTATTACTGCTTTTCATCTCCTACGATGGCCAATAATCATATGTACAATGATCTGAAATTTTTAACATTGTCATGCATTTTAAATGAAATGAATTTTTTTTTACTACACCTAAAACTAAATATGTGCAGGAACATGCAGCTTGTAATCATGCTAGTAGATCCATCCTTGCTCTATATCAATACAATAAAGTGCATCTAGATTAAAAACAAGTCAACCAAGCTACGCAAAGCAAATGTATAGCCTTGAGCACATGGGATTATGGTTTGAATACATGCAAGTATTAAATTGAAAATTTCCTGTTATGGATGCAAAAAAACAAACAATTCTCTATAATATATTTTAGTTTATATAGTTTGACATTAATTTATCTCTATAGTTACAATTTAACGTATGAACCTTAGAACAATGATATCAATAACCAATGTTTTATTATTTTCCAAAAAAACACCCATTAAGAAATCCTATGCATAGTTATAGTTAACTTCACATAATGAATTTTTTTGAAAATAGATACATAAAATAGTTTCTTACCCAAGTTTCGTTGGAAATTAATGGAATAAATATTACCTAACCCTAAACTTGTCTACCTTTTCATCTACCTTGACGTAAGAGTGCCATGACTATTGTTGATGCTACATTGATGAATTGCAACCTGTAACATAAAAGTTGTATCGTAAGTTGATGACCCAGAATAAAAAGAACAAATTAATTTTCTATAATACACGAAAAAGTTACAATAACCTGAATAAGGCCGAGGCGGTGCTAGGATGAAATATAGGAGGGGCACAGTAACTCCAAATTGGAAGTGGATGGAAAATAAAAAAACCAACGAGTGGAGAAGGAGCACATAACCCTAGATTGAAAGTGGGAGGGTAAAACGATAGAAGCGTGAGGAGAAAGAGTACAACCCTAGATCGAAAGAGGGAAAGTGGGAGGGTGAAACGATAGAAGCATGAGGAGCGAGCGCATAACCCTAGATCGAAAGAGGGAGGGTGAAACAATAAAAGCGTGAGTAGTGAAATAAAAGGGAAATTACAATCGTGTCCACTTAATTTCAATTATTCACCACATAACCTTGTGTGATGACCCGGAATTTTCCGCAATATCAATAATCTTGATTAATAATTAAATTGATTTGATGATTTTATTCTATAATTTGACAATTTTATTCTTTTAAAAGCTAATAATATTTAATTTGGCAATATTTATTAATATCTTTTCTAACAATTTAAATTTTGTAAGATTAATCTTTCAAAGCTAATCAAAATGTTTTCTATTTATAATGTGTATATATATATATATATATTGGTATATATATTGTAAATAGGAAATCTTTAAATTTAATAAAAGTTATGTTTTCAAATTGTAATATATATATATATATATATATATGTATGTATGTATGTATGTATGTATGTATGTATGTATGTATGTATTGGGATTTAAAATTGAGTTTTAAAATTCAATATAGTAATTTTCAAAACTAATGTTAAAAATGTTTTCCATTTAAAAATGTATATATTTGTATATATTGAGAATGGAAAAATATTGTTTTGAATTTAATAAAGTGTTTTCAAACTTTAAATATATAAAGTTTGTAATTTGGAAATTATAATTTAACATAATACTTTTTAAGTGATATTTGGAATTTAAATTTTAACAACAAGGATAATTTCTTATTTAAAAGATATATTATAAGCTTGAATTTAAAATAAGATTTAAATTAGAAGTTCATTTGTTTTTAATATTCTTTCATATTTAAAATTCAAACATAAGGCAAATTTGGTTTGAAAATTTTATATAGAGTTAAAATAAATTCTCAAGCATATAAATATATGATACATTTAATTTGATCAAAGCATAAGTTATTTATAAATAATTGTTTACATGAAGTCACCTTTTTATATTTATTGAAATCTAAAAGCTTAAAATTATAAAAAGATAAATACATTATGTACCTGTAAATAATATTACATAAATATATATTTGGCTTAAATGTATTAATAAAGACAAGTTTAGCACTTGTAAGTACATTAAAGTGGGTTAAAGACATTTGTACAATTTTATGTATATGTGTAAGATAATTAACAAATAAGTTGACAAATGGCAACATCTCTTTAAGAATTAAAATTTAAATTTTTTAAAAATATATGAAAGAAGAGATTTGTTTTTCTTTTCAGCTGAATTCTTCTTTTCATTACAACTAAAATCTAATTTAAATCAAAAGAAGAAATAAAAACTGGACACTTAAGAATTCAAATCAAAGATCAAAGAAAATGAAATTGAAAACTAAATCTGAGGCAAGAAGAAATGAAGGCAAGTTCGACATTAATGCAAAATCTTCAAATGCAATCAGACAGGAAATCAACCAACAAGCAACTAAATTCAAATATTAAGCAACAAGATTTAAATTTCAACAAGCAAAAGAAATTCGAGAGTCTGGAACAAGTCTGGAAATTAAGAACTGGTTCTCTGTCTCTATTCCAGATGCCTGGTGAGTAAACTAGATTTAAAAAAACAGTTTTATAACTTGATTTCACTTTGGTATGTGAACGAAAATCATGTGTTAGCCTGAATATCTGGATTGAAATGGATGCATGTGTATGTGTTAGTATTGAATGCCTGTATATATGCAAAAGTGAACTCTATTGTTTTTAACAGGGTTGGATTTCTCTATTTAATTCAATATCTCACCATTGAATCCTAAGAAGCTTATGATTTGTAAATGGAAAAATTTTGAAATCATGTAACATCACTCCTTAAAATAATTACAGGAATTTAAAATGAATATTTTGCTCGAAAATTTCGAATTACAGTAAAAATTTATATTGGGCCAAAATTTTATAAATTAAATTTTAAGAATCGAATTCAGATTGAATTCAATATAGAAAATCATGATTTTTGATGTATATATCATTATTTTGTTTGGGAATTAGTGTGTTTTCTAAGGTTGAACGTGAGGGATGTTTTGATCGATTTCAGTCGATCGGCGGCAAGAGGTGATGCAAAATTTAGGCCGGAGGTGGTTGAGTTGTCGACGAGGGTAGGAAAATTGTCTTGGTGGTGTACCAGTGACCGTGATGGTCAGGAATGGTGGGAATAGGGTTTTATACCCTAGGTTTGTCATCGGCGTCCATTTGGGTTTCACGATGACAGGAAGCGACCGGAGTCGATCGCGGGGCGGGCTGGAGACGCAGGAGATCAAGACGGAGCTACGGTGGAAGTGGCGAAGCCTCAGGAGGTAAGGATCGACGGAGGTGAGTGATTTTCTAGCGAAGCACGTTTCCAGGCTGAGTGGGTTCGTCGGTGACCAGGGACGGTGTGCATATGGATGTGCACGTTTTCATGCATCTACAATGTTGGGTTTGGAGAAGGAAGTAGGTGTTCGGGTTTAAGCTTAGGTAGACTGGTGTTTTACTCGAACTAGGTATAATGTGAATTGTTCCGTGTTTTGATCGGGAAAGATAGGGGTTTTGCTCGAGTTTTGTGTTAGGTAGGTTTCAAGTTGTTCAGGCTTTAAGAATTGTACAGGAAGTATTAAGTTTTAAAAACAAAGCAATTTGATTTGCAAGTGTTTCTAAGTCTAAAGACAAGTTAAACCATGTTTTTACTTATGGAGATAAATTATTTTCAAAAATAATCGTTTTATAAGTTTCAAATATATTTAAATAGAGAAGTTTTTAAAGAATAGGAAAGTGGATTTCAAAATGACTTTGTATAAAAATCTATTTAATAACTTTGAAAGTTCAACGATTTTAAAGGTTTAAATTGGATGTTTATATTGTTTAAATTAAAATTGATTTCTAAAATGTTTTATTTTTAAATAAAGTTTAATGATAAGTATTTAGTAATCAATTATAATAAAGAGTTTATCTTTAAGTGATTAAGAGTTATCGATAATTAATATGTGAAATTAACAAGGTGTTACCTGGAGATTTGACCAGGCAACAAGGCACTCGGCATTTGCATACCGTTCGGCATCCCGAGCGTTTGGCACAACATACTTGGTCGGCTTCCAGGTTCGTTCGGCACAAATGGTTCGTTTGGCATTCAAGTTCGATCGGCTTCCAGGAATGTTCGGCATTCGGCATTGAGAGCCGTTCAGTATTGCATATCGTTCGGCATTAAGTGTCGTTCGGCAATATGGACGTTCGGCATGGCAGAGTCGTTCGGCATTCCATACTGCTCGGCATCCAGACCTTATTCGGCACTCAACCCCTTTCGTCATAAATCTCGATCGGCATTCGAGATCGTTTGGCATCCAGAGGTTTTCGGCATTCGAGATCGGTCGGCATCCAGAGGTGTTCGGCATTCATGCCTTGTTCGGCATTCGAGATCGGTCGGCATCCAGAGGTGTTCGGCATTCTTCCAATCACGACCGGCTTCGATTATTGCTCGGCCTGCACTGTCCACTCAGCACATCACTTCGTTCGGCATGAAGATATCGTTCGGCATTTTGCCGTTCGGCATCTATGGATCAGCACACAGAACTTACTCTTTACGGGCCGAGATATTTAGTTACCAGGCCCACCAGGGAAGTCCAACCCATCTTCGTCTATAAATAAGAGGCAGGGGCACAGTTGAAGGGACCTTTTTTCGAGAACACCGAGGAGACTCTGCTGCATTCAAGCCTCATTCAAGACTTATCTTTTTTTCTTAGCAATTGTATTTAAGTAATTGATATACGGATTGTATCTGTAATCGATTATCAAAAAAAGTAATATAGATCTACCTCAAAGTGGACATCGACAATCACGTCGAACCACTATAAATCTGGTGTTCATTTTTTCTACATTTAAATTTACGTATTGTTCTCTATTTAACTTTGCTTTTTTCATTAATCTCTCTACACAATCTCTCTTAAGGGTGTTAGTGACCAATTCTGGTGCTAACATTTCGGTGCTTTCACTGAGAATCGAATTCTCAGGACGATAGGATCTACTTTGTAGCTACTTTATTGAAAAATCTCCCGAAGGAGATCCAACCCATTCACAAGACTTCTATTGATTCTACCGAAAGTTACAACCGACAACTCTACCATGGGAAGACTACGAACTAGATCGGCCTCTCACAATGCAGATGTCAATGAAACTGCTAGCGTACAACAGATAGGAACTAACAATCAACAAGCAATTCAAGGCTCAGGAACCTCCACCCAGAACCAAGCGGAGGTCGTTTCCAAACAGAGTTCAACGACTTGATAAGAGAACTCAGGGAAAGTAGAAGGCAACTTGCTGAGCAGATCCAAGCCAATACTAATCTCATGACTCAACTTGCCCAGCCGCAGCATCAGAATGCTGGGAGAAGTCCTGCTCCTTATTCTTCATCTGATAGCTCGACCTCAGCTGACGAACCTCCTAGGCGTAGACGCCATAAGACAGAAATTGCATGGACAGGTGCCACTGATCTATCCGCCAGGGATCAGGCACATGAAGAGACCGGACGCCCGAATCATCAAGACCCAAATCAAGTTGGACGCACGTTTGGCTGACCGTCAACAGGCGGGACATCAACCTACACGGTCCCATGGAGCGGAACCCAACCTCCTAACCTCCATACAAACTCCAGATTTATCAGCCATGGTCAGGCAGTTGATGAGAGAGAACCAAGGCCTGACCAACGAAGATTGGGGAGTGTCCGGAGTCATACTCCCTTCACAGATATTATCCTACAGGCTGAGTACCCCAAGAAATTCAATATGCCAACTATCCCAGCCTACGAAGGGAAGACTGATCCTAGGCAATACCTGATGAGGTACGAATGGATGATGGATTCGGCAAGGGCAAATGACCCGACTAAGTGTAGGTGCTTCCCAATCACTCTGTCCGGAATCGCCACTATGTGGTTTACCTGGATTCCTCCACGATCTATATCCAACTTCGACGAGTTAGCGATGAAATTTGTTGAACAATTCAGGATACATGCTACTCGTCCAAAGGACGTGATGTCCTTATCAAGCGTAATCCAAGCTCTTGGAGAGTCTTTGAAAGCATACTTACAGAGGTTTCATGTTGCCGCCACTGAAGTTAGCAATCCTAACAACTACGCAATTTTGATGGCGGTAATGCAAGGCGTAGATCCAGACTCGGAGTTTGGAGATTGGTTGGCGGGAAAGCCCCCAGCTACGTTGGAACAATTCTATTCCAAAGCTCATCAGTTCATACGGAGGGAGGAAGCTCGATGGACAAGAAGAGACAAGGCACCAGGGCTTGTTCAGGAGACTGAAAAGTAACATCGCCGTGGAGCAGTCTGGCGATAATTCGGGAAAGTTCAAGTCAACGTTCAGAACAAGCCTGGACAGTCTAAAGGATCCAGAGGTAGAAATCTCGGGAAGAAAAAGGAAGCAGGGAAATGGAAGCCAAGGATTCCGACGTACAACGAATACACTCCCCTGAATACTTCTCTTGAAAACATTTATCTATCTACCTGTAACACCTTTGAATACAGAAAGCCGCGCCCAAAGGACTCCACTGAAGAACAAAAACAGATAGGGAAGTACTTTCACTTCCATGAGACCCATGGGAACAATACCGAGGAGTGTAGACACCTTCATGACGCCATAGAAAGGTTGATCGGGCAGAAAAAGCTGCAGGAGCTTGTTAAAGCCCCACCAGAGGGTAGGCAAGGAAGTCGGACCCCGGGCGTGGGCCGGCTCCACGTCACCCAGAGGAACCTGCCCGGACTGTAGGTTGGTTGATCATAAACACTATAGTCGGAGGACCTCATCCTATAGACAAGAATTGGCAGGAGATGGAACGATAGGCTATCTCCTTGAGGCATGCAGATTATGAATGTTGTTCGAATGTGGAAGATGGAACCCCCGCAAAACAACAACGCATGATGACTGACGATATAGTGTTTAGGAGTCAAGACACGGACAAGGTGGAGGCTCCAACTATCGACCCGATGGTTATATCTGCAATGGTCGGGCCAGCTTATGTGAAAAGAATTTTAATTGACTGTGAAAGTTCTGTTAACATCATCTTCAAAAAGGCTTATGACCAAATGATGATGGAGACAAAAGATTTGAAACCATGCAAAGCCTGTATCCACGGCTTTAACGGTGCTGCAACCGACGTAATGGGGGTATATAGAGCTACCAGTTGAACTGGGGAAAGGTGGGCGTATGAGAGTGTGAATCCTACCGTTCATAGTAATGGATGTTGAATCTCCATACAACGTATTTTTGGGTCATCTAGCCCTGGCAGAGTTTAGGGCCGCTATGGCCCATGGTGTATGACATTAAAATTTTCGACAGATAAAGGAGTCGGTGTAGTACATGGCGATCAGGCGACCGGTCGCGCATGTTATGTGGCGGAGCTGAGAGAAGCTCAGCGAAGAGAAAAGGGAAAGGTTGCGGACAGCTCCGTCCGCATCCTAAAAACTGATAATTGACAAGTAATGCCCGAGCCCTGGCTCGGGCGACATTCTCGGATCCTTAGAGACAAAGATTCGAGAGATGATGATGGGGAATCCAGGGAAACGAATGCAGCACCGGCTGAGCTGATGATCGACATTCCAGTCAGCCGAGATGACCCATCATGAGTTCTTAAGATTGGATCACAACTCGACCCTTCAATGGCCAAGGATCTTACTGATTTCCTCCAGGAGAATCTGGACGTTTTCGCGTGGACACACTCTGATATGTGCGGGATTTCGCCCGCCATCGCAAGCCATTTGTTGAACATAGACCCAAAATACGTTCCTGTGAAGCAGAAAAGGAGAGGCATGGACCCGGAGGGGTCCGCTGCTCTCAAAGAGGAGGTGGACAAACTCAAATCCAATGGGTTCGTCTGTGACGCCCTCTACCCTGAATGGGTATCTAACCCTGTGCTGGTAAGAAAAGCGAATGGGAAGTGGAGAACTTGTGTTGGTTACTCCAATCTGAATAAAGCATGGCCGAAGGATAGTTTCCCTTTACCTAGAATCGACCAGCTCGTTGACTCTACCACCGGACACGAATTATTGTCATTTATGGACGCATTTTCAGGATATAATTAGATCCCGATGCACATTCCAAACTAAGAACACGCTAGTTTTGTCACAGACGTGGGGATATATTGCTATATGGTAATGCCTTTTGGATTGAAAAACGCAGGAGCAACTTATCGCGTCTGGTGAATCAAATGTTTAAAGATCAAATCGGCAAGACGATGGAAGTCTATGTGGATGACATGCTCGTGAAGTCACGGCAGTCAAACGACCACATCCAAGACTTAGCAGAAATGTTTGATATACTCAGGCATTACGGTATGAAGATCAACCCCTTAAAGTGCTCTTTTGGCGTTGCATCAGGAAAGTTTTTGGGTTTCATTGTGAATGCACGTGGAATTGAAGCTAACCTAGAAAAGATTTAGGCTATTCGGGACATACAAGTGCCCAGAACTATAAAGCAACTACAAAGCTTGAACGGGAAGGTGGCCGCGCTGAGTCGATTCATATCCAAAGCCAAGGATAAGTGCATTCCATTCTTTGATATGGTAAGGATGGGAAAAAGGAATTTCGAGTGGACATTTTACTGCGAGGAAGCATTCCGAGCTCTGGTAAGGAATTTGGAGAGCCCCTCAGTGCTATCGAAACCAATAGACCATGAAATGTTGTATGTGTACTTGGCGGTATCCCAGCATGCTATCAGTACAGCTTTGGTTCGTGAAGAGGGCCGAGTTCAAAAGCCAGTTTACTATGTTAGTAAACGTATGAAGGGGGAAGAAAGAAACTATCCCAAGGTTGAGAAATTAGCCTATTGCTTGGTGATTGCATCATGCAAGCTTCGCCCATATTTTCAGGCATACTCAATCAGTGTTTACACTGATCAACCCTTGCGATAGGTACTCCAACGACCGAAAACTTCTAGAAGAATGTTAAAATGGAATATTGAGTTGAGTCAGTTCGATATTACTTACCTGCCGCGAAAGGCCATACAGGGACAAGCCCTAGCGGATTTCATCGCTGAATTCACCATGACGTATGAATCAAACGGCCGCAATGTCATACCTCCCGTTCGATGGAAGATGTACACCGATGGGGCATCTAACAAACGTTGTTCGGGGGCTGGCATAGTTCTTGTAACTCCCGAGAACTGATCAGTTTGCTATGCTTTGAAGCTCAAATTCACAGCAATGAATAACGAAGCCGAGTATGAAGCATTGATTGCCGGCTTAAGACTCATCAAAGAACTAGGATTAAGATCGGTTGAAATCTTTTGCGACTCGCAACTGGTGGTGTACCAAGTGCGGGGAGACTACCAAGCAAGGGGGCAGAGACTTGCCCCATATTTGGTCCGAGTTCAGGAGCTGCTAGCGAATCTTGAGTAGTATGATATTTCACATGTCCCGCGTGAACAAAACAGGGTAGCCGACTCATTGGCAAAATTCTCAAGCACAGGTGATGCGCAGCAGATGAGATTGTTTCCCGTTGAAACCTTACATGTTTCGAGCATAAATATGATGGAAGTAGATTTCATGTTGGAAACAGAAATCGAAATGGAGTCATGGATGACCCCATTCAAGCAGTATTTGATACACGGAGTCGTGCCCGAAAGAAGGAGCGAAAGATGACAGGTAATTCGCAAGGCTTCGCGTTATGTGGTGCAAGATAGGGTAATGTATCAGAGGGGATTCTCGGCCCCCTTACTCCGGTGCATTACCCATGATGAGATAAAACGAGTCCTGAAGGAAGACCATGAAGGTGAATGTGGCGACCATACCAGAGAGCAGACGTTGGCAAAGAAAATCCTCCGTTATGGATACTATTGGCCAACTGTAAATCGGGATGCCGCAGACTACGTGAAAAGATGTGATAAATGTCAGAAATATGCAAAAATCCCAATTGCTCCACCGACGGAACTCACACAAATGGTTAGTCCCTGGCCATTTGCAATGTGGGGGATCGACATAGTCGGTTCCTTACCCCTATCCAAAGGTGATGCAAAATACATGATAGTTGCGGTCGATTATTTTACCAACTGGGCAGAAGCAGAGCCTTTGGCCACTATCACCACCAAAAAGGTCATTAATTTCGTTGTACGAAATATTATATGCCGTTTTGGCCTTCCACGAACCATCGTTACAGACAACGGAACTCAATATGAAAGCAAAGAGTTCAAGGAATTTTGCCAAAAATATGGTATTGAGAAAAAGTTTGCAGTAGTTGCTTACCCGAAAGCTAATGGACAAATGGAAGCCGTGAACAAGATAATCAAATCCATATTGGAAAAATGTTTGGAAAAGGCTAGAGGCAAGTGGGTGGATGAGCTTCCAACAGCGCTTTGGGCTTACAGAACCACCCACAAGTCCGCGACTGGCCACACTCCATTCGCACTGGCATATGGCATGGAAGCTGTCATACCCGTGGAACTTGAAGTTCCATCACATCGGGTAACTTATTATGACCCTGAGTGTGACGACCCGACTTTCTTACCAAAGAAAATCGCATCATTTTTAAGAAAGAAAGGGATAGAAAAGAGAAAAGACAGAGAAGAAGAAAGAAACAACATTAGAATCTAAACAGCGGAACGAATAAATTATATTAATCACATAATACATTACATAGTATCATATACATCAGAGATACACAGCTAAAACAACACATACTAGACAGTTATAAACACATGTCTAGTTATACAACTCCATACAGCTCAAAGACAACAACTCAGAGAACACATAGCGGAATACTATATAGCTATACACAGAAGCCTCCTGCTCCATTTGCTCCTCCAGAATTCGTCAAGCCAACCTAAAATCCCCTGGCTACTCGTAAAAATTTGAGTACCCAAGAGTCTAAGAAAAACAGAATAAACTCCGGGTCAGACATGGGTCTGGTGTGAGTAAACGGTTAAAGTTGCTTAACTTTAAAAAAACTTTTGAAAGAAAAGGTATCACGTAAGACTTCCCAAACATAAACATGGAAAAGTTTTTACCTTACGCTAACCAAAACATTTGATAGGAAATCCGATGATATTATAATAGTGTCTAGGGTTTTCAAATAAATATGAAATAGCCGAAATTGTTACATTTATTAAATTCCAGCTACTAGCCACAAAAGTGGGTGATACAATCAAAACCGTTGGCACTTATTGGATTTTGGATTCCATACAATGGCAGGGCTACTGGGGTACCGCCCGTCACAGTACGTGGCCTAGATCACCGTACCGAGGAGTACGCCCGCTCCCCTGCAATACAAAGCCGGACCCATTCCTTACTGAACAGTTCCAAATAAGACAACCCCGGCGGATGTAGCTACTCAACCGCCCACACAGCCGAAATAAAGGGACCTTTAGACAGGGGTAAATCTTACTCTCAAGTGGGGGCTACCCACGAAGCCTTGCTGCACCTCCCCTGTTTAAGCCATTCCCGGTTAATGAGGCTTGAGGCTACGATTACCTTTAGTGAACACATCACTTAGAATGCTCATCGTCCACCTGACGATGTTCTGAAAGCATTTAATCCATACAAGTTCGTTCCGGGTTCAAACGAAACCGAAGGCATTATCTCGTTACACTCATTTTGGAATCACCCTCAGAGTTAACGACAATAACCCTTGCACTCTAAATCACCATCTCGAACCTATAAGTAGTAGTTCCGTCAAACTCATTACGGAATCACCCACAGAGTTATACCGACGTATAGTCCTTACACCTCGAGTCTTCACTCTTCACAAGAGATTCACGACCTATCGTTAATTTAGATCGATATGGTTTTCAGATATCCAAATATGGAAACTCGATCCTGGTCTCATCGAAATCCAAAACGTGTCTTTTAGGTCCAAGTTGTTTAAAGTTAAACAATTCAATTCAACCATCTATATACACATAGAATAGATAATATACAAGTCACAGTTGATAACCACATTATCAATTAAATAGATGATTCATAACAAAATAGGTAATCCACATCATTATCACAATAGATAATCTATATTACCATCACAATGCAACCAAGCATTCATACCACACAACATTATTTATCTCATTTCTGAGATTACATCGCTCCATTCAAGACAATCAATGTCACCCATTCATACATAAGTAATGATTTACTCAACCACAGCATAATTAATTTAAAATGAATTAAATTAACTATCCCCATCTCTAATTAATTTAAAGTAAATTAAATTAATTACTTTATCTCTTAATTAATTTAAAATTAATTAAATTAATTACCTTCATTACAATAAATCTTGCTTACTTATTCATTAATTAAACAAATTAATTAATCATTATCCTAATTAATCAACCTTAATCAAGTAATTAATCCTTAATTATTCTCATTAATCGTATTAATTAATGAACCTTAATTAATTTACTTTCATTAATTAATTAACTATAATTAATTACATTATTTCTTAATTAATTACATTAATTAATCATGCTTAATTATCACTTTCAATTAATCAACTTTAATAAATATAAACAGTAATTAATTATTCTTAATTACTTCTTAATTACTTTTTAATTACTTTATAAATTCTTTGATTTATTACACCAAGTAATAAACCCTTACTTACTTTAACAAGTAATTATTCATTTAAAATTACTTCCAAATAAGTAATTTCACTTATCTCAATTACCTCTGTAATTTATCAATTACTTATCTTAAGTAATTAGCCTTACCAAAACTTATTAAGTAGACATACTTAATCATTTATCAAGTGACTATATTTAATTAATTAACAAATTAATTAACTTACTTGATCACAACACCCCATAAATTATAATCGAGTAATTTATCCCTTAATTACTCTTTAACCAAATTAATCTTCAATTAACAGATCAACTATCATCAACTATTAATTAATAAACCTTAATTATTAATCAATCCTTTAATACAAAGTAACTAATCACTAGTTACTTTTATAATTAATTAATTAACCTTAATTAACTAATTAATCATCTCTTAATCATTAATTAATAAAACTTAATTATTAATTAACAACCTTATTTACAAATTAATTAATTCATAAATAAAATTAATTAATTCTTAATTACAATTAATTAACCTTTAATAATAGTTAATAAATTCTTAATTAACTTGCATTATAGATTAATAATTCTTTAATTATTAATTAATTAATAAAACTAAATTAAAAACTTAGTTACTCAATAAAACCTTTATTAAGTATAAATTAATTACTATTTTAGTTAACCCCTAATTACTTAATTAATAAGTAATTACAATTTAATTAATCATTAGTCATTAATTAAATCATCATAATTATTAAAAATTATACTTAATTAATTACTTAATTAACCCTTTTAAATAATAATTAAATTAATTAACTAAACTTAAAATTCTTAATCAACTTAATTAATTACAAATCATTAACACTTAATTAATATTTAAGATAAACATTATCTCTAATTAACTTTGAAAAAAGCTTTACTTAACTTAATCATTAATTAGTTTAATATATAAAGTAATCATTAATTACCTATCTTTAATTATTAATTAACAATTCCTTAGTTAATCGATTATTTTAAAGCTTAATAATAAATTATTATACACTACTTAATTTAAATAAAACATTTACTTATAATTTCCCCTTTTATATTTCAAAATAAGTTTGAAAATAACATTTACTTAAAACATTTAAACAAATCATACAAATTCATTTAAAAAAAACAATTCAATTCAAAAACAAGAATTTTAATTTAACTTAAACTATTTAAAGTTTAAACTTACCTTATTTTAAATTGAAAATCTGTTTAAGCATTTCTATTTGGATTCAACCCATATATACATGAATCCAAGAAATCAAAGTACATCTTCTTTTTTTTTAAACAATCTGACTTTAAAGTTTTAAAAACTGTTTCAATTTAAAACTAAAAACCGTTAATATAACAGTTTAACCCCTGCACACAAGACCCCAGAGACCATGTGAGTTCCCTCCCGAGCCATCTTCCTAATATCCCGAGTCCCCCTTCGAGGAAATCAAGCAACCCAAAACAAAAACAACCTGCAGACACCACACCCCTGTGCAAGTGCACCGGCACCGGAACCACCTCCGGCCAACGCCGACACCACCGACAAGTCACTCTACCACCCTACAAACATCCACGACCCATAGAACACCATTCCTTGCCTCAATTCAAAATCGAGCTCTTCAGGTGAAACTGAGCCCAAATACCATCATCGACAAACCCCAAATTCAACGCCTCTGATCATCTATAATTGCCACAACTCCGGCCACGGCTTGCTGACTCACCACGCATCATTCCCCCAAAAATTTATACAACTCGATGCGATTTTGAAGATGCAGTAGTAAAATTTCCCAAGTTCAAACAGAACTAGGGTTAAAATCAAAATCAAGCAATTCCAACTTCCACAATGAATTACAAACCCTACAGCAATTTTTACCCTACTTCCCAATCCTACCACTAACTCCCTCATGAATCTCGAGTAATCCAGATGCTCGTATCAACAGAAATTTGCAAAAACCCAATTTCCAGTTGAACCCCAAATGCTAGCTTAATACAAATTTAAAAATTGTAATATTTGTTTCAAAAATCCTTACTTTCCAAACTGATCTAGGATTTATGCTTGAATAAGTAAAAATTTAACCTTTGATTTTTATTGCATTTGAAGATTTTAACTGAGTTTCCTTGTTCCATAAATTTTACTGAAGCTAAAATACCAGTTCTTGTTTTCAGAAAATTATATGATGTTTTAAAACTAACTAGCTAGATCTAAACACAGAGATTTAGCTGAAATTTAAGTTTTTGTTTTGTTTAAAATCTCAGAAATCAGAAACAGGAAGATTCAAACAATCCAAACAAAAATCTCAAATAGATTCCTATACACAGATTTGTACTCCTACTATCACATACAACACATCATTATCACAGAAGTATTTCAAGCAACAATTAATTCATTACTTAAGTTTTCAGTAAATATTGTTTACTCACCTTTTAAAGAGGTGTAGAGGTTTGACGATAAACAGGAAATTGTCAAAATGCTTGAATTTGAAGATGAACCCATTTTTCTTGTTACATTGCTTCAGGTTTCTTTTGAATACTTGCTAGCTTAACTTTTTGCTTCAAATTCCCTCTTTAAAACTTGCATGCATATGAAAAATTGAGGCAGACATTCAAATGCAGCACTGGGTTGAAAGTTGCATCAAGCTTTTGAAAACATTTTGCAGATTTGGTTTGAAAACAACTGCAGACATGCAGTTTTGATTTGCATTTGAAAAGGATACATGTTTTTTGTTTGAGAATTGTTTGAATTGAGGAATTGATTTTGTTTTGAAAACATATGCAGATTTTGATCACAGAAATGTTTCAGGTTTTTGATTTGAGCATTTGTTTTGAATTGAGGAACTGATGCAAGTTTGGGGAAAATGTTTTTCAGGAAAACAAAATTTGCAGAATTGTTTTGAGGATTGTTTGAAGATTTCAGGAAGTGAAAGTTGCATGATAGTTCTATTTTTCTTCTAGGCAAGAATACAAAATTTTAAAGAAAAAGAAAAATGAAGAAATATGGTGTTTATATAAGAAATTTTCAGATTTATTAAATTAAAAAGAAATTAGAAAATAATGGACACTTGTCCTAAATTGCATTAATGTTTAACACTTGTTGACATAGTGTTTTAGAACTTAACACATGTCAATTTTTATTTAATTTTATTCTAAAAGAAATTTAAAAGCCCCTTTTTAAATAATTTCCTAATGAACAAATATGTTTTCTTAATTTTAAAAATACTTTTCTATTTAAATATCTAATAAACAAATACATTTATACATTTATAAAAGTTTTCTAAATTTATATAAAATACAATCTTTAAAAAGAATGAACCAAATATAATTTAAATAAAAATTATATACAATGCAAACTCATTTGGAAAAAAATGCTATTTCAAAAGCCTTGTATTTATTTTATTAAATAAACACAAATCAAATTTATATAGATAAATTTCTATAAAAAGAAATAAAATAAATCTTATTTTTAATTAAAAACATTATCTATGTATTTTAAAACCAAACTATATTATCATTATATTTTAATATGTATGTATATATTCCTTGAATTCAAATTTATATTCAATTCAAAGTTAAATTTAAAAATAATTCCAACTCTAAAATCAATTTAAATAAGTATAATATCTATTTTTAAATAAGCTCATTTTTATTTACAAATAATCTATCCTATTTTAAAATCAATTTAAAATACACAGATATAAATATTTTTAAACACACTTATCAATTTTGAAACAATAAGCTAATTTAGAATTTATTTACACAATAAAATAAATATTCTTAATTCAAAACCAATTTATAACCATAATTAAGACATTATATTATTATTACTTGGTTAATTATCTTTGAAAATAACAATTTATCAATTTCAAATAATTTAAATAAGAGATTATCAACATTTTTAAACTCCTGGAAATTCTGGGATATTACACTGAGTCAAATCAAGATCTCTTGCTAGAATCATTGGACTTCATTGATGAAAAGCGCGAAGAAGCTAATTTAAGAGCGGTTGCGTACAGGCACTGAGTCGCTCGATACTATAATGAAAAAGTCCGACCGAGAATTTTTGGCGTGGGTGATCTTGTTTTGCAACTATTTTTCCCAGTTCCATCACATATGAGCCCCGCATGAGAAGGTCCATACGTCATTGAACGGAAGCTTGGAGAAGGAACTTTCAAGCTAGCGACCGTTGATGGTGCGACACTCCCCCGAGCATGGAATAGTGAACATTTGCGGCATTATTACACTTAGTTCATATCTTTCATATTTTAGTTGCATTTATTTCCAGCATGTTTTTATTCCTAGTTTATGGCATGAAAAAAGACGATTTAGCTTATTTGCATTAGTAAAGGCTTGAAGCCATTTTCTCTATGAATTGTCGATGTTTCTATGTATGATAATGCTGTGACAAATAACTAAAGAATACATTATTCTGCCTAACGTACGAATGCGCTCGAGCACTCAAAATCTCCGAGTCCCCGGAGTGCGGACTGGAGTACTCTGAGTCCCCAGAGTGCGGACCAGAGTATAAACGACTCAAAATCTCCAAGTCCTCGAAGTGCAGATTGGAATACTCTAAGTCCCCAGAGTGCGGGCTAGAGTATAAACGACTCAAAATCTCCAAGTCCCCGAAGTGCGGACTGGAGTACTCTGAGTCGCCGAAGTGCGGACCAGTATAAAGGACTCACCCTTGAGTGCGGACCGGAGTACTCGAAGTCCCCGGAGTACGGATTCGAGTATAAACGACTCAAAATCTCCAAGTCCCCGGAGTGCGGATCAGAGTATAAACAACTCAAAATCTCCAAGTCCTCGGAGTGCAGACTGGAGTACTCTAAGTCCCCGGAGTGCGGACCAGAGTATAAACGACTGAAATCTCCAAGTCCCTTGAGTGCGGACCGGAGTACTCTAAGTCCCTGGAGTGCGGATTCGAGTATAAATGACTCAAATCTCCAAGTCCCCTGAGTACGGACCGGTGTACTCTAAGTCCCCGGTGTGCAGATTCGAGTATAAGCGATTCAAATCTCCAAGTTCCCTGAGTACGAACTAAGACACAAATGATTTTAATTTATCAAACTCCTGAAATACGGACTAAAAAATATTCTAAGTGCTTGAAGCACGGAATGAAAAATGAACAACTCCCAAAGAATTTTCGAGCTATATGAAGATGAACCAACAAGTCTATGTTATTCACAACAGCTTGGATTTCAATCACAATCACTCAGAAAATTGAACGATAAGAGTCTTTTGAAAGACAGAAAAACTAAACTTTATTCAAAAATGATTTTCTACTACAACTCCTCCAAAATTTGGAGTCAACGGTCTATTTACAAGGACTGCGAAAATAGATAAAAGTAATTACATAACCTAAACTAACTCTCGTTGAACGAGAATATTACTTCTTGGATTTCTTTGACTTCTTCCCCTCCTTTGTCTTCTCAGACGACTCCTCTCCTATGTGTTTACCCATGGTAATTCTCTTTGATGGAGAGGTAGCGACCGAAGAAGTATGGGAACTTCCATTGGCCTGGACCCGCCAGGAAGGATAATTTTCAATGACTTGTTCAGGGGATAGTTTAAGTCCACAACTTGAGGCTCGACTTTGATCTTGACTGTCTCTTTCTTCTCCCTCTCAAGCAGTTCCTTCATGCTCAGTTTGGATGTGTGTTTAGAAGCTCCGGTAATCTCAACTTCATAACTCCCATCGATAGGAGAGGAAGTCTCGGATTTGTCCTCGTCAAGCGCTTCGATCAACTTAGCATCTGGACCAGGAGCCTCCCCTGCATGAGTAGCCTCACTTGTTTTTTCCTCCACCTCCTTGGCGACATCGCTCCTCGAAGTGGGCTTGGGATCATAACGGCCTGCACAAAATCATGAAAAACAAGCATTAGAATACAATCTTCCTTCATGAAGAACGAAGACTTTTGGAATCTTAAATGAAGAGTTATCTACCAGGTTCTGGCAAACACTCAGTCGTCCGAGGGGTTTCAACCTCTGGAATGTGAGACAGAATGTGGACGCCAAGGCCAGGGTCCTCCGGTTGTAACCAATATGCTGCTCAAATGGATCGAGTATCGGCCGAACGGCCGACTAAGTAGGCACATGAGCTAGAGACATAGCCCCGGATGGACCGGTAATAGCATCTTTCTCTTTTGATAAGGGGTAGCCTTTGCAATAAAGGGCTTTCACCGCAGACAGGTCTGAAGGCTCGTTCCCCTTAAGCTATTCCTTTATCAAAGCGTCCTCGTCAACCTCGTCGGTGTTAAGTTCAACCTTCTTGATTTCTACTAAGGTCTCCCATGCCTCGGCTAAAGATTCAAGATAGCCCTCGCCCAAAAAAGTTAAATTCTGATGCATGAGAACGCAGGCATTGAATTCCGCAATAAGCGGGTCGAACATGCTTTTGACTTCTTCCCTACCTTCTTCCTTAGCCGCCTCAAGACGGGAGTCGATCTCCGCAGATGCCATCTTTTTGACCTCTTCATGGGCTTCATTCTTTAGCGCCTCAATTTTGGAAAGCTCATCCTCAAGTTTTTCCTTTAGGAGTCGCGTAGCAACGATCTCGTCGCAATACCGTTGCGACTCTTCTTGGGTAGCAGTCTTCTCTTCTTGCTCTTTGCGGAGTCGCTCCTCAAGTTCTTTGACTCGGAGGCTGAACGCATCCCTCTCTTTTTGCACCGAATCTTTCTCCAAAGCTATGGCCCCATAGCATTGGAGCGCCTCGTCGATTTCTTTTTTGTGGGTTGATTCCAAACGAGTTACGGCTTCGGCGGTATCTTTGGCGCTCTACCGGGCGGCCTCAAGCTGAGATTGGTAAGACGCGAGCTCTTTGGGGAGCTTTGATAATGTCTTTGTCATGGATAGCCTCAAGCTTCAAGTGATCAATCTCATGCTGGCGCTCTATGGAGACTTCTGACACTTTTTTAGCAAGATGAAAAAACGCGTCATGTTGAACATATACGTTGTTGGTACAGGCGATAGCGCTCTGCTTGACATGTCCCGGAATATGATGAATCGTCTGAAGAAATTTCAGGCCATCAAAGAAGATTTTTGGGAATTTAGCCTTGAGCTCGTTCAATCTCTTCGGATTGTTGGATCTGCTGCGGGAACAAAAGGAGATGGCTTTGAAAGTTCAGTCCTCTTATGAGTATCCTGGAACTGTCGTGTGGTGGAAGAATCGAAGTGTTGATTGCGAGGAACATATGATTGCGACCCCTTATGGCCATGCTTATCTTTGATTTGCCCCGAGTGAGAAGGGGGCTTATGATGGTATTTGGGCTGATGATACGGTTTCTTCCGAGATAATGAATCTCGGGAATGACAATCCCTATCGACGTCGTCATCCCTATCTCGGCGTCTTCTGGAACCCGAGTCCCGTCCTGATTGATGGAAAATCGATGAACCGCGAAGGCGGTCAAGTCCGTGTGGCCCATGTCACCTGCGTAGAGTTTAAGTAACGACGAATTAGTAAAAAGTAAGGCAATGACAGAGAGTTCAAGTGCAAAGTGGAATGCGTGTGTTTGTGTCTGTCCTAGTGTTTCCCCCCGACAGACCGGTTTCTTTACTAATAGGAGTTTGTCCTCCCTCGCTTTGGGCTTGAACGTTGGCATCGCGCGAGTGGAGCTTAAGGGCCTCGAGATCGTCGAAACCATAGTTGAGCAGGTCGTCGGGTATCGTAAGGTTCGACAGACCTTTTAGAGAACTTTCCAGGTGCTGTGGGGAAGCTTCCTTCTCCGTTGGAATAAGGGTAACCTTAGAAGTTCCACCCACTTTCTCCTTCCTCGGCTTATACATTAGTTTCTTCTTCCTCTTCGAAGGGGAAGACGATGTTTCAATGTCGTGGACTTCAACTATTGGATCCTAAGGTGGACTAACAGTTTTGCCTTGTACTTCGGGCGTTTCGCTTTCCTTAATCTCCCTCTCTTCTGGTGTGTCAGGGGCGTTACGTATCGAAGACTCGGTCTGCTTTTTCCCTTTGTCAACGGTAGGCCTGGGTATGATAATGCCCTAAGGAAGGCTTATCCGGCGACCTTCCGCCAACAGTCGAACCTTGAAAGCGACTCATTTGTAATGAGAGTTTTGATGTCCCGTTCTTTGGCGGGAATGGCTCGAATAGCCTCGATGGCTTCAGAATATCCGGGACTCTCAGGACGTGGGTTAATGCCTGAAAAGATGAAAAAGGGTTAGAAAAGGTACAACTTCAACCAAACATGAGTGTTAGTCCAGGAAAAAGACTTACTTCCTTCCGCTCATCTCCTCGCAAATCCGGGATGACAGCGCACATAAAACCGTTCCTGTTTATACAGGGCGAATTTGGTCCATGCCCCGGTTAAGATTTGACATTTGTTATGCGGCCCGAGAAACATAAAAGATGGGTTATCCCTCCACTTCTTGATGCAATATATGTATCTGATATCGCCCGGAGTTGGAATCCAGGAAATGACACTCATGAAGAGGATACAGGTGCCGTAGATGAATGCATGGTTGTTCGGGTGCAGTTGCGACGGGGCAATGTCAATATACTGCAGCACGTCTCGAAGAAACGAGTTAAACGGTGGCACACTACCAACCTAGCACATGAATTTATTACAAGCTGTGCATCCGACTAAGGGCAAGTGTTGACGATCGTGCCTCGACGGAACTAACACGTCGTCAAAAGGGATTCCGTGGACAGAGCATATCCGACGGAGTGTACTTTCATTAATCTTCGAAGCCTATGAATCCACTGGGTTGTCCAAGAAAATTGCTGCCTCCAGAGCGTCGGGAGCCAAGTTATGAGCAGGGAAAGTTCACGGATTTGAAGTATCTGCGATTTTTTGTCGTGAGGATGGCCCAGGTCTGTCTGAGATTGTAGCAGAGCTAGATTTCTTAGACATCGCTAACGAAGATTGAATCTAACTGAGCACCTGTTTGAACTATACTTGAAAAGGTCGACATTAGACTTAACATAATAATTATTCCCCGTGTGGTGTGTGAACTAGTGTGACCATTCAAGTATAAGTGCTGAGAAATTATATGTCACAAAGTTGATGGTATAAAGTTGAGCTTTAACTGTCGTCTTCGAAGACCGTCATCACTAACCGTCTCTGAAAGCCAGCCTTGCAAAGTTTTCAATTTTGGACTCGGACATTGGCAAAAGCTTTTGTCTGTTTTTATTGATTTAAGCTCAGGCTTGTGATTATTGAAGCTACGAAGTTATCAGCCCATATTAATTCGATATGCCAGTATGCTTAGGTCCTTGTCCTTTTTTCGTCATATGATTAGGCAAGGTGAATAGATGAATTCGACGAGGGTTATGTTCAAGTTGGAACGATTTCGGCTGTTGTTATCAACTCATCAAGGGTCAAGGCCGAGCGACACATGAAACGCACGGCCTAAATGACGTTCGACCTAAATGCCGTCCGTCCTAAATATTGTTCGGCCTGAATATCGATCGGCCATTATTTTATTCGGCCATTATTCTGTTCGGCCATTATTCTGTTAGGCCATTATTCTATTCGGCCAAAATTCAAGTAACGATCGGCATAAGTATCAATCTTCCAACCCTTCTTATTCGTCGTTCGGCACGCGACAAATCGTTCCGAACCCTGCTTATGCCGAGCCGCTTCGCTCGGCATTCTGCCCTTAACATCATTTTTCCTCTTTTCCTCCATCTTTCCTGACCGGCATGGCCGAGTCCTTCTGCAAGTCATACCGAACCATGTCGATCGGCATCCTGCCCACTCCCTACTTCCTTTCTGTTCTTCCACTCCAACCTCGTTCAGCATGAAGGGGATCATGCCGAACCATAGCCATGCCGATCCATACTACTAGGCCTTATCTCCAATTCCATTCCCATGTTCCCTTATGATCACTCGGCATTAAAATATCATGCCGAGCCACAATAATGCACCTTCCACTTTCCTCTTCTCCATTCCACCCACCTTGAAATCATCTAAAAGCATACTAACTTCCAGCCCTAGGACGCGTTAGAACCTCAGCTCGTCTCCCTCATCCACACGCCTCCTACTTTCTACAATCTATGAAGGATTTACGCGTTCGAGTCATGTGTTATAATTCCTAATTTGAGAAAGTGATCGAAAGGTTCTTACCGAAGGGAATGTCAGGAGCTTGGAGGTCTGTGAGCTTAAGATTGGAAGTTGTTCGAATTTAACTTGGGAAGGAGTTGTACGAAGGGCGTGATGGATTCGAAGTAGGAAGGGAAGACGGGGAGGTGAATAAAACTTAAGGAAGGTAAGTTACGTGTTCTTGGAAAATAGCGGAGGTGAAAAGGTAAAAAGAGAAGAAGGAGTGGAGTGCAGGGTTTTATAGGGGAAGAAAGGAAGTCGAAGAGACGATGATCGGTAGAACCGATCAAAGCGCTTCATTCGTTCGGCATCGGCTATACTGTTCGGCATCCAGAGCGCTCGGCTTCGACCATGCTGTTCAGCATTTGAATGTCGTTCGGCATGCATTGCCTCACCCGGTATTCACAAGAAAACACCATCGAGAAGAATAATCCAAGGCTCAAAGCGAAGCACGAAGGACTCGCGATTCAAAGCGCATCACGTTGGATCACGTGATGCACTTTGGGGGGCAAGTGTTACCTAGAGATTTGACCAGGCAACTAGGCACTCGGCGTTTGCATACCGTTCGGCATCCCGAGTGTTCGGCACAACATACTTGGTTGGCTTCCAGGTTCGTTTGGTATAAATGGTTCGTTCGGCACAAATGGTTCGTTCGGCATTCAAGTTCGATCGGCTTCCAGGGACGTTCGGCATTCGGCATTGAGAGTCGTTCGGTATTGCATATCGTTCGTCATTAAGTACCGTTCGGCATCTATGGACTTTCGGTATGGCAGAGTCGTTCGGCATTCCATACTGCTCGGCATCTAGACCTTGTTCGGCACTCAACCCGTTCGACATAAATCTTTATCGGCATTCGAGATCGTTTGGCATCCAAAGGTGCTCGGCATTCATGCCTTGTTCGGCATTCGAGATCGGTCGGCATCCAGAGGTGTTCAGCATTCATGCCTTGTTCGGCATTCGAGATTGGTCGGCATCCAGAGGTGTTCGTTATTTATCCAATCTTGACCGGCTTCGATTATTGCTCGGCCTACACTCTCCACTCAGCACATCACTTCGTTCAGTATGAAGATATCGTTCGACATTTGCCATTCGGCATCTATGGATCGGCATACAGAACTCACTCTTTATGGGCCGAGATATTTAGTTACCAGGCCCACCAGGGAAGTCCAGCCCATCTTCGTCTATAAATAGAGAGGTAGGGGCACAGTGAAAGGGACCTTTTTTCAAGAACACCGAGGAGACTCTTCTGCATTCAAGCCTCATTCAAGACTTATCTTTTTTGCTTAGCAATTGTATTTAAGTAATTGATATACGAATTGTATCTGTAATCGATTATCAAGAAAAGTAATAAAGATCTACCTCAAAGTGGACGTAGGCAATCATGCTGAACCACTATAAATCTGGTGTTCATTTTTTCTGCATTTAAATTTACGTACTGTTCTCTGTTTAACTTTAGTTTCTTCATTAATCTCTCTACACGATCTCTCTTAAGGGTGTTAATGATCAATTCTGGTGTGAACACAAGGGTAACTCAATTATTCTTAATGATTTAAAAGGAGTTAATAATTAAATTAAGATAAATAGTTTTTCTTAATTAAGAATCTTTTAAGTATAAGTAATTAAGAAATTATTTAATTGATTTTAAATGATTAGTTAACAATTAAGTAATTAATTAGTGATTAATTAAAGATAATCACTTATGAATTAAGAAAGAGTAGTTACTTAATGAAGTAATTAAAGGGATTAATTACTCGGTGTAATTAATTAAGTTAATGTAGTTAATTTCATTTAATTAATTAAGTTTAATTTATTTAAAGAGAATTACTTGTGATGGGTTAAGTATAATTACTTAGTGTAATTAATGAAGTGTAATTACTTAGTGAAGTAATGGATAATTACGGGAAGTAATTAATTAAGGGAAATTACTTGATGAATAGTAATTAAAGATAAATTTCTTAGCGGAAGTAATTAAATATTAATTACTCAGTGTAATTGGAGGATTAATTAATGTAATTACTCAAGGAGTTGGTTTAATTAATGAAGTAATTAAGGATAGTTAACTTCTGAGTGGAATTATGTTTTATTAATTAATAACTAGGTTTTATTAATTAATACTGAAAGGATGATTGGTCTAAATGAAAGATTAATCAAGGGTAATTAAAGATTAATCAAGGGTAATTAAGGATTAATCAAATGGTAATTAAGGATTGATTAATTAGTAATTATGGATAATGAAAGGATGATTAATTAATTGGTTATAATTAATTAATGTTAAGTAATGTAACCTAAGTGATTAAGTTATTTATTAATTTAATTAGAGATGAATTAAATTAATTTAAAAGTGGTCAAGCTTGTTTATGAATGATTGAATGATGTTAAATGCCTTGAATTGGTTGATATCTTTGATATGAAATTATTTATGATATAATATGTTTGGTTTGAACTGTGATAATGTGGTTATCTATCAATGATGAATTGCTGTGTAAAAGTGACATTCGGTTTTTAAAAAGTTGAATTGGATTTAATTGAATAACTTGGGTTAAGAGGACATGAGATTCGAAGAGGCCGGAGTCGGGTATCAGTAAATACCCGGAACCACTTCGATTTGTAATCTACAAAATTCTTTATATTGGATATGTGGTATTAAACAGGCTGGAATAAAATGATTGTGTAATATGGATATTTAACTTGAAATTATTGTGTGGTAAATGTTGACTAAGAGAACTCGTAAAAGGGTATGAGTTACCTTGATATTCTCATGTGTTTCGGTTTGGTATTTCATATTATGTGGGTTTACTCATGCAGGTTTCCAGCCTGACGTGGGTGTTACTTTGATGTAATGCTCGGGTCAGACCGAGTATTACAGATTTTCAGGAAAGGATGTTTTGGAGTTCAAGAGACGAGCTGGATGGCAGGAACGTAAAGAGTGTTTCCGCTGTGATATATTTCTATATATCTAGGACATGTTGTTTTAAACTGTCCAGTGGTAATGGTTGCAACTCTGATGTATAAAATGTAAATGTACTGATACAGTTCTTCTTTGTAAAACTGTTATTTTATTTGATATTATATTTTGGTCCGCTGCGAATGTGAGATTCTGTGTTTCATTTCTATTTCTTTTTCTATCTCTTTTCTTCTTTTCCTTACTATCTGGAATTTCCGGGATCGAAAATTCTGGGTCGTTACATTTGGTATCAGAGCGAGGTTAAGCGAGAAGCTTGGCTCTGGTGGGTGCACTCATTAAGAATAGGGTCAACGGTACCCTAGAATGAGTTGAGTGTATATATATGAGAGCGTACTTGTTATTTTCTTATATAAAGATTTTAAATGATTTTATATAAGAATATATTTTGATATATAAAGCAATATTTCTTCCTAATAAATATTAAGGTAATTGGTTGTTCAATTATTGGAATTAAATTAAGTGGTAATAGAAACACAACCAAATTGAAATTAAATAAAGATAAGTTTGAAATGGATTCAATCCGAAATTAAAATCTTAAATTTGGGGAAGAGTTTCAGAATAAGATAACAATAAATAATATTATTTAATGTATTTGAATGAAAAGGTCCTATTTCAAACAAGAGTTGTTTCAAAATTTAAAGAAATTTATTTTGAATTAAAAACCAAAGGTTGTTTAAAATTTAAGGATAACTTGGTGTGTAAAGGAAATAATATGTATGAGGAATATACATAGTATCAAAGATGGTTTGAAATAAACTCTAAATGTTGAGTTCTAAATTTGGAATGAGATGTGATACCCAAAGTGATAAGTTTTTGAACTTATAAGTGGGAAGATTATTAATGTGAAGTTTAGAATTTGACATGGGAATTCAAATTGAGTAAGGTTAGCTGGATTAAGTAAATTAAATTCAACTTTGGGAAAGTTAAGTAATTTAACAAGCGATCTGAATTGGAAATGTATGGATATTTTAAAATAATTTGAATGATATCATCCTGTTGTTATTAATAATCTTTAAGATGAAATTGGATTTTTTTAAATGAATGAAGAAATGGGGTGTGGTAATATATCAGTTATTAAGATAAAATGGAATCGTTTTGGACTTAAGATTTGAATATTTAAGACAAAACTTCAAAGGTTTGGTTTCGAAATTGAAATTTGATGATAAATTGAATTTCAAAGATTTAGCTGTTTAAAAATGATTTGAATTATTATTTAAACTTTGAAATAGGTTAAAAATGGAATTTGGATTCAGAATTAAATGGTTTAAAGATATAAATTGATTTGATTTAAAAGGTTAAATCAACATTTAAAAATTTAACTCAAACTTATATAATTTGGGATGGTTTAAATTTGAAATTTGAATTGAATTAGTTCAAATTAAATTTGATTTGAATTAACTAGAATTGTGATTGAAGATGGATAAGTTTAAAAATTCAAATGGAAAATTTGAATTGGATTAATTGAAATGAAATTGAAGTTATTTAAATTGGAATTGAGTCAATTTAAACGGAAGTGGAAATTTAAATTGAATTGATGGGATTGGAGATTGGGAATTGAACAGTTTGGCTCTGGACTATTTTTAAAATAAATTATTTTAATATAAATCTATTTTTCCAAATTATTTACTATACAACTTTTCTTTTTAATCCTAAAACTATCTTATACTTGTTTTACAATTATTTTTGGAACTATTTAATAATTTTTCAACTGTTTTATAAACTAATTACTGTTTTTCAACTACTTTATAACTAATTTATATTTTACAACTATTTTGCAATTATTTAAAATTTCTATAACTATTTAACTATTTTCCAACTATTTTACAATTACTTAACTGTTTTGCAGCTATTTTACAAACCAATAATTATTTTTCAATTACTTATCTATTTTTAACCTTTCAAATTATTTTCTAAATTTAAGTTGAACATAGTTCAAACTGTTTATGATTGAATATCCATTTGAGATAGGGATTAAGGTGATAATCCAAGTGAAATTGAGGCAAATGTGAATAAGTAAATAGAAATCAAAAGTGGATGTGAATAGAAAGGAGAAATGATTTAGTTGATAATCAATGAAGATAAATACGTAGGATGTACGTATATTATTCTATTCGCATAGTGATTTGATTCAGATTTGATCACAGAATTTCGAGATAGTTTTATCGATCCGAGTTGGGATTTTCCACTCGATTTTCGACGGCGGATCTGGATATGGATTGTTGATTGATTCTGGATATTCCCTATCATAGTTAGGCTATGCAAGGAGAATGATGGTTTCTGATCAAGAAACCAGATCTGAGTTCACACTAGGAAGTCCGGTGGACGATACTAGTTCGAAAATGAAATTGTGTGATCAAGTGAGCGATCAAATTGGTATAGCGTATGGATGATATGTGTACAACGTATGGGTTTGAATGAAATTAATACTAGGGATTTGTGGGTAAGAACTGTAAAATGGTTTTTGAAATATATTTTGTGAAATATATGATGAAGTAAAATGGAAATTGGATATTTCTATGGTAGAAATTTACTTTATGGAAGTAAGTAATATGGTAAGTGACTTTATAGAATAATCAAGTTTAAATATTGATTTGGAATAAACAAAGTTATGTATCTTTGTTTATATATGATAAATCTCCCCTTGTTGAATCTATTGCCGGAAGGAAAGGATTTTTGAATATATTGGAAGTATAAAAGGAAATTCATACAAGTTTGAAGTGATCCAAAGATTTTTAAAGTTATATATATATATATATATATATATATATATATATATATATATATAAAGGATCTTATAAGAATGATTTTGAGAAAAGGTTTTTGGAACCTATGAATTTGGAAAGGCTTTTGATTTCTGGGAAATCAATTTTGGAGATTTAGAAAGCCTAATTGAGAATTATCGATTTTGGGATAATCGATTTTGTGAAAAGGAGATTTATATGAGATTCATACTAGCTGTATGATTTGGAAGATACTATATATGTATAGTATAAAGTGTTTTGAAAATGGATCTGGAGAAAAAGGAGCTCCCTTGGAATGAACTTCTCAGGAGTGCCATAGGGTGGTACTGCCTTGAACCCTAAGGGGGTATTCGAAAGTTGATTCTGTGAGGAGTCCGGACAAACTAGTTCCTGAGGATTATGTGTGTGGGTAGCGAAAGTCGAGGGCGCTAATGCCTATAGAGGCATTGGGTTATACTGTGATAACAGTGTAGCTCGATGTCACTGCGATCTACTACGGACCATAGCGAAAGTCGTGTGTGCTGCTGAGAGCCAACGGTCTACGTTTGATTTTGCCGGTTGGCAACGTAACATCGGTAGACTGCGATCTATGAAGACATATCGAAAGTCGAGTGGCCGTGAGAGCCTAAGGCTACATTGGACTTGACTGATGTAGTCTGCGACCTATGTCGGAGTGGAGAAGTTTCATTCTTTTGGCAACGAAATTCGAGGGAGCCGATGCCTACAGTTAATTGGGTTTTTGCTGTGATAGCAACGTAACCCTAGTTGTAGCTGCGATCTGTAGCGGGTTCCACGGCGTAATCGAGGGGCGGAGGCCTCCAGTTATCTTTGGATTTTTCCAGGATGGCAACGTAACCATCGGATTAACTGCGACCATGGATGGGGGTGACGATTTCCAGAGCATTCTCACCAAAAATATTTCCTCTATTTTCAAAACTATTTTCTATATTTTCAATAAAATATTTTCCAAGTATTTTCATTGGGTGTTGAAAATGGGTTTACTAAGTACTTATAGATTTTCAATCTTACGCCTGATCAACGTATGACCGAATCTCTATGAGAACATGGATAGACTTGTAGAAACATCGAGTTATAAAAGTATCTTTATTAAAACTATTTTGTAATATTACATAGATTTTAAAGTGTTTTAAAATCTTAATATAAAAAGGAGTTATAGTTTAAAAAGGTGATCAAAGAGAAATTTTTCTGACAATAAGCATTTTAATAAAATTCTGGCTTCGTTCTTTTCGTGGACGAAAAGATTCAAAGGGGGTAGGAATGTGATGACCCGGAATTTTGAGCAATATCAATAATCTTTATTAATAATTAAACTGACTTGATGATTTTACTCTTTAATTTGACAAATTTATTCTTTTAAAAGCTAATAATATTTAATTTGGAAATATGTAGTAATATCTTTTTAACAATTTAAATTTTGTTAGATTTATGTTTCAAAGCTAATCAAAATGTTTTCTATTTATAATGTGTGTGTGTGTGTGTATTGGTATATATATTGTAAATAGGAGATCTTTGAATTTAATAAAAGTTATGTTTTCAAATTGTAATATATATATGTATGTATATATTATGATTTAAAATTGTGTTTTAAAATTCAATATAGTAATTCTCAAAACTAATGTTAAAAATGTATATATTTGTACATATTGAGAATGGAAAAATATTGTTTTGAATTTAATAAAGTGTTTTCAAACTTTAAATATATATAAAGTTTGTAATTTGGAAATTACAATTTAACATAATCCTTTTTAAGTGATATTTGGAATTTAAATTTTAACAACAAGGATAATTTCTTATTTAAAAGATATATTTTAAGCTTGAATTTAAAATAAGATTTAAATTAGAAGTTTATTTGTTTTTAATATTCTTTCATATCTAAAATCCAAACATAAGGCAAATTTGGTTTGAAAATTTTATATAGAGTTAAAATAAATTCTTAAGCATATAAATATATGATACATTTAATTTGATCAAAGCATAAGTTATTTATAAATAATTGTTTACATGAAGTCACTTTTGTATATTTATTGAAATCTAAAAACTTAAAATTATAAAAAGATAAATACATTATATACATGTAAATAATATTACATAAATATATATTTGGCTTAAATGTATTAATAAAGACAAGTTTAACACTTGTAAGTACATTAAAGTGGGTTAAAGACATTTATACAATTTTATGTATATGTGTAAGCAAATTAACACATAAGTGGATAAGTGGCAACATCTCTTTGAGAATTAAAATTTAAAAATTTAAAAAAATATGAAAGAAGAGATTTGTTTTTCTTTTCAGCTGAATTCTTCTTTTCATTACAACTAAAATCTAATTCAAATCAAAAGAAGAAAAAAAAACTGGACACTTGGGAATTCAAATCGAAGATCAGAGAAAATGAAATTGAAAACTAAATCTGAGGCAAGAAGAAATGAAGGCAACTTCAACATCAATGCAAAATCTTCAAATGCAATCAGACAGGAAATCAACCAACAAGCAACTAAATTTAAACATCAAGCAACAAGATTTGAATTTCAACAAGAAAAAGAAATTCAAGAGTCTGGAACAAGTCTGGAAATCCAGAACAGGTTCTCTGTCTCTGTTCTAGATGCCTGGTGAGTAAACTAGATTTAAAAAAACAATTTTATAACTTGATTTCACTTTGGTATGTGAATGAAAATCATGTGTTAGCCTGAATATCTGGATTGAAATGGATGCATGTGCATGTGTTAGTATTGAATGCCTGTATATATGCAAAAGTGAACTCTGTTGTTTTTAACAGGGTTGGATTTCTCTATTTAATTCAATATCTCACCATTGAATCCTAATTAGCTTATGATTTGTAAATAGAAAATGTTTGAAATCATGTAACGTCACTCCTAAAAATAATTGTAGGAATTTAAAATGAATATTTGGCTCGAAAATTTCAAATTTACAGTAAAAATTTATATTGGGCCAAAATTTTATAAATTAAATTTTAAGAATCGACTTCATGATTGAATTCAATATAGAAAATCATGATTTTTGATGTATATATCATAATTTTTTGTTTGGGAATTAATGTGTTTTCTAGGGTTGAACGTGAGGGATGTTTTGATCGATTTCAGTCGATCGGCGGCAAGGGGTAGCTTGAAATTTGAGCCGGAGGTGGTTGAGTTGTCGACGAGGGTAGGAAAATTGTCTCGGTGGTGTATCAATGACCGTGATGGCCAGGAATGGTCAGAATAGGGTTTTATATCCTGGGTTCATCGTCGGTGTTCATTTGGGTTTCGTGATGTCAGGAACCGACCGGAGCCGATCGCGGGGTGGGCTGAAGACGCAGGAGATCAAGACGGAGCTATGGTGGAAGTGGCGAAGCCTCAGGAGGTAAGGATCGACGGAGGTGAGTGATTTTATGGCGAAGAAAATTTCCAGGCTGAGTGGGTTTGGGGTCGAATTCGATTCTCGATCGAATCATGGGAGTTGAGTGTTCGCGTATTGTTGCCGTGGTGGAAGTCGACTGGTCAGAGGCCGGAGTAGGGTTCGTCGGTGACCAGGGACGGTGTGCATGTGGATGTGCACGTTTTCGTGCATCTAGAATATTGGGTTTGGAGAAGGAAGTAGGTATTCGAGTTTGAGCTCGGGTAGGCTGGTGTTTTACTCGAAGTAGGTAGAATGTGAATGGTTCCGTGTTTTGATCGGAAAAGATAGGGGTTTTGCTCGAGTTTTGTGTTGGGTAGGTTTCAAGTTGTTCAGGCTTTAAGAATTGTACAGGAAGTATTAAGTTTTAAAAACAAAGGAATTTGATTTGCAAGTGTTTCTAAGTCTAAAGACAAGTTAAACCAGGTGTTTACTTATGGAGATAAATTATTTTCAAAAATAATTATTTTACAAGTTTCAAATATATTTAAATAGAGAAGTTTTTGAAGAATAGGAAAGTGGATTTCAAAATGACTTTGTGCTAAAATCTATTTAATAACTTTGAAAGTTTCAAAGATTTTAAAGGTTTAAATTAGATGTTTATATTGTTCAAATTATAATTGATTTCTATAATGTTTTATTTTTAAATAAAGTTTAATGATAAGAATTTAGTAATAAATTATAATAAAGAGTTTATCTTCAAGTGATTAAGAGTTTTGATTAATTTAAGATAGTTAATATGTGAAATTAACAAGGTAATTCAATTATTCTTAATGATTTAAGAGGAGTTAATAATTAAATTAAGATAAATAATTTTTCTTAATTAAGAATCTTTTAAGTATAAGTAGTTAAGAAATTATTTAATTGATTTTAAATGATTAGTTAATAATTAACTAAGTAATTAATTAGTGATTTATTAAAGATAATCACTTATGAATTAAGAGAGAGTAATTACTTAATGAAGTAATTTAAGGGATTAATTACTCGGTGTAATTAATTAAGTTAATATGGTTAATTTTAGTTAATTAATTAAGTTTAATTTATTTAAAGAGAATTACTTGATGATGGGTTAAGTATTATTACTTAGATTAATTAATGAAGTGTAATTACTTAGTGAAGTAATGGATAATTACAGGATGTAATTAATTAAGGGAAATTACTTGATGAATAGTAATTAAAGAAAAATTTCTTAATGGAAGTAATTAAGTGTTAATTACTCAGTGTAATTAAAGGATTAATTAATGTAATTAATTAAGGAGTTGGTTTAATTAATGTAGTAATTAAGGATAGTTAATTTCCGAGTGGAATTATTATTTTTTAATTAATAACTAGGTTTTATTAATTAATACTGAAAGGATGATTAGTCTAAATGAAAGATTAATCAAGGGTAATTAAAGATTAATCATGGGTAATTAAGGATTAATCAAATGGTAATTAAGGATTGATTAATTGGTAATTATAGATAATGAAAGGATGATTAATTAATTAGTTATAATTAATTAATGTTAAGTAATGGTAATCTAAGTGATTAAAGTTAGTTATTAATTTAACTAGAGATGAATTAAATTAATTGGAAAGTGATCAAGCTTGTTTATGAATGATTCAATAATGTTAAATGCCTTGAATTGGTTGATATCTTTGATATGAAATGATTTGTGATATAATATGTTTGGTTTGAACTGTGATAATGTGGTTATCTATCAATGATGAATTGCTGTGTAAAAGTGACATTCGGTTTTTAAAAAGTTGAATTGGATTTAATTGAATAACTTGGGTTAAGAGGACATGAGATTCAAAATGACCAGAGCCGGGTATCGGTAAATACCCGAAACCACTTCGATTTGTAATCTACGAAATTCTTTATATTGGATATGTGGTATTAAACAGGCTGGAATGGAATGAATTGTGTAATATGGATATTTAAGTTGAAATTGTTGTGTGATAAATGTTGACTAAGAGAACTCGTAAAAGGGTACGAGTTACCTTGATATTCTCATGTGTTTTGGTTTGGTAATTCATAGTATGTGGGTTTACTCACGCTGGTTTCCAGCCTGACCGGGATGTTATTTTGATGTAATGCTCGGGTCAAACCGAGTATTATAGATTTTCAGGAAAGGACGTTCCGGAGTTCAAGAGACGAGCTGGATGGCAGGAACGTATGGAGTGCTTCCGCTGTGATATATTGTTATATATCTAGGACATGTTGTTTTAAACTATCCAGTGTTGTGTAATGGTTGTAACTCTGATGTATAAAATGTAAATGTACTGATACAGTTCTTCTTTGTAAAACTGTTATTATATTTGATATTATATTATGGTCCGTTGCGAATGTGAGATTCTGCGTTTCATTTTTGTTTCTTCTTATATTTCTTTTCTTCTTTTCCTAACTATCAGAAATTTCCGGGATCGAAAATTCTGGTTCGTTACACCTTGTTTCATCACGGTAATAACTGTTGCAATCTTTTCCAACGGAAATATCCGTTGGAAATTTCTAACGCTAATAGCCGTTGTAAATTACCTCATAAAAAGTGTTACAAAATGAACTATTTTGTGTTTTGAATTCACATGAAGATTAAACTCATCATGATATTGAGGAAGTTGGACCAAGAAGAAGCGTAAGGGCTAGGACTTCCAAGACGTTTGGTTCGGATTTTTTCACCTATGTGTTAGAACACGAACCTCAAACGTAGAAGGAAGCAATGTCATCTTCTGAATCTTCATGTTGGAAAGAATAAATCCAATGTGAAATTGATTCAATTCTAAGTAATAAAACTTGGAAAATTGTTGATATTCCACCCGGAATATAACCTGTTGGTTGTAAATGGATTTTCAACAAGAAAATGAAAGCAGATGGCTCTATCGACAAGTATAAAGCCAGAGTAGTAGCCAAAGGATATCGTTGAAAAGAAGGAGCAGACTTCTTTGATACATATTCGCTGGTAACACGAATAACCTCTATAAGAATGCTAATAGCAATTGCATCGATCTATAATCTAGAAATTCATCAAATGTATGTAAAGACATGATTCTTAAATGGAGATCTCGATGAGGAGATCTACATGGAGCAACCTAAATTTTTGTTTCCAAAGGAAATGAAAACAAATTCTGTAGATTAGTAAAATCATTATACAGACTAAAATAAGATCCAAAACAATGGCACGAAAAATTTGATAGTGTCATGATGAGAAATGATTTTTGTATAAATGAATATGATAAGTGTGTTTATTATAAACAAATTGGACAATCATATGTGATGATTTGTTTATATGTAGATGATATATTAATATTTGGTCCAAATACTCGGGTAATAGAGACCATAAAGAAGATGTTAATTAGCAATTTTGATATGAAAGACTTAGGAGTTGCAGACGTTATTTTGGGAATCAAAATAATAAGAACACCTAATGGAATTGAATTGTCTCGGTATCACTTTGTAGACAAAGTGATTTCATAATGTAAAAATTTTGGAACTAAAGGAGTAAGAACACCTTTTAATCCATCAGAAGTACTGCATAAAAACACCAATGAGAGTGTAATGCAACTGAAAAACTCTCGCGTAATAGGATGTCTCATGTATCTCATGAATTGCACAAGACCAGATATAGCTTATGTAGTAAGTCGACTGAGCAGGTATACAAGCAATCCAGGAAAGGAACACTAGAAAGCACTAATGAGAGTGCTTGGATATTTAAAAAAATCGCACAAATTATTCCTTACATTATGGAAAATATGATGCCGTCTTAGAAGGATATAGTGATGCAAACTATATTGCTGATTCAGAGGAATCAAAATCAACGAGTGGTTATGTATTTACCTTAGCAGGGACAGCAGTGTCATGGAAATTCATTAAACAAACATGCATAGCTCGATCCACTATTGAATCGGAGTTCATCGTTTTAGATAAAGCAGGCGAAGAAGCAGAATGGCTACTTCACTTTTTAGAGGATATTCCGTCTTGGCCTAAACCTGTTTCGACAATATGCATATACTGTGATAACCAAGCAGCATTAAGAAGAGTGCAAAACTTTGTGTATAATGGAAAGTCACGACATATTCGTCGACGCCATAACACAATTAGGCAGTTACTCTCAATTGAAACTATTTCCATAGATTATGTGCGAACAAATGATAACCTAGCAGATCCATTTACTAAAGGTTTATCAAGAGAGAAAATTAACCGCACTTCGAGGGGAATGGGTTTAAAAGCCTAGACCAACAAGAGTTAACTTATACGGAAATCTATCCTTGCGACTGGAGATCCTATGGACTAGGATCAATAGGCAAACCTGTTCTGAATAACTCAAGACGTAATGCATTTTTTTGGACTTAGTCCTACTCCATTTCTATGGTACACAAGATAAATGCATGCCTATAGAAGTATTAAAAGGACAAAACTATGTTTTTTAATGATGACCATATCTTGAAAATAACAGGTGGGGTGTATGTAGGATACTCTTAATTGTTGTGATCACCTATATTAGTGTAAGCTGGGTCGGCTCTATGAGAATATTAAAGGCTTTTATTCTCTAAAAGCACTCGCAGAACCAAAAATCATTCAGGACCAAAATGAACACAACCAAGAGATTGAATATGATGGGAAATAATGCTTGATAAAGCTTATTGTCTGGTTATACAATAATGGCTAGCAGTTCAAGATGAAATATTTCATCGATTGGCCAAGTATATCTGATAAGTTTTAACTAGAGAAAGTTCAAAGTGAAATATCTACTTATCCTAGATATAACATTATTTTCATATGAACTATGTGATATTACACTTTGTGTGGGGGAGACATATATCGTCATTCATGTGGGGGATTGTTAGAGTTCTCAAAATAGTGAATGAGATATATCCCACATTGCCAAAAATAAGTCCATTTTCTTGCTTATATAGTGTATTCTCAATCCCTATATTTGACCTTAAGGTTAGGTAATTTTGTGCGAGGGGGAAGACTTATATGGCCATGGACTAACACGCATGCGGCGCCATCGCCCAACCGACCGAACCGGGCCGGGTGCGGGTGCAATAAGAGTGGACAATGTTATATTTTTGCTGCACAGAGGTGAATAGTTTTCTACTGTTTAAATTCAAATATAACCGACTATTGGATTGGACGCGATTGTTGCAAACCGCAACATTTTTTGGCCGTTGCAAACGAAGAGACGCGGCTGTTGCAAACCGCAACAGTTTCTGGCCGTTGCAAACGAAGAGACGCGACTATTGCAAATAGTGGCATTGCAAATGAAAGGAAGCGTCTGTTGCGAACAGTAACACTTTTTGGCATTGCAAATGAAGGGATGTTACTTTTCTCAACGGATGTACCCACTGGAAATTCGGCTATAAATAAAGAGGAAACCTGATCGCTTTCCTCGCTCAATTTTAGTTTCGATTTTTCTCTTCTTCCTCTTCGTTTCTTAATATCTACAATCCATTGCATATCACACAGAAGATCGTACACATCACAATCTCGAGAAGATCACGTCTGTTGTATCTTGGGAGACTTTGAATAAAGTCTTAAGGAAATTATTACGCAAGCCTCAGACGAAATTTCCTTCTTCAACCAGTTAGATTTTTAGTTGATATATATATATATATGTGTGTGTGTGTGTGTGTATATATATATCGTTTTCGTTTCTGCGTTGTACTATTTATTTAAATAGTATAAGGTTTGATTTATCGCTATAATTATTATTGCTATAGTCGTTAGTTTGTTGTTGTAATCAATTACAACATAATTATTGTTAAAATAACTAATACAGAATTCCAAAGTAGTGGAAATCTGAGTTGTAAACTTGTGAGACAAGGATTTTATTGATTAGTCTCTGTTTTGGTATGCTAGATGTATAACAATTTATGCATGAATTTGAACAATTATGTTTTCAGTCATAATTTTTCCCCATTTAGTCCATCAACCTTAAACTAGAAATATTTAAACTTATTTACAATGTTTTTCTAATTCACTAATTTTAAATTAATTTCCCTGTATTTTTGGTGTTAAATTTACTCGGTTTGTGATTTTGTGTAATCAAATTTTAGCTACTCTTTAGCATAATTATCGATGCGTCATATCTATGTTCTGTGACCCACCCTTTAATGTCATATATTAGTCCATTGATCTTTGATTAAGGTATTGAGTACAATATTTAGTTCATAATTACTTTATATAATTTGCTAAAGGTTTTTCTAAATTTGTTTATTATTTTGCTTATGCTTATGCGTTCTAGATGATTGGAAATCTAAAAATAGAGAAACAATCCTTGAATTATGTAAACATATATGTCAAATAAACTTACTTCCATAATTTACATTAACTAATAATTTAAATCACTATAATTAAACTTTATTACTGTATTTGATATAAGTTATACAAAATTAGTACATGTCTATACATCATAGGATCCCTTGGTTGTGGACTCGGTTGTAATTTTGTATTTGATTCTGTCTAAAAGAAGAAAAAATATGATGCTCGCTATGTGCTTTGATTAAGGTTATGATTTTAGCGTTTAGTTCGTGGTTTTGTACTTAGTGTTTTCTATGATTTTTTTGTTTCTATTTTGTTACTTACACATACGATAATTTGTAGAGAACTGACAATTTCAATTGAACAAGACGGGGACTAATAATCCATGACTTGAGCAAACATATATGTCAAATAAACTTATTGACATAACCGCTTTTTATTCGAATTTAATTACTAAAAATTATGTTTAGTAAAAATTATTATCGTGTTTTTTTTAATACAAGGTAAATAAGACCCGGCCCATAACAAAAAATAAGAAAACAGATAAACACCCGAAAACAACAGACACTTAGAACCCTATAAAAGTTTTTATCTACTCGACATATCTCATTCCACCGCTGCTTCTATTTCAAAGAAAACAATGGCCATTCGCCAAAATTTAGTCTTCTCTTCCTCCCTTCTTCACTCCGCTTGCCTCTTCTCTTTCCCAATACGATAGCCCCTCATTAAACTTTCCCCTCGTACCATCCAGCTCTTCATCAGTGAAGATATTCCTCTGGATAGGGTTGAATCTAGGAAAATCAGCAGATCTGTTGTCAACAAGACTCAGATCTGTTGATTCCTTCCTTTGAAATGTAGCACGATCTCCATTTGAGGTCTTTTCAGAAGTGTAATCTCCAGAGATAAGTTTATTGGAAAAATATAAAGATCTGTGGTCAGAACATCTCTGATCTATTATGTCGCCGTTCTGGAGGTCCATATGAGCTCTTTTTGAAACACTATCAAAAGTATATTCTTGAGATAAGTGATTGCCCGTCTGTAAGTTATTCGGGTAGGCTAAAATAGCTCTAAATGCTGACTCCCTGCTTCAGTATTCCAGTCTTCGGCTAAATTTGCAAATGTGGTTTGGTCTTCCACTTTTTTCTTCGATTTATATAGCAGAATATTACTATCAGTTTCTATTATTAGCATTTCTGCTCTTTACTGCTGCTTGTTTTATTATGGGAACGTTCATTTCTTTCCCTCCATTCGTAGACAGCCGTAGTAATTAATATATGAGCTAAATCTATTTCCATAGAATTTGCTTTAAATTTGAAATTTATAAGATGGATGGCTTGCTTGAGATCCACTTGTCCACTGTTTTGAATACCCAGTTGGCTTGTACATGATTCCATATGAAATATGAATAACTGCATTCAAAAAATAGATGATGAGAAGTCTCATTTTCTAGATTGCATAGAGAACATAGTGAACTAGAGTTATTGAACCATTTGTTAATTTTGTCCCAAGTTGGCAATCTGTTATTTAATGCAAAAAAAGTGCAGAATGCCATCTTGGGACTATTCACCATGTTCCAAATGCAATCATACCAATCAACATTGTTTACTTTATTTCTAATAGTATTCCAAGTATTTTTAAAAGAAAACTTCCCATTATTGCTTGCTTTCCAGGTCCATTAATCACTATCTGCACTAAAATCAATATGGATTTTACATATTCATCTTTGTGAGAGTTAGTAATGGGATGAAGATGAGGTTGCCATTGATTATTTTTAATAATAGATGGCACTATTGCATTAAGGTCGCTAAAATAACTAAATTACTCGAGCCTACTTTATTAACAAAAGAGTCATTTTTGTACCAAGGGTCAAACCATAGGCTAGTTTCTTCACCTAGCTTAAATTTTCTTTCTAAAATAGACTTACCAATTTCTTTACAATTTAAAATTTGTTTCCAAGTGCTAGACTGATTACTGTTTGGAACTATGTTCCCAAAATTATCCTTTCTAAGATACTTCGCTTTCATCCATCTAGCCCATAAAGAGTCTGCACTTAAAAATCTCCAAAATAATTTTAAATGACATGTAAGACTAAGGTCATTCATATTTATGATACAAGCCCTCCCTCACTTTTTGGTTTGCAAACTTTATCCCAACCGAGTTTATGATATTTACCCCTACATAAAAAATCAGCACATCTTTTTTCAATTTTTTTAATAGAAGCTGCAAGAATGTGAAAAGTTTGTAACTAGCAAAGAATAATAGCATAGATCACTGTTTTGATTTACTCTGATCTTCCTACAATGGAAAGAAGTTTACAAGACCAAGTTTCCATTCTTTCTTGTATTTTATCCAATAAAATGGAACAGTCCGAGTCTTTGAGTTGATTTACTGACAAAGGTAGCCCTAAATATTGAAAGGTTGCCCTCGGTAACTTTTAACACATTTAAAAATTCATTTTTGTATCTGCTATACTTACTAGAATAAGCTTTACTTTTATCCATGATAAGTTGTAACTCTACATTATTGTTCAGCCTATCAAAAGTATTTTTAATAGATATTGCAATTACTTTGTTAGCCTTTACAAACACCATTAGATCATCAGCATAAATGAGATGACTTATATAAGGTTGAACTCTATTAATAGGGTTAATATTCCCCTTAATAGTTTCTATGTCCATTAATATAGAAAAGTATTCCATAACTATTGTGAAAAGATTGGGTGACAGTAGGTCACCTTGTCTAATACCCCTATTACTATTTATGAAACCTTCTGGTTTACCTTGAATTAGAAAGGAAAAGGTAGGGGTGTTAATACATTCCATAATCAGGTCACAAAATTTAATAGGAAACCCCATACATCACATTATATGACAAACAAAATGTCTATTTACTTTATCATAAGCTTTCTGTAAATCTATTTTGAGACACACATTATTACTATTCTTAGTATTAAATTTTCTCACCATCTCACGTGCTAGCATAGAATTTTCAGATATTAATCTACCAGGTACAAAAGCACTCTGGTTTTCAGAAATTAAAAAAGGCAGAAATATTTTAATTTTATTACTTAGCACAGTGGATATGATTTTATAAATGAAATTACAACAAGATATGGATCTATAGTCACTAATATTAGTGGGATTTTTATTCTTAGGTATTGGAGTTACAAAAGTATAATTGATACTTCTCAAAATTTTACCTTTAATTAGAAATTCATTTACAACTTCATAAATTTGATTTTTTATATTGTCCCACTGATTTTTGTAAAACTTAGCATTAAACCAATCAGGGCCAGGACTTCTATTATCATCAACATTAAAAATAATATAGTTTATTTCCTTTAATGACACAAGAGCAAGTAAAATATCAGTAGCTTTATCTTTCAAGATATTCTTGCATATAATATGAGGAATTTTTTTTTCAATATTCTCAGAAAATTATAATTTCTCATAGTACTCAATAGCTTCTTTGACAACTTTTCCATAATCATTAGAAAGATTACCACTATTATCAATAATGTTCCCAATATTATTTATATGCTTTCTACTACTCATTTTAGCATAAATTTTTTTAAATAGTCATCACCTAAAGTTAGCCAGTCTACCTTTGCCTTTTGCCTAGCATTAATTGCATTTTTATATAATTCAGTAGATAACCTTTCTCGATTCTTGAAAAAATTGCCGGCTATAGCAATATCTTTCGGATTGTCATCTGCAAGATTTTGTAAACATTTTCCTTCCTTTCTTAAATTAGTTAGATTATTATTATTATTCAAATAATTATTTTTATCCTAATTTTTAATATTATGTTTCACATTTTTCAGAAGCATACTAAATTGTAATTGTTTAGTACCGTTATAAGAAAAATTTAGGCTATTATCCATCAAAGTTTTATAATTCTCGTATGATCACTTGAATTTTGTTCCAAAGCGGAGCAAACAAAATTTGGGAAAATGTTATAAAATTCTTTATTGATTAAAATTCTATCCAGCTTACAGTGGATGTTCTTAGCTAAATCAGATTTCCATGTATACTTATTCCCACTAATAATTGGTTCAATAAGACCAGTGTCCATAAGAAAATTATTTAACCTTTCAATCTTACTTTGAGGAATTTTATTACCTTCATTTTTTTCTGATACATGAAAAACAGTATTAAAATCACCCAAAATAATCCAAGGAAATTTATAATTTAAATTTAAATTTTTTTTAATTTACACCATAAATCATTTCTTTCGCTTTCAAAGTTACTACTATAAACACTAGTAAGTTGAATAAGAAAGCCACCTGTATTTTTAAATTGACAATCTATAAACTGCTTGTCTTTATTAATTTTTAAGTTTGTCCAAATATTAGAATCCCATATAATTATGATTCTACCTTTACAGTTACACTCATTATTATTTACAGATTTCCAGTTGTTAGACAGCGTATGACAAAAAATTCATAATTTTCATTATTCAGTTTATTTTCTAAGAGAGCAATTATAGTAGGTTTATAAGTGTTTATCATATAGAAAATATCAGACTGTTTAGCAGGGGAATTCATACCTCTGACATTCCATGCAAGTATAGTCATATAGAAATAAAATAGAATAAAAGTAAAGTTAGATGGTACCTGACACTGTAGTACCCCTACCCCTTCTCTTATTATCTATCTTAGCTTTTGGTCAAGTAGACATTTCATCCCATTCTGGATTGATCGAGATGTATATTTGTTTGAAGGCTTTTTTCTCTTTATTTCCCTTTAACTTACCAGTTGCTTTTGGTTTTGGGATATGTAAAGTAGATATATCAAACTGGTCAGTTGCATCATCCATTACTGATTCATTTTCTACATTTTGTTCTAATTCAAGAACCATAATCAGAGAAATATCAAAATTAGCTATGCAAGGCATGGCTGAGTCACTAGGGTCTGCTATTACAGCCAGCTTAGGGGGAGAGAATTTCTTGCGAGGCAATGTTGAGTTGATGCCCACCCTATCCTTAACTTCTGCAACAAATTCCAAAGGAGACTCCTCTTGCATTCAACTATTCCAAGTCCAGCTATTATTTGATGCAAGATATTGTATATTTTTATACCAACATTCTCTGTAGCTAAACATGGCTCTGAGATAGGAGGGGTTTTAGAGCTAAAGACCTTTTTAATAATACTACCCTCCTCTGTACTATGCTGGTTCGAAACAGTTGAACTTTTCTCAAAGTCTTTAAACTGATGAACTTCCATGGCTGTGATCTGATCAACTTGATCGATAAGCGCCTCAGGATTATTTCTTGATCGGAAATGATACAATCTTGGCTGATTCGATATTGTCTTTTCGCCTTTTTGACTGGTTTGTTACTTCTATATTGAGATTTGGTTCTTGAGTTTCAACTGAACTATTTTCTTGAAAATTGTCTCTATTTTGATTACTAGTTTTGGGTATCCACATCTATTTTGGGTTGCACTGTTCTCTAGTGTGACCTAAACATTTACAGATACTACATTTCGGTGGAACCCATTCGTATTCCACTTTTTGTATAATGTTTTCACTGTTATAGAGAGCGATATTGATCTCCTTTGGAAGTTCATTAGTCGCAGATACTTCTATAAGAAGGCGAGCATAATTCAATCTCGTCTTTAAGGTAGTAGATGCGTCCATTTTAATGGGTTTTCCTATGATACTCGCCATGACGCTAAAAGCCTCTCGATCCCACAATTTAAGATTTACACTGGGTAACTTTACCCAAATTGGCATAGTTGACAGTAAATCTCTGTCCAGTTGCAAAGATTCGGACCACTGTCTCATGATGATGAGCTTTCCATTGTAAAAATATGGGCCATTTTGGATTATTGTATTGCAGTCTTGAAATTCTTTGAACTTAACAAGAAAGAAACCATTTTCTCTAGAAAAGATTTTAAAATCCCCAGTTGGTTTCCATACCCGTTTAATATATTCTTTGAAAAACAAAAGGTAGGGTTTGGTACCTACAATATAGACAATAACAAAATTATTCCAGCTTTCTATGGCTCTTTTGCAAACCGCTTCCTTCACCAAACCATATTCCTTGTTATTGATCTTGATAGGTGCAATGGTTTCAAGACTGCAATCGTCTTATTTTGGTTCCTCGGATTGCTCTGAGACAATATCATCCCATGATTTATGTCCTTATTCTTTATTCAGAACAAAACTTGCTGGTTTACGAGGCTGAAATGGTTGTTTTGCCTTGATCTAATTGGAGAAGGTCGGTAACACACCCTCCTTCTTCTTTGAAACGCCATTACTGTTCAATAGGGCTAAATCATTTCTGGACTGGTATCTTCTCTGTGATCTTGATTGGACCAATTGAAAGCCTTCATTGTCGATGATGATACTCACAGCCAATTTTATGATGTGAGACTCAGGTAGTCTATCCTAATGTGTCGGATAGAGAAGATTAGAAAGATTTTGAGGAGGAGGAATAGTTTCTCTCATGGCAGAAAGAAAACCCTAAATTTCTTTGTTTTTTCATTTAACCAATAATTATCGTGTTTGCTTATAAACAAAACACTTATATGATGAAAAGACTGCATGTTATTTAATTGGTGCACGGGTGGTAGAATCTAGGTTATGGGATAAGTTGAAAATATTTAATCTGGTCTTGTCATTATGCATTAAGTTTTACTTTTGTTTGAGTCTATATGTATAAATATTTCAAATAACGAGGCTTTCCATCATATTATCATGAATGCTTGAAATTGTATTCAAGAGCTAAATGTATGCTAAAACGTGTGCTCTTTTATAGCTGAGTTGTAAGTTTTATGTATTAGTCTTTATATGAATTTCAAAATTTAGCATAATATCAAAATTATTGTGAATGTTACATCTTATAACATCATTCCTTTTTTTGAAGCAGTTAAACCTCAAGAAAAGAAATTTGGTGATCTGTCAAGGAATATATGTTTACTCGGTAAGTCATTTCATCCATTTTTGTTTCTAATTTCATATATTTTCATTCGAGTAACATGTAGAGGAAAAATACGAGACTTGGATATTGTAAGTAGTAAATGCCAATGCAGTATTATTTTATCGCTCTTCCCACATGAAGGTTAAAAAATAGTATTTTGGATATATTTGCTTGACATTACTCAAATTGGAGCATGATCTCTGTACTGTTGCAAGAATAACTTTACCTTGCACTTTTTACATATTTTTATAGCATAAGAGCATCTCCAACTGATCCAAAAATATCACATCCGCATCAAAAAACAACTCCAACATCGTGCACATTATCGAATAGTGTGGAAATGGAGGATGAAAGGCTGGAGATCTCGGATCATACGAGGCGCATGTTAAACATGCGCCTATATACCACGCGCCTGTTGAACAGGCGCCTCACAGTGAGGCGCGTGTTCAACAGGCACCTGGTATCTAGGCGCCTGTATAACAGGCGTCTTTAATTCTCCCCCCAACGGCTCTCTCCAACGGCTATATTCCACCTTCAAATACAACTGCAATCATCTTCTTTCCTTCACAACCAATTTCTTCATCCATCCTAATTTTTTACTCTCACTTATCGCAACTGGACATGTACTTCGATTTCGACGCCGATGCTGCAAGGTCCAGTTTTGAAAACTACGATTTACAAGTCGTTACAGTTTCGATTGGGGGAGAGGTATTTAATGCAAGTTGGAGCGCTGCGGAAGACTACGATCTTTGCTACGTTTACTGTGCACTCTCAGTCGATCCTATTCGATGGGCCGATCAAAATGGTGTGACTTTTTAGGGCAAAATTACTAATTGCTACAATCGGAAGAACATCGATTGGAAAAAAACATTATCTTCAATCAAATGTCGTTATGGAAAAATCAATCGTCAAACGCAAACATTCAATTCTCAAACTTTCAAGATAAAGCAAATGAATCCTAGTGGATTTGAAAATGAAACGCATTTGGTAAGATTTAATATAATTTCATTGTCTGCTTTTTATTATAGTTCTCTAACTATACTAGTGTTTTTTTATTACAGAGAACGGACGCAAACAAGTTGTTCGAAAAAATCTATAAACCTTATAGTAAACAAGCACCGCATTTTTATCAGTTCATGCATGTTTATGACATGTTGGTCAAGCATGTCAAATGGAAATCATCGCTTCAGAAAACCGTTCAACAAGTTCAATCAAACAGTGGTCGTGGTAAAACGCCTAGAGTTGGAGAAAGCTTTAGTCCTAGGGAATCGCTAGGAAGCTATGGTTTAGGATCAGAAGAAGACCCAACCCCTATCGAAGATCATTTTATTAGGCCACAGGGAGCAACCGGCCAAAAAGAAGCAGACTGCTGGAGCGGATCAGGTAGAAATTAAAAACTCTTACTTGAATCTGAAGATAGATTTAACCGGGCAATGGAAACTCGAGCAATTCAACATCAAGAAAAGTTGTCAAGAATGGATCAACTTCTTGCTAGAAACTGGTAAAGAGATGAAGATACAATAATGTTCATGGATACGTCACACATGTTTGTAGAACAACCGAAGTATACAAAGCAAAGAAGAAGAGAAATTATAAGACGTAGACTTGAAGAGGGTCGTTAATTGAATTACCGTTTCTGCAACCTTTGTATCTTTTAATTACCGTTGGTTGTATTGTATTATGAATGCGAGCAATTATTAATATAAGTATTTTTATTGAAATTGCATTACATTGAAAAAAGATTATAACAACATTACGTTAATTAAACATAAACAGATTACAATAACAATAATAAGTAACAACAACATGAACAACTGTAGGAAAAGTAACAAGAGAAATATAGTTTCACCGATTTCCAGAAAAGTTTCAAAGATGATCTATGAGATCATTTTGCAGTCTTCGATGCAGTTGAACACTACGGTAGGACATTTGGCTTTCTATACGAAAGTCGAATTCTAGTGCGCTTCCAATCATATCATTGCGCCAAACAGGCAGTGGTGTTGGAGCAACCTCGTAAAAGTAATCTTCTTCCATGTCTCTTTCATCCTCTATAATCATATTACGTAAAATAACAAAAATGTATATTATTTTGGTCATTTTAAATGGTGACCAAAGTATGCATGGATCATTGACTATGGAAAATCTAGATTGCAGAACCCAACTGCTCTTTCAATGTCTTTCCTCTGGCCTTCTTGCATCGCTGTAAACTTTGATTATTTATTGTTTGTGGGTTAGGAATTGTCTTGACAATGGTACTCCATTTAGGATATATAACATCGCCAAGATAATATCCATGATCGTACGTCTTACCTTCTAAAGTAAAGGTACAAGGAGTTGATCTACCATTTGCTAAATCATTGAACAATGTAGATCGTTCAACTACGTTAAGATCATTGTTCGAACGCGGCATTCCAAAAAATGCATGCCATATCCATAAGTCATACGACGTTACGGCTTCAAGAATAATAGTGGACCTACGAGACTTACCCTGATAAGTTTCAGCATATGCCTTTGGACAATTCTTCCACTCCCAATGCATGTAGTTTATACTGCCTAACATTTCAGGCCAACCTCTACTACCACGCATATTTAATAACATTGCTATATCTGCCTCGTTCGGTCTGCGTAAGTATTGATCACCATAAATGTTCATGATAGCTTGACAAAAATGCTCTAAACACTCTAATATCGTGCTTCCATTACTTTCAAATTTTCATCAAGCGCATCTGTCGGTCCTGCATATGCAAGCATTCTTGGTGCAGCTGTCATTTTTTAAATTCCAGTCAATACCTGTGGCGTCGCTATAGCTGAAGTAAGTCGATGCGAAACAGTAGGGGGCAATTCGTGCAAGGATCGAAGATCGTCTAGAGTTATGGTAGCATCAGGAGAGACATGAGTAGGTCCGATATTGGCATCTGTCGCATATTGAGCAGTCCGTCTACCAATTTTGACCAGACGGGACGACATCTAAAGGCAAAGTAAAATAAAAGAAATTAACTGAAAAAAGGGTGAAAGAGGTGGAATTGAAGGAGAAGTGGGGTTGCGCCAGGCACTTGTTGAACAGGCACCTAAAGACCAGACACATGTTCAATAGGCGCTTGGTCTCATTTTATTTGGAGAAATGAGGCCTACAACAGTTCGGAGCAAGGAAAATCCAATTTCCGTATTCCAAAGTGTTGGAGATGCTCTAAGATATGATGTTTCAAATTTGTTCTTCCCTATTTTACTTATTTCAATTAGTACTACATGATGTGAAATCCTGACTGCTTATACCATTACGTTGATTACTATTGTCTCTTAAGTTTGGAATTTTTTTTTACTATCTCTCTTGTAAATCGGTGTTGTTTTCTTTGAGTGATTACCAATTTTTTGGGTTTATATGTGAATGATGTATGCACTTTTTGGGCGCATGCGCGTGCGATCATGAGCATATGCATGTATAAATATATGGGTTGCCTCTAGATCTAGAATCTTTTATCCTTTAAAAATCCCCCATTGACTTTCTCATATATGAAAAAAAAAATGTTATAAAGATCGTCTATACAAAAAAAATTATCTTTTCTAAACTTCTTAGCTTTTTAGGATTGCATTCTAAATCAATGTTTAAATGATATTTTTGACAACTCACATTCACTCGTGATCTTTATGGAACTACAAGTTTTAAAATTCTAAGACGATCTATATTATATGAACATTGTATCCATAGAGAATTACCACAATCCAAATAGTTTTGATATGAAAACAGTCAAGAGGATTTTCAAGGTATTAAAATAATGATGGATATGAACGCTCATATTTGTATACACACATGCATATATACATACACACACATGTATGTACATATACATCTAATATACACATACATGTATATACACCTTAGCTACAAAGTTTGACGCTCTGAATTTAGGATCATGCTAACATTCATTTGACTATTTTTATGACTATTCAACACTATGGATAGCTCATTGCATAAATTTGATAATAAAATAACCTTAACAATGTTTGAGTTGGTATATTAATTTGCATATGTCGCTATATCTAATTTTATAGGGAAACAATATGCAATCACCTAAAATGGTTTTACTTTCATATTAAACCCTTTGCGAATGTTGGTAACATACTGTGCATGAAAAAGTAATTTAAAGCAATGTCCTAAAAGTGTTTAGTTTGTTGTCATGATTACTTTTCAGTCAAACAAAATAAATACCAATTTGCATTTTTTTCACTATCAACAACATTTGATATAATCGTTCATGATAGAAGGGACTTATGTGCATTATTTTGCACAAGTGAATACAAACATAATCGTTTCTTTTTGCTTAATTTTATGGAAAGACCCGAACCCACAAATGAATTATTAAGTAATTGTTCTAATATCATGTATACATATTTCCGGTACCTATTAGCCGTAGGCATATTTCTCAACTTTTCAAATTCTTTTGACCATTTTGTTGGCTTTAAATCTTTTATGACATTATCTTCATTCAGGGTTCATTGATTCTATCTTCAGATTGCAACAATATATAGAGAAAATTTTTACATCTCAGAGCGTAGAACCCCCGATATTAGCAAGATCAATAAATTGAATTTGTAGAAAACTATTGAATATATGTAAATATTTATTGCGTTGATCAAGTGAAAGTTTGCACATAACTTCCCACATTGAATTTACCCACCAAAATAATGATTACTTATTTCATTCCATGTTTCATTTCATACTGTACTCACATTTTGTGCCTTCTTCCATTAAGGATTGCGAGGAGGTTGAACATGCATCCACAAAGCTAGATCTTGCTAGAATTGGAAGGTGTGCATACTCTCTTTTCTCATATGGCATTGAACCTTTTTTAGATGGTATTAGCATTACTGGATCCTATATATACATATACATATATGTGTATACATATCTATGTGTGTGTGTATGTATAAAGCAAATACTTGGTCAAACGGGTCAAGTGAAGCATTTTTGTAAACTATCATGCTTTTGTCTCTACTAATATTAGGGAATAGATGATACAGGATCCATTACATCTTCTCACTCTTTCTGATCCACTACTCTGTTCATTTCTTTAGAAAAAACTGCTCTTGTCAATAACATCTAACATGTTTTCTACTATTTAAATTTTTTAATCGACTACAATCCAATCTTTATCGTATTAGTTGTAAAGATTTTGATTTTAGTTTGCGAAAAGCACATCAATGTTGGGTTCTGATTCTTGCCCCATATAATTCCCTAAAGGAAGAAGAAAAGGACAATGCAATGGGGTCTTAAGCATTAGAAAATGCAAACAGCAATAAGCTTACTATCAAATATAATATCCATAGCTTTGGTATGTTTCTTCTTAAGCCATTTGATGGAAAATGAATATGAGATTTTATCCAATTATGAGCGTGACAACAAATATGATAAGAGTTTTGCGTGTTTATTTTATATGCTTTATATTTTATACACTACCATAGTTAAGTTTATTTCCTTTGTCTAATTGCTGGATTTATCTTTTGGTTCATGTAGCAGTTCCTTGCTCTCAAGATCTTTTATTTTATATACCATCATACATAAAGGAATAATTTTTCAAAAATTATTATAGTATATATGGTGTGTTTGATTGTTACTGAATGAAAATATTTGATTATTATCATTTGTTGTTTGTTGCTTGTGTTATAATAACAATTGCTATTATAAAGTAAACAAAGATAAACAAGTAAGCAATGGTTTCATATAACCATAATGAAATTATATATATAAGGGAATTTATAAATATGATTTTTAAAATAAAAAAAATTTAAAAGCTGAGAATTTAAAACCATTGATTTTGAAAATTGTTTTTCGAACGTTTTGAAAGAATAATAGTAGTATTATTTTGAAAATGTTTTAACTGGAAACAATTTTAAAATGATTTAAAAGAGATCAAAAGCACCGAACTCACTTCGGTCGCTAGAAAATAATTTCGACGATGACTATAACAACATTGACCTTCATTTTCAGATTTTCAAGAGAGGAAATGCTATCAATGGAGTTTTGTTTTGATAAAACTAGTTTTGATTTTAACATTCAAAAAGTATGGTTTGAAATACAAAGAAAATAATTATAATATTGTTTCAAAAATAATTTGAAATAAAAAAGGTTGTTTAAAAACTCTAGAGATTTTCATTTAAGTATTTTATGAAAATGAGGAAATAAGTTTTATAACATATAAATTTTGAGAATTAGTAAGTTAAAGCAAAATTTTAAATTTTCTGAATATAAATTGTTAAGAAAATCTAAATTGACATGGAATTTAACTTAAAATAAAATGAATTTTGGAAAGAAATTAACCCAAGTTAGGTTAATTGAAATAAACTTTGGAAATAAAATTGATTTGAAATAATGAATGAACTAATTAAATTAAATTAGTAAATTGAATATGGTTTAGAATATGCTAATAAGATTGAATAGTGAAGTGAACTAATGAAATGAGTCAAATGTAATTAACTTTGATTTAATCGAATATGGACTTAACGTAACGTTCCGATTTTTCAACGCCCGAAAATCGACATCAATACGTCCACTGTATCAAACGCCGAACAATCGAATGCGAGAAAACCGAACCATTAGGGTCAAAGAAGAAGGAGGTAGAAGAAGAAATAGAAACAATATCAGAATCTCACCATCGCAGCAGAACAATATATAATAGATAAACTACTAATCTTTAAACAAAGAACTATATCTATTTTATACATTACATCATCAAAGTACATATAAACAACAGCCAAATACTGGGTAGTTGTAACAACTTATCCTCACCCAAAAGCAGACTATACGACTTATACAACACATCAGAATATATATATATGTATCAAGTACGTGCGATACGTCTCGCCATCCAGCTCGTCTCTTGAGCTCCATAACATCCTTTCCTGTATCTATAATACTCAGTCTGACCCGAGCATTTTAGTGAAATAACACCCAAATTAGTCTGGAAAACCATGGTGAGAAAACAACCCAACTGGATTATTAAAGTTTCAAAAATCCTTTGAAATCAAAGGTATCTCGTAAGACCACGCCACAAATAAACATGCCGGGTTTTTAGTAACCAAAATATTTTTATTAAATTCATTTGATATTATAATAGTATCTATATACAAATACTTATTAAATAGCCGAAATTGTTACAATATTAAATTCCAGCAATATTAGGCTCTACAATCAAAATCGTAAAGGGCACGTAGGGAGAATGGATTTCCATCCATGGCAGGGCTACTAGGGTATCGCCCGTCACAGCACATGGTCTAGATCACCGTACCGAAGATCCATCTTTGATCCCCTGCTACACAAGACCGGACTACCCCATGCTGGATAGCCCGAATAAGATCACCCCGCGGTTGGGATCAGCAATCGCCCACACTGCCGAAATAAAAGTGACATCTAGACAGGGATGACCTTACCCTAATTGGTTGCTAGCCACTTCGCCTTGCTGCATCTCCCCTGTTTTAGCGATTCCTGGTTGATGAGGCTCAAGGTTAAGCGTTACCTTTTTAGCACACATTCACTTAGAATGCTCATCGTCCTCCCGAAGATGTTCTGATAGCATTCATCCATATAAGTCCATTCCGGGTTCGAACGGAACCGAAGGCACTATTCCTACTACATCCATTTTGGAGTCACCCTCGAGATTAGTAGCGATTAGCCCTTGCACTTCACTGCTCCATCTTCGATTCCAAGCTCTTGTCTTCCACACGAAAACGTTCAAACTGGATTGAAGTGGTTTTCGAGAACTTAATCCCGATCCCGGTCTCTTCGAAACGATCAGCGCATTGTTCAATATTGACAGTCGGTTATTTAGCTATCAAATACCATTCGCAAACAACCATCGGGCATTAATAATTTCCCAAATTGTTTATTTCAGAATATTATCACAAGATAACCCCTTTGAAATAGTTTTCAAATTCACGTTTTCTCTCGCGGAAATAAATTTTCAAATATTGTTTATTTCCACTAAAATTCACCAAGTCTTAATATTTAGATTTTAAAATCACTTTATCCAAAATATATACTTTAAAACATTTAATATAAGAACTACTTAAAACACCTTATTTAAAATATTAGTTATGAAATTTTATACAAATTTCTTATGTAAAAATTAACCCAAAACTAATTTAAAATAAAAATTATTCTATAAGGTATAAATATTAAATAATTATCTTTTAAAACATAAGACTAGTTGAACCTTTAAAATAATTACGATTATAATTAATTTAATAAATATTTACTTTTTAAAAAATTTAAAACCGTTAAATAATAATTTCTTTCTAAAACATTCTTTTAAACAATTTTAAAACCTCTAACTTATACTAGGAAACCTTTCTTTGAAAATATACTTGGCTTCCCAGGGTAATACACTTTCCTTTCCACACCTTTAAAAATAAACCACTATTTATTTCTAAAAACAAAGTACCCATTCCTTTATAAATTCTCACCGTGAATTTATTCTTCCAAATATCCACTGATATTTTATTTCACTTTATAAACCCAGTTTATAAATTCCATAGTCTAATTCTCCTTTTAAAACACAGTTTCAAATACTAAATCAATTTCCAAAATCGATTTCCAAAATTTACTCCATTTAAAAATTACTCCTTTACTTATCCAGATTCATTTCAAAATCTATTAATTCCAAACTCACTTCTTTATTTATGATTCAAAATCTTATCTTAAGCTGAAAATATCCATTTCATTCTTTATTCAAGAATTTCCCTTTTAATTCTTCCTAGTCATTTTAAATCTTAAAATTTAAAATAAAATCCTTTAATTCTTAAATAATGTCATTTAATTCCCCAAAAATCCTTTAATTTCATTTATTTAAAATCTCTATATTTTTCTTTACCATACCTAACATTTATTTAATAGAATTTAAAATCAAACCTTTATTCTTTCCGAGTTCGTTCTTTAATTTATCTAAAATTAATTTACTTAATATTTCTCTCTTATATCTCTTTGTCAAAATCAAATCTTTTATATTTTACATATCTTCAAAATATCCGTAATATTCAGCCAAACCATAGCATTCAATAATTTCAATTACCAATATAATCAATAAAATCATCACAGATTATCACATAAAACATAGACTATAAAAATAAATTGCACTACTTGGAGGAATCCAGTTGGATCCCCCTAACCTGTTTCCCCGCATCCATAGATGTTAGCACAATATAAAATACCAATCCCACTCCAAAGCGGGATATCGCGGTATAAAGGGTCATCCGCTATTTTGCGGGGCGCATAGGGTCTCATCCGTTATATAATGCAGGAATCAATCACTCTAAATATATATATACTACTATATATAATATATCACATCCAAGCTGATAATAAATTATCAATTCAAGTAACAACCAATAATTTTAAATTTAACTATTTAAATTTAAAAAGGTATCCAAATGAGTGAGATTACTCACCTTTGATTTTTTTTGCAACCCGATCCATCTCGACTTGTTTCTCCATGATTTTAGACCTTGTATAAATATTTATGCAGTTTATTAACATCATGGCTAATCGAATGATCAATTATCATTTAAACAACTTTAATCAACTAATTATTTAATTTAAACGAATTTCCTTTTAAAAATCTTCTAGTATCTAAAAAAAATTTAGATAAGTTAAATTAAACCATTTAATCTCTATAATACGTTATTTTAAAAATAAACTAGTAAATGAAAAATAGGTATATGCATATTTATTCAAAACCTTTTTTGAAATTACATGCACTGAAAATATTAACCTATATACATTAAAAATCAAATCTTTATAAATTCTACAACATTTTAGAAATATCCTATAATTTCCAAAAATTATATATATATATATATATATATATATTAAATTCAAATAGAAATGTATTATATCTTACTATAAAAATATCCTTCCTCAACATATACATTTTTTTCCTGTTTCTGTATATACTTATAAATTTAATAAAAATATAAATCTACCCTTATTACCTTACTGCAATCATCATTATTGCCTCTTCCACTCATCGAAGATGAAGACCGCCGTGATGCTCGCCCTTCCACGCGCGCTCGAGCTTCATGAGTCTCCCCTGGTACCGTCGCAGCCTTGCTCCTTTAGCCACTCGAAATCAACCCCCCATCTTCCTTCGACTCCATCGTGTTCGAGCTCGAGCATGTCCCCTTCCATCCATGGCCTCGCAGCCATGTTCGCCCGAAATCCCCAAAGTCGCGACGCTTGCCCACGCCCTCAACTCGCAAGCACCCCATCCCACTCTCGAACCCTACAGTAGAACTTGTGACGTCGTCTCCATCTACCATTTTCAAAATGCACTACAGATTTTTTTATTAACTGAATTTGATTTCGATTTTTGATTTAATTAAAGGGAGATGGAACGAGGTTTAGGAAGAAAACAACGGCGACTTCCCCTTTTTTTAACAAACTGTTTTTTATTATTTTTTTACTCTCTTACTTCCATGCGTGAGATTTAACAAGAAAGGGGAAACACGTATTTAAATTTTCTTTGCATGGCTGTAGGCTGCTACATTGTTTTCAATGCAATTATACTATCTATATTTAAATTCAAATTCAAATTGTTCGACTTCCTAGCTAAAAATATCGACATCCTATCGAGGCGTGCCGCTATGCATTTATAATGTTAAACCCATATTCTAAACGCAATGAAAAACGTTTCGAGTCCTAATTCGATCGTATGGAGAGGATAGTTTTTTGGACAGTTATTATATTAAATTATCGATATAGATTTCAGTGCGTTTATCTACCGTAAGCTCACACGATAACTCCAAATACTACAAAAATTGAAATTCGATAACAAAACACTATTACGGATCCAATGGAATTGGTTTCGTCGAAATTCGAGACTGTGTCTCAGAAGGTTATTTTTAAACGTCAATTTAAACAATCTATTTTTAAAACTGAGCAAATCACTTTTAAATTCAATTTTAAAACTTTTATTACCTTCATTATTATCAATATAAATTTTACATGCCTTCAAATTTTTTTTAGCAGGCTTAAAAACCAAGATTCAATATTTTACCCAACTTTTACTTATTAAATTCAATAATTGAATTGCCAAATAATAATGATATTTGAAGTTCAAGTTAAACTAACTTTCAAATATTTAAAATCGATTAAATATTTCGAATATCTAAAAATTATGGGTTGTCACATTCCTCTCCCCTTAAAAGAATTTCGTTCCCGAAATTACTAGTTAAGAAGATTGGTCCGATAACCGTTTATTATCTTTCCAAAGCCAAACTTTTTTTAACAACTTTCCAAAACCATCTTTTTGTTAAGAACACACTAACATCCTTACTAACTTTCCAAACTAATCCATAGTTTCCAAACAACACTACTTCTCAACAATTCAAAAAACCAAATTTTAAATTGTCAAAATTTTCTCAAATTTTTTTTCTAACTCCCTAAATTTTGAAAAATTTCGCCAGCGTCTCCTTTGCGTGGCTAAATCGGTGCAACTACAAAATGCCTCTACGGGCTCCCAATTTTCAAAAGAAACAAAAGGCCAAGTGGCTAGATCAGAAAATCATCAAATTTCATATAGAAATTTAAATACATACCTTTTATCGAGCAATTCTATTTATCTTCTGAATTCAAAACATCCATTTTCTTTGCCTATTAAATATTTATATCCTACTGAGCAATACTATCCAAATTCATTTTATTCATTTCTTTACAATAGTTTCAATATCTATTTCATTCAAGCCAGTATGATATACCTATACCATCCGTATGCAGTATTAATCTGATCGCTCACTCGATCACACAATTCCCCTTCCGAACTAGTATCGTTCACCCGATTTCCTAGTGCGGACTCATATCTGGTTTCTTGATCAAAAACCGCCATTTTTCTTGCATAGCCATAGACTATGATAGAGAATTTCCAGAATCAATCAAAAATCCATATCTAGGGTTCGCCATCGAAAATCGAGTGAAAAATCCCAACTCGGATCGGTATAACTACCTCCAAATTCTGTGTTCGAATCTGGATCAAATCGTTATGCGAATAAAATAATATACGTACATCCTACGTGTTCCTTCCAATTGATTATTAGCTATATCAATTCTCTTTTTATTCACATTCATTTCGATTTCTATTCACTTATCCACACTTATTCCATTTCACACTTTACTTAACTTCTACTCAAATATTAACTTAGTATCTCTTTCAATACCAATTTTACTTAAGGATTTCACCAATGTTTTTCTTAATTTTATTATAATATTCTATACACTTTAATATTTATTTTTATTTCATCACTTAAGCTTTTATATCTATTTAACTTAAATTTTCAATTCCATTCTGAATTCAAATTACCTTTCAATTTTAGATATTGAATTCTATTCATTTTAGCTCAAACCATTTTTTTATTTCCAACCTTTTATTATTTTAGTCCATTTTGAATTAAAAATTTTCAACTTTACTTAACCCAAATCAAAATGAATTCCAATATTTCAGTTTCAACTCTATTTGAATTCAATTTATCTTCAAACTTTAAATTTTGAATTTCATCAACTATCTTCCATTCATAACTGATTTATATCATTATTTTAAATTAGTTCCATTTACTAATTTATTTCAATTTCTAATACATTTTTAATTCTTAGAACTTTGTTCTTTTAATCCACTCAAACTATATTTTTCAATTCCACTTTACATAACTTAATTCAAATTGACTCCAATATTCAATTTTCAATAACCATTTCATTTAGTTAATTTAGACTCTTTTCTCAAATTCACTTTTTGTTTAACTAGATTCAATCACCTTCTATTTCCATTCAAATTTTAAACTTCTGTAAGTTTCCAACTTATTTATATTCCATTTACTAACCTTCTTTAGTTTACTTTATTTAATTAGCTTAGCTTTCTAACTTTATCCTCTAGTCACACTTACTTTCATTAACCTTTTACAAGTTAATTTCATTTCAGGCAAATTCCAAACTTTATAAATTTCCAAACCTGTTTATAATCCATAAATGTTTTTAGTTAAACTTCCAGAGTTTAAACCATTACTTAGACATTCAGAAACATTTTAAACCAATTGCAGAGTTTTCAACAATCACTTAAGAATTTCAAAATCATTTTGAAATCAATTATATCCAAAATCTTTTGGTATCAAATTATCTTTTGAATTTTAATACCAAACTCAGTTTTTTTGCGAACTCTCCAATTTAAAACAACTTTGTAGCAATTCCTCTCATGGAAACTTGAAAATGAACACTGATGATGCTGCAGTCATTACCGAAGTTATTTTCCAGCGACCGAAAAGAGTTCAATGCTTTTACTCTTTTTCAACACATTTCAAATATTTTTAAATTCCAAATCTCACCAGAATTCAAATCCAATTCAAAAATATTTCTCAAATAATATCACCGTTGTTCCTTCAAAACCTTTGAAAATCATTTTCAAACTCAAAGGAATTTAATTTCCAAAATTTCAAATTCCAAATCCTTTCAATTCATATTCAAATATAACTCTGGAATTTTATTTCATTTTCAATTATAAATCACATTTAAAATTCACATTTAAAAATCCCATTTTGTTATATAATTATTTCCTAAACTTTTGTTTATAGTCTCCAGTTCTTATTCAACTTCCACTTAACAATGATAATAATTTAGTATTATCATCTTCTAACAACCAAGCATTGCGGAAAATAATTTGGGTAAAATTATTTTGTTTACCCTATTTTAAAACAATATTGTGTTGATTTATCTTGTTTAAGAGTTTAGAAATTCCTATCGATAACATGGCATCCCACATATCGACCAAAATTTATAAACACTCAATCGATAAGTCAACATGGTATAAAAACAACTTTTATATTCACTAACAAATACGTGCTCATATCCATTAATACACTAAAACTCATTTTAGAGTACTTACGGACTCTATTTCTAATGAATAATCCCCACCAGAGCCAAGGTTCTCACTTAACCACATGCTCTGAAACCAAGTGTAACGATCCGATTTTTCGACGCTCGAAAATCGACATCAATACGTCCACTATATCAAATTCCAAACAATAAATGGCAGAAAATTGAACCATTAAGGTTAAAGAAAAAGGAGGTAGAAGAAGTAATAGAAACAATATCAGAATCTCACCATCGCAACGGAACAATATATAATAGATAAATGAATAATCTTTAAACAAAGAACTATATCTGTTTTATACATTACATCATCATAGTACATAGAAACAACAGCCAAATACTAGACAGTTGTAACAACCTGTCCTCACCCAAAAGCAGGCTATATGGCTTATACAACACATCAGAATATATATCAAGTACATGCGATATGTCTCGCCATCCAGCTCGTCTCTTGAGCTCCATTGCATCCTTTCCTGTATCTATGATACTCGGTCTAACCCGAGCATTACAGTGAAATAACACCCAAGTCAGTTTGGAAAACCAAAGTGAGAAAACACACCCAATTGGATTATTAAAGTTTCAAAAATCCTTTGAAATCAAAGGTATCTCGTAAGACCACGCCACAAATAAACATGCCGGGTTTTTACCTTACGATAACCAAAACATTTTTATCAAATCCGTCTGATATTATAATAGTGTCTATATACAAATACTTATTCAAATAGCCGAAATTGTTACATTATTAAATTCCAGCAATACTAGGCTCTACAATCAAAACCGTAAAGGGCACGTAGGGAGAATGGATTTCCTTCAATGACAGGGATACTGGGTACCGCCCGTCATAGTACGTGGTCTAGATCACCGTATCGAGGATCCACCTTTGATCCCCTACTGCATAAGACCAGACTACCCCTTACTGGATAGCCCGATTAATATCACCCCGCGGTTGGGATCAGCAACCATCCACACAGCTGAAATAAAAGGGACATCTAGACAGTGACGACCTTACCATAATTGGTTGCTAGCCACTTAGCATTGCTTCATCTCCCCTATTTTAGCCATTCTCGTTGATGAGGCTCAAGGTTAACGTTACTTTTTAGCACACATTCACTTAGAATGCTCATCGTCCTCCCGACGATGTTCTGATAGCATTCATCCATACAAGTCCATTCCAGGTCCGAACGGAACCGAAGGTACTATTCCTATTACATCCATTTTGGAATCACCCTTAGAATTAGTAGCGATTAGCCCTTGCACTTCACCGCTCCATCTTCGATTCCAAGCTCTTGTCTTCCACATGAAAATGTTCAAACCGGATCGAAGTAGTTTTTGGGAAATTAATCCCGATCTCGGTCTCTTCGAAACAATCAGCGCATTGTTCAATATTGATAGTCGGTTATTTAACTATCAAATAACATTCACAAACAACCATCAGGCATTAATAATTTTCCAAATTATTTAGTTCAAAATATCATCACAAGATAACCCCTTTGAAATAGTTTTCAAATCACTATTTCTCTCGTGGAAATAAATTTTCAAATATTGTTTATTTCCACTGAAATTCACCAAGTCTTAATACTTAGATTTTAAAATCAGTTTATCCAAAATATATACTTTAAAACATTTAATATAAGAACTACTTAAAACACCTTATTTAAAATATTAATTATGAAATTTTATACTAATTTCTTATGTAAAACTTAAGCCAAAACTAATTTAAAATAAAAATTGTTCTATAAGGTATAAATATTAAATAATTATCTTTTAAAACATAAGACTAGTTGAACCTTTAAAATAATTACTATTATAACTAATTTAATAAATATTCACTTTTAAAATTTTTAAAACCAGTAAATAATAATTTATTTCTAAAACATTCTTTTAAAACCATTTTAAAACTTCTAACTTATACTAGGAAATCTTTCTTTGAAAAATATACTTGGCTTCCCAGGGAAATACATTTTCCTTTCCACAGCTTTAAAAATAAACCACTATTTATTTTTAGAAACAAATTACCCATTCATTTATAAATTCCCACCCTGAATTTATACTTTCAAATATCCACTGATATCTTATTTCACTTGATAAACCCAGTTTATAAATTCCATAGTCTCATTCACATTTTAAAACATAGTTTCAAATACTAAATCAATTTCCAAAATTGATTTCCAAAATTTACTCTATTTAAAATTTATTCCTTTACTTATTCATATTTATTTCAAAATCTATTAATTCCGAACTCACTTCTTTATTTATGATTCAAAGTCTTATTTTAAACTAAAAATATCCATTTCATTCTTTATTCAAGAATTTCCCTTTTAATTCTTCCCAATCATTTTAAATCTTAAAATTTAAAATAAAATCCTTTAATTCTTAAACAATATCATTTAAGTCCCAAAAACTCCTTTAATTTCATTTATTTAAAATCTCTATATTTTTCTTTACCATACCCAACATTTATTTAATAGAATTTAAAATCAAACCTTTATTCTTTTCAAATTCATTCTTTAAGTTAACTAAAATTATTTTACTTAATATTTCTCTCTTATATCTCTTTTTCAAAATCAAATCTTTTATATTTTTCATATCTTTAAAATATCCAAATATATTCTGCCAAACTATAGCATTCATTAATTTCAATTACCAATATAATCAATAAAATCATCACAGATTATCACATAAAACATAGACTATAAAAATAAATTCCACTACTTTGAGGAATCCAGTTGGATCCCTCTAATCTGTTTCTCTGCATCCATAGATGTTAGCACAATATAAAATACCAATCCCACTTCAAGGCAGGATATCGTAGTATAAAGGGTCATCCGCTAGTATGCGGGACGCATAGGGTCTCATCCGCTATATAATGCGAGAATCAATCACCCCAAATATATATATATATATATACTACTATATATAATATATCACATCCAAGCTGATAATAAATTATCAATTCAAGCGACAACCAATAATTTTAAATTTAACTATTTAAATTTAAAAAGGCATCCAAATGAGCGAGATTAACTCACCTTTGATTTTGTTTTGCAACCCGATCCATCTCGACTTGTTTCTCCATGATTTTAGGCCTTGTATAAATATTTATACAGTTTATTAACATCCTGACTAATCGAATGATCAATTATCATTTTAAACAATTTTAATTAACTAATTATTTAATTTAAACGAATTTCCTTTTAAAAATATTCTAGTATCTAAAAAAATTAGATATGTTAAACTAAACCATTTAATCTTTATAATACGTTATTTTAAAAATAAACTAGTAAATAAAAAATAGGTATATGTATATTTGTTCAAAACCTCTTTTGAAATTACATGCACTAAAAATATCAACCTATATACATTAAAAATCTAATCTTTATACATTCTACAACATTTTAGAAATATCCTATAATTTCCAAAGACCTTATATATATATATATATATATATATATATATATATATATATATATATAAATTAAATTCAAACAGAAATGTATCATATCTTACTGTAAAAATATCCTTCCTTAACATTTTCATTTTTTTCCTATTTCTACAATATACTTATAAATTTAATAAAAATATAAATCTACCCATATTACCTTACTACAATCATCATTATTGCCTCCTCCACTCATCGACGATGCTCGCCTTTCCACGCACGCTCAAGCTTCACGAGTCTCCCCTGGTACCGCCGCCTCCTTGCTCCTCTAGCCACCTGAAATCAACCCTCCATCTTCCTTCGACTCCATTGTGTTCGAGCTCGAGCATGTCCCCTTCCTTCCACGGCCTCGTGGCCATGTTCGCACGAAATCCCCAAAGTCGCAATGCTTGCCCATGCCCTCAACTCGCGAGCACCCCATCCCACTCTCGAACCCCATAGTAGTACTCGCGACGCCGTCTTCATCTGGCATTTTCGAAAAACACTGCAGATTTTTTTGTTAACTGAATTTGATTTCGATTTTTGATTTAATTTGAGGGAGATGGAACGAGGTTTGGGGAGAAAACAACGGCGACTTCCCATTTTTTTTTATTGAACTATTTTTTTTACTCTCTTACTTCCATGCGTGAGATTTAACAGGAAAGGGGACACACGTTTTTTAAATTTGCCTTGCATGGCTGCAGGCTGCTACAGTGTTTTCAGTGCAATTATACTATCTATATTTAAATTTAAATTCAAACTCAAACTGTCTTGAATTCGTAGTTAAAAAACTTGACATCCTATCGAGGCGTGTCGCTAGGCATTATAATGTTAAACCTTTATTTTGAACACAATGAAAAAGGTTCGAGTCATAATTCGATCGTATGGAGAAGATATCTTTTTAGACTTGATTATTATATTAAATTATTGATATAAATTTCAACGCGTTTATCTACCGTATGCTCACACGACAACTCCAAATACTACAAAAATTTAAATCCGATAATAATACACTATTATGGATCCAATGGAACTGGTTTCGTCGGAATCCGAGACTGTGTCTCGGAAGGTTATTTTTAAACGTCAATTTAAACGACCTATTTTTAAAACTGAACAAATCGCTTTTAAATTCAATTTTAAAACTTTATTACCTTCAGTATTATTAATATAAATTTTACAAGCCTTCAAATTATTTTTAACAGGCTTAAAAACCAAGATTCAATATTTTACCCAACTATCACTTATTAAATTCAATAATTGAATTGTCAAATAAATAATGATATTTGAAATTCAAGTTAAACTGACTTTCAAATATTTAAAATCGATTAAATATTTCAAATTTCAAATATCTAAAAATTATGGATCGTCATACTTAAGTTGTGAAGTGATAATAAACATGAGAAGTGTTATATAAAAGTATTATCATAAACTTAAGTAAAATTTGTTATGGCTCTTAAATGATATTAGTATAGAAAGAAACCTACTAAGAAATATATGAATGTGAATAAAGCAATGTGAATAACGTTTATGAATACACGAATATAAATAAATGGGATATAACGATAGATTAATTGAAATAAATACGTAAGTTTTACGTATATTATTTTATTCGCATAACTGTTTGATCCAGATTCGAGAACATGACTTTAAGACGATTTACATCGGTCCGAGTTAAAAGAATTCGCTGGATTCTCGACAGCGAACATTGGATATGGATTTTGATTGATTTTGGAATTTTCTATTCTAATATATAGCTATGCAAGGAGAATGGTGGTTTCTAATCAGGGAAATGGATCTGAGTTCGCACTAGAAAGGTTGTGTAAACGATGCTAGTTCGGAAATGAAATTGTGTAATCGAGCAAGCGATCAGATTTGGTTTTATGTATGGATGATATATGTACATCATACAGGCTTAAATAAATTAAATGTTGACAATTGAAAATGCAAAGTAATATGATTATGAATTATATGATGGATATCATTGGTAAATAAGATGCATGTATATAAAAGCAAGAGCTAGTTTGATGCCTTTGATTTAACAAGTAAATTGGATTACCCGACTAAAATGTACATGTTTATATTTGTTGTTTGAATTTGATGGTTTTAAGATTAATCCACTTGGCTTTGGCTTTATTTTGTTGATTTGGAATCATAGTGATGAGTGCAGCTATTTCAATCTAGCCATTCAAAGAAGACGCTAGTGAAATTTTTCAAAATTTAAGGCATTAGAAATTTTCTGAAAATTCTGAAGAAATTTTTGATAACTAAAATTTGATGTTTATGTTATAACTTGGAATGTTACTAGTTAGTAACTATGAATGAATTAAAGACTAAGAAAGGTGATAATGAACTTTCAATTAATTGATTTTGAAAGTTAAAGGCTTAAAAAGATTTGGTAATCTAATTCAACTGATTGATTTTGAAAGCTTAATGGGTTTGGGACATTTTTTTGCTTGTTAATTTAGAGGATGAAATTCTTTAAAGGTGGGAAGAATGTAATGACCCAGAATTTTAGCGTATTGACATTAAAATATTTAATTGACTTAATTATTGAATTATTCTTTTTATTAGTTAAATAACTTGAATTTCAAATTTAACGATTTATTTGATAACTAAATTGTTGAATTTAATATTTGGAATAACTTAAGTAAGTTAATCTTGAATTTTATATGAATGAAAATGATTTTGAAAATTGATTTAAAATTCTTTTTAAATATGAATGAAGATAGTAAACTTTTAATTTAGATTCAAAAGTGGTTAATCTGGTCTTTATACTAATTCGTTTTAATTAACATGTAAAAATAGCCTTTCGGGGGCACTTCCTCTGATTTGACGAAACCAGTTTCATTGGACCGTAATAATGAATTATTGTAAGTTAATGAACTTCATGGCGATTGGACGTACCGTTTGGTTGTGTGAGCTTAAATGCATATAAATTAATTTTAGAAATTAATGTAGTGGGTTTGAAAAGTTATCTTCTATATATAATCGAATTAGGCCTCGAGACTAGTTCTATTATGTTCAAAATAGGGGTATTATATATAGAACGCCAGGCAGCCCATCTCATTTGGAGTTCGAGATTTTTGAGTGCATTGGGATGAATATTTTTGAATATAATATATATATATATATACACACACACACCCATACATACACCTTATTATAGACTGTACCCCTTCATTTCAGCCATACCCCATCTCCATACTCTCCCAATCTTTGCCTTACCTCCCTTTCCTATGAATTTGCATGTAAACCATTGACAACAACCTTTTAAAAAAATCACCATTCATAACTTCAAAAATCAATATTTCCCAAACTATCAAGAACTAGCCTCGATCACCAGAACAAAAGTTGTCCATATCAAGTTCTTCTATTTTTAGAAATTGGCGGATCGAATTTTCATCGCGGGACGAGCGAGATATCTCTTGTAAAAACCAAAGGGGAAGTTTAGTTCGTTATTTTCAAAAATTAGTTTCTCTCTATCTAAATCGAATCGATTGATGCCGTATGCATTGTTGGGATCATACGGCGATGTAGAATTTTTGATGAAGTTTCGACGGGGTTTGGCGATGGTCCTGGATGACCATAGGTAGGGGAAATGGAGTATGGCATTAGCTTCAGCGATGTAAGGCGATTCGACGGCCTGAATTTGGTGGGATGCAGTCATCAAATGGGTGGCGCAACATTTTGGAGTGGAGGCAAGCTCCAGGTCGGACAGGGAAGGAGGTGAGCAGATGTGGCCATGATGGGTCGGAGAGACCGATTTTGCGAAGTGAAGTCCAATGGTGAAGTCGGTTGGTCGATCCATGGTCCATAGCTCCGTAGTGCATTAGTGCATGAAATTAGGTGTGCATGTTACTGGAAATGGAGGAGAGGGATATGGGAAGAAGAGTACTATCCATTTTGGTTTTGGGCTAATGCGTTCTGCATTGGATTGGGGTGAGGTTTACTAATTCATTTAGTTATTTTAAATAGTTAATTAAGGTAGTTAACTTTGAAAATTAGTAACTTCATACGAAACTCGATTAACCCATGGATTTTTGCAATAAAATCATATTAATGTGAATAATTATATGGAATTGGTTTGGTTAAGATTTTAGCTTGCAGAATTTTAAGTTAAATTTGAACATCATTCAAATTCAGACGAAACCAGAATGTTTCGGCAATGACTAGAATTTGATGAGTTAAACTCACCTTTTTGGTTAACCAAAAATATTTTATAGCCAAAAAAATTTATCGATTGGACGTTTGGATATTATATTTGATGAATTGTCATTTTAGAAAGAAAATAATATATGAATCAACTGCGGGGGGACAGGTTGGAGAGATCCAACATGATTCATATTGATTTTATTTACACACACACACACACACACACACACACATATATATATATCTGCGAGTGCGTGCGCGCGTCAATATTTATAAGCTGTGATGCAGGGGAACAAGTTGGAGGGATTCAATGAGATTCCTAACTACTGTTGAAATATTTTCTATATTCCTATTATATAAATTTTTGAAAATCAGATTATGTGACATTATTAGTTATGACATCGTTGTATATTAAAAAAACTTACACCCTGTAGCAATAGGAGATCAATATCGATGTTGGTTAAACATTGGGTAGCTATTGGCTTCAAATTAGAATTTCAAAATATTATAAATTGCCATTTGAGTTGGATTTGGTTTTGAGACAGGAATGAATTAAAAATCCGAATTTGGGTTTTGAAAATATTTTATTTTAAAGAATTTAACTTCAATTTTGCTCCAACCTTTTTATTTGTCGTTTCAAAGCTAATTATTTATATTTAATATTTCTTTAAAGGATTATTATTTATATTTAATATTTCTTTAAAGGATTACTTAATTATATTAAATGATGTTTTAAAATTATTTATCAATATTTTATTATTCTAAAAAGTTAATTAATTAAATAATTAACATGGCTTGAAATTAATAAAAAAATAATTTATTAATAATGTTTTGGAAATAAATTATTACTATTTATAATAGTGGCAAAGATTGATTATTATTGTTTATTTAATAATGTTTTGAAATTATTAATTATTATTTTGAGATGTTTTGGAGTTAATAATAGTTATTTATTTATAGTGTTTATTGTTAATAATAATAATAATTTATAAATGTGTTTTGAAGAAAATTATTTTTATTTATTTATAATTTTTTTTGAGACTTATAAATAGAGAGTTATAAATCTTTGGTTTTATAAGTGGAGTTTTATAACATGGTTTTGGAAACTTAAAGGAAGATTAGTTAAGGGTGAATAGAGTTTATAAATGGTTTAGATATTTATAAAAGAATTTTAGAAATGAGTTTATAGATCTATAAAAGGAGTTTTATAACTAGTTTTATGGATTTATAAAGAGTTTATAAATGATTTGAGAAATGATTTAGAGACGTTATAAATGGTCTTTAGAGATTTATAAAATTAATATAGGAGTTTATAAATGGTTTTAGAATTGGGTAAATAGGAAATCTTCCTCCGTTTTGTGAATGTACTTGTATCGTTGAGATAAGTATATGGATATTTTCCAAGTATTGAATATATAGGGATTTGTAGGTATTTCTTTGTAAAAGTATTTTATACAAGTAATTTACAAGATGAATTTAATTAATTAAAGATCAATTTAAGAGGCTAATGATTGCTTATGTGCTTAATCATTGTTGGTTTTCACATTTGAAATGAATCCTTGATTTGAATGTTTATTTATCCAATAGTTAAATAACTGACTATCGAATTTGGACTCAAAACGTAACTTTCGAAATATCTAAAAGAAATACGTGAGTTATATGGCATAGTCATCTCCAATGATGATATACTATGCATACAAATCTCGTTTCGCTCTCCAAGGGCAAATGATAAGGAAATCCATCCACTAACGGTTAGGCAGAGATCTCCGCTTTTATCCTTGACTATATATACCTAAAGAACCGGGGTTGAGTTTACCGAAATTTTTTGAATATTGTTTTGAAGAGATTAGGATTGGATATGTTATCCGAAAACCACTTCGATCCAACTTAAGTGTTTTATAATGAAGACATCTTAGAGATGAAGGAATTGAAGATGGAGCTCTCAAGTATTTCGTTCAGTCCCATAATGAACTTGTATGGATGAATGTTGATATTGTATGGTTGCTTGGAGGGTAGTGTTCGCATTCCAAGTGGGATAAAAAGGTAAAACGTAGCCTCAAACCTCATAAATCAGGAATGACTAAAACATGGGAGATGCAACAGGGCTAAGTGGGTCGCTCCCAAGTATGACCATTAACAAAGGGGTGATCATATACGGTACTACTAGTCAAGTGGTAGGTCGGTTTTGTTTTGGTAGGGATCCCAGCAAGGTCTTCGGTATTATTTTATCTAGCGATGCACCGTGACGGGCTGTACCTCAGTGGCCCACTCATTGTATGGAATCCATTCTCCAATACGACCCTTTACGGTTTTAGTTGTATACCTATTATGTTGGAATTTAATTAATGTAAAAAATTATGGCTATGATTAATAAGTATTTATATCTTACGCACTATTATAATACCAGAGAATTTCATATTAAATGGTTTGGTTATTGTAAGGTTAAAACCTGTCTATGTTTGTATGTGGCATGGTCTAATGAAATACCTTTACTTTTAGAAGATTTTTTACAACTTTAAAATCTAATTGAGGCGTGCTTATCTCACGCTGGTTTACCAGACTGACTTGAGTGTTATTTTATTATAATGCTCGGGTTGGATTGAGCATATTACAGATTTAGATTGGATGCTTGGTGTTTCAGAAAATGAGCTGGAGGCCTAGAGACGTATTCACGTATATAATTATTTTCCACTGCATTCATTATTGTGTTTATCAGCAATTGTACTTACATGCTATTATAACTATTCACGCTAAAATAGGTTTGTATACTCTGATTGATGTTTGTATATACATACATTATAGTTTTGTTTTGTGTAAAGATTTGTCGTATATTATAGGTTATTCGTTCCGCTGTTAGATTCTGTGTTTTTTAATTTTCTTCTTATCTTCTCTCTTTTCTTTCCTCTTCTTTGTTTCTTCTTTCTTTCCCCTAACTATCCACCTTTTCATTCAATTTGAGTGGATCATGTGTGGTTAATTGTCCGTTTAAACTGTTCAAAAAAGTGGGTTGTTACATTGTGGTATCAAAGCTGAATGTTAAGCGAGAACCTTGGCTTTGGCGGGGTAACTCATTAAGATATAAGGTAATGAAATATCATATTAAGATTTTTGAGTGTGTGTGTGTGTGTTTGTGTGTATATGAGTGCGTATTGTTAGTTTTATATTACATTATGTTGATTGATGACTTAAGTGGCTTATGAATTCTGACAATATGAGTAATTAACGTTATTAATAGAGATCTATAAACACTTGAACATAGTAATTCTACATGGTACCGAAATTAGGTAAATGAAATAATTTTACGTTCATTATATTTAATATATATATAAAGAAATAATTTTTCAAGAATTATTATAGTATATATGGTGTGTTTGATTGTTAGTTAATGATTACATTTGGTTATTATCGTTTATTTGTGTTCTAATAACAGTTGTTATTATAAAGTAAACAAAGATAAACAAGTTAGGAAAACAAAGATAAACAAGTAAGGAGTGGTTTTATATAACCATAGTGAAATTATTTATATATATAAGGGAAATTTATAAATATGATTTGTAAAAAAAAGATTTAAAAGCTGACAATTTGAGAATTTAAAATCCATTGATTTTGAAAATCATTTTTCAAAGGTTTTGAAAGAATAATAGCAGTATTATTTTGAAAATGTTTTGACTGACAATATTTTTAAAAGGATTTAAAAGGGATAAAAAGCACCGAGCTCACTTCGGTCGTTAGAAAATAATTTCGATGATGACTACAATATCAATTTTATTGTTTCCAAGAGAGGAATTGCTACCATTGGAGTTTCGTTTTGCTAAAACCAGTTTTGATTTTAACTTTTAAAAAGTATGGTTTGAAATACGAAGAAAATTATTATAGTATTGTTTCAAAATAATTTTAAATAAAAATAGGTTGTTTAAAACCTATGGAGATTTTCATTGAGTGTTTTATGAAAATTTAAGGAAATAAGTTTTGTAACTTATAAACTTTGAGAATTAGTAAGTTAAAGCAAATTTTTAGATTTGTTGAATATAAATTTTTAAGAAAAGCTAAATTGACATGGAATTTAACTTAAGTTAATTAAAACAAATTTTGGAAGAAATTAATCTAAGTTAGGTTAAATGAAATAATTTTTGGAAATAAAATTGATTAGATTTGAAATAATGGATGGACTAATTAAATTAGTAAATTGAATATGGTTTAGAACGTGCTGATACGATTGAATAATGAAGTGAATTAATGAAATGAGTCAAATGGAATTGACTTTGATTTAAATCGAATATGGACTTAAGTTGTGAAGTAGTAATAAACATGAGAAGTGTTGTATAAAAAGGTTATAATAAACTTAAGTAAAAATTTGATGGAAAGGTTCTTAAATGATATTATATGGAAAGAAGCGTACTAAGAAATATATAAATGTGAATAAAGCAATATGAATAATGATTATGAATAAACGAATGTAAATAAAAGAATAGGATATAATGAGAGACCAATTGAAATAAATACGTAAGTTGTACGCATATTATTTTATTCACATAACTGTTTGATCCAGATTCGAGTACATGACTTCAAGATGATTTACATTGGTCCAAGTTAGAATATTTTAGTCGATTCTTGACGATGAACATTGAATATGGATTTTTGATTGATTCTGAAATTCTCTATCATAATATATGGCTATGCAAAGAGAATGGTGGTTTGTAATCAAGGAACCAGAACTGAGTCCACACTAGAGGGGTTGTGTGAACAATACTAGTTGGAAGGTGGAATTGCTTAATCGAGCGAGCGATCAGATTTGGCTTTTTGTATGGATGGTATATGTACATCATACAGGCTTAAATAAATTAAATGTTGGCAATTGAAAATGCAAAGTAATATTATTATGAATTATATGATTGATGTCATTAGTAAATAAGATGCAGGTACATAAAATCAAGAGCTAGTTTGATGCCTTTGATTTTATAAGTAAAATTGGGTTACCCGACTAAAAGTACATGTTTATATTATTGTCTGAATCTGATGGTTTTAAGATTGAGCCACTTGGCTTTGGTGTTCTTTTGTTGGGTTGGAATCATAGTTGCGAGTGTAGTTGTTTCGATCTAGCCACGCAAAAAAGTTGTTGGCAAAATTTTTCGAAATTTAAGGCGCTGGAATTTTTTTGAAAATATTATAGAAAATTTTGATAACTAAAATTTGATGTTTACGTTATAACTTAGAATGGTATTAGTTAGTAACCATGAATGAATTAAAGACTAAGAAAGACGATAATGAAGTTTCAATGAATTGAATTTGGAAAGTTAAACGCTTAAAAGGATTTGGTAATTTATTTCAACTAATTGGTTTTGAAAGCTTAATGCGTTTGGAGCATTTTTCTTGTTTGTTAAGTTCGAGGACGAAACTCTTTTAAGGGGGGGAAGAATGTAACGACCCAAAATTTTAGTGAATTTATATTAAAATATTTAATTGATTTTAAATATTGATTATTATTTTTATTAGTTAAATAACTTGAATTTCAAATATTGCAATTTATTTGATAATTAAATTGTTGAATTTAATATTTGGAATTGCTTAAATAAGTAAATCCTAAATTTTATATGCATGAAAATAATTTTGAAAATTGATTTAAGAATGAAGATAGTAAACTTTTAATTTGTATTTAAAAGTGGTTAATCTGTTTCTTATAATAATTCTTTTTAATTAACGTGTAAAAATAGCCTTCCGGGGCTTTGTCTCTGATTTCGATAAAACCAGTTTCACTGGATCTGTAATAGTAAATTTTTGCAACTTAACGAATTTTATGCCGATTGGACGTATGGTTTAGTTGTGCGAGCTTGAAACGCATATAAATTAATTTCAAAAATTAATAAAATATAATTGGGTTTAAAAAGCTATCTTTTGTATATATGATCGAATTTGGTCTCGACTAATTCCATTGTATTTGAAATAGGGGTATTGCATATATAACGCTAGGAAGCATGCCTCATTTAGAGTTTGAGAATTTTGAGTGCATCGGGATGAATATTTTTGAATATAATATACATATATACCCATACGTACACCATATTATAGACTGTACTCTTCGTTTTAGCCATACCCTATCTCTATACTCTCCCACGTCTCTGCCTTACCTCCCTTCCTTATGAATTTACCTATAAACCATTGACAACAAGCTTTTTATAAAAAAAACCACCATTCATAACTTCAAAAATCAAACTCTCTAAAACCGTCAAGAATTAGCCTGGATGACCATAACAAAAGTTGTTCGTATCAAGCTGTTCTATTTTTAGAAATTGACGGATGAATTTTCATCACGGGACGAGCGAGATATCGTTTGAAAACAGCAAAAAGGAAGTTTTGTTCATTATTTTCAAAAATCAATTTCTCTCCATGTGAGTCGAATTGATCGACGTCGTATGCATCGTTGGGATCATACAACGATGTAGTATTTTTGATGAAGTTTCGATGGGATTTGGTGATGGCCGTGGAGGATCGTCGGAAACAAGGGTTAGGGATGCTGGTCGATGTGACGACCCACATTTCGGAAGGTTTAAATCGACAATAATCCACACATGTCCGACTTAAACAATCCGGAACGTAGATAATCAATGGGGTTAAATAAGAAAAATAAGAAGAGAAGAAGAAAACAAAACACAGAGTCTCACAGCGAAAACGATAAAATATAATGATCAAATAAATAATTCATAAAGTTGTTTACTATACATTTGATTATAATCTATACACATTTATCGGAGTTATAAATATATAGCAATGATAAGTAATCAATGCAGTAACATAGCATGATACAGGGTATGATAATAATAGTAATATACCAAAACTCTGTCTTCGTCCTCCAAAGACTAGTCTTCAATACACTGGAAAAAACTCAGGGCTGACTCGAGTGGAGCGAATGGGTTTGTTGCTTGGGTAGAGATGTGAGGGATTTGGTAAAAAAATATTTTTCTATAATTTTAGTTAGCTAATTAATGTTTATAATTATATCGATAATTGACAAATTCGAAATTAACGCATGCGAGGTCCGATTCTGGCAAGAATAATTGCGTGTGATCGTATCGACATCATCTACAGCTTGGAGTCAGATTTGGGATTTATCTGAAGCTGGAATTTTTTTTCAGTTTTGAATAAGAAGGTGAGTGTTTTTATACGCTCACGGCTTGCTAAAATATTTTTATGTTAGTTAAACTGAATGTTGAAGTGATTTAAATTTATTGATAGCTGTTGATAAATTTATTTTGACATCTAAATTGACATTCAAAATTTATTGATAGAATTTGAATTGACAATTAAATCGAATTAGAATTAAATTGCTAGTAAAATTCCTATTTTTTGATAATTGGTTTAATTGTTGATGCATTGGCTGTTTTGGATATTGGTTACAAATGGATGCTATTGTTTGCCATTTGGATGTTATTTATTTTGATATATTCTGTTATCACCCTGCATGTAATTTACAGTATATAAAACTGTAAACTGAATTATTTCGAATAAATTAGGGAATAGATTGAAACGATATACCTATGACATCTATTTGAATTGAAATGCTATATTCATTCTTGAAATTAATAATTATCCATTCGGCCAAAGGTTAGAAAATTATATACGGACACCGGGTTGGTTAAATTAAATAATTTTTAAAAGTTGTTTGAAATTATTTAAATGAACTGATTTTTAAGAATAAAATCAAATTTATGGAAATTGAATTATTTTGAATTGAAGCTCGAAATGTTGGAATTTAAACTTGGTAAACGAAATTGTTTAATTAATTGAAGTTTAGATTTTTAAGTTTAAAATTTGAAATGCAGAGTAAATTTTTGAAAGTCAACTTATTTTAAAAGATATGGTATTTTATTCGAACTTTGAATATTTCTAAGAAAAGTGGATATGAAATGATATCTAAAATTGAGTTTAAAATTGAAAACTTGGATTTAAAATTTGGTATTGGAAGTAAATTTGATTTAAGTATATAAATCGGTATTTTGAAATCGAATTTGGAATCAAAACTGAAATGGGAAATATATTTGAAATTGAAATCGAAATTTATATGGAATCGAAATTTATTCGAATTGAAATCGGAATTTAATCGATTAAAGTCGAAATGGAATTTGGAATTGATTTGGGTAGGAAATTAGGATGTTGACCTATTTAACTTTGGAATTATTTTTAAAAAAATGAATATTTTAGAATAAATGATTTAAAATTCTATATTCTTTAAATATTCTAACTATTTTGATTTTCCGAATTATTCTACTATATAAACCATTTTTATATTCAAATTATTTTTGATTAAACTATTTAAATATTCTCTATTAAACTATTTTAACTATTTAACTATTTTAAACTTTTAAAACTATTTTCTAAAATTCAAATAGGTTGAAGGGTAAGTTGTTTATATTTAAATCTTGGATTTAAATACGAACTAGGTTAAAGCGAAGAATATAACCTAAATTGAATACGAATCAAATTTTGGAAGTGAAATTGATTTATCGAACAAAATTGATAATTTTGAATAAATGATAATTTCGAAATGGACTTGATTTTGAAACGAATATGATATTGTGATATCAAGTGCAAATGGTTTTCGAAATGTAAAAGAACCAACCGGTGTGTAAAATGACGATTGATTGTTAAAGAGACCGGGGCCTCTTATTGAAATACACTCTTTCAATATTGGAACCACTTTGACAACCGTGTAAGCGATGGATGATATCCAGAATGTAGTGGTTGAATTGGCGACGTGTACTGGAATGAAGTAAGAGAACGATGATGGATAGCCTTGACATTCGTGTCATAATTAAAATGACTAAAACAGGAGTTATGTCTGGCCATTGAGGTTAGCTACCTCTAGCGACGTTGATCCCTCGTATTACTATTATGATTTCGTATTCGATGGTGCACCTTTGTCGTTTGGATTGATTGTCACTGTCGGCCATGGATGGGTTACGACCAGCCAGAAAGGGTAAACTGGTAGAATTCTGCCTTGGGCATTGCCTCACGTGCCTTGTCATATTTATCCCTATACGAGCCCGTTACGACTTTGATTTAAAACTGTAAAATGTGTTAAGGTGGATCAATGTAATGCCTTAAAGCTATTTTGATATTTATTTTACTGATAGACATTATCTATTATAACATAAACTATTATATATAAATAGTTTAATGGATCCTTAGGAGATGGAAAATCTCGCAACATCTCTTAAGTTATTGCACTCATATTTGTGATATTGATTTGACTTACATAAGAGTATTTCAGTCCTGACTCGAGTGTTTTGTCTTTTCATTGCACCCGGGTCAGTCTTGAGTTTTTTTTCAGCGTATTGAAGACTATTCTCTAGAGGACGAAGAAAGAGTTTTGGTATATTACAATTATTATTATCCCATGCATCATGTTATTCTGTTGTATTGATATTTATGCCTGACGTATAAATATAACGCTATAAATGTGTATAGATTATGAACAGATGTATAATAAACAGCTTTTGAATTTTTATTTGATTATTATATTTTATCGTTTCCGCTGTGAGATTCCATATTTTGTTTTCTTCTTCTCTTCTTATTTTCCTTATTTAACTCCATTGATTATCTACGTTCCGGATTGTTTAAGTCGGACATGTGTGAATTATTTTCGATTTAAACCTTCCGAAATGTGGGTCGTCACAGTCGATGTAGGCAGCGATACGGGAAATGGAGTGTGTTGGGAAATGAGGATTACGGATCTTAAGGTTAGAATAACACTAGGGGTGAATAGTGTTTTATGGATTTTTTAAATCTTTTTGAAACTTATGTAACTTAATCACCAACAAATGCAATTCAGAGGCATAGATATAATCAAAGAATCAGACACAGATGCAAATACCAAATAAAATCAATAAAAAAAGAAAACATCAAGATTTTATACTGGTTTAGAGTTATCCTGCATCCAGTCCCGCACAATTGTACAGATTTCTTTTCAAAATAATCTCCCAGATTACACCCTCGTTTTCAAGGCTACGAGGTACACCCTCCTGTATTCGAGTCTGGGGCAAACTCTCTTGATTTAACCAGGCTACAATCACATCTAATTGATTTCAAGGCTAAACTGCCCCTTTTATTCAATAGTTTGATTTACAAAAGATCTATAACTCTAAATAGCACTGAGATCTTATGAAGAGAGGGGCAGAGAATCAAACAAGAGATAGTCAAGTTTAATTCACTTGGTATTTTGGCAGAATGTAGTTTTGGATTCTTTATAATAAAAGAGGAAGATGGAGAGGAGAGAAAACAAGTGAAATCTGATTAAAAATTCGTTTAGAACTATTGGCATTTATAGAAGATCAACAGCCATATCTATTTGTGAAAGGATACGACGAATAGACACTTCTTTTGAAAATTTAAAATTTAAATTTGACGGGCACCATATCGACTTGGGGGGTTGAAGTCGACATGCTCTAGGAAAAATTGATGGTTCTGATTTTCTTATTAAAATTGGTTTCTATAATTTGTCAAAACAATTTCTAAACTTTGTAAATATATTTAATATAGTTTAAACATATAAAAGTAATTTTTTAATATATAATCTTTAATCTATAAAGTGATTTAAAATCTGGGTATATAAATATTTTAAAGCCAAATATTTAAAACAAGAGATAGTTTAAAAATCAAGGACAATTTTGAAAACAAAATATTTAAAAATGATAAATATAATTTTGAGGCTAAAATATTTAAAACAAGATAGATGTCTTTCTGAAAAGAATGTTTTGAAAACATTTAAAATAAGAGATATATTTTTGAAAAAAAAAACATTTTTATAAAATTAGTGGATATCAAAATAGGACCACTATATGTTCCACTAAATATTGTCGTGGGTTCCATTCCACTAGGATTTCATCCCTTTAACAGGCTCGAAGTGGACTCCATTCTGCGAATAATTTTCGAATAAAGATGTAAGTGCTTTCAAAAAGTTTTAACATAATTCTAGACTCAATACTTATCTTGTACCTTGAACTCTTGATATCTTAATACTCATGTGTCTTCAATCCTTATATCTTCAATCTTGAATCTCCATACTGTACAGTTTTCATTCTTGGTACCTGCGTGGTTAAATTCTGCATATACATATATATCCAAATGCTAATGTTAGTATTTATATTTTATAACAAGTCCTAAAGTTTTTGTCATCAAAACCATCATCTCAAGGACTAACAATCTCCCCTTTTTTGACGATGACAACCTATGTTTATAAGATATACTTCTCCTTCACAATAACTCCCCCTAAAACTAATAACTCCCCCTTAATCTAAGCCTAACTGCTCTAACTACTCTATTTTATATTTCTCCTCCTTTGTCATCAACAAAAAACTAATCCTAAACTAATATAACTTCCCTTAGTCTTATACTGGAGTACCTGTGACAAATTATGATAGAGTGTATAAAATAACCATGAGTCAATAATAAAGACATGATAAATATGAAAGTTTACACCTAGTATATACTATGTTTCGTGTAATGTTATACATATCATTCAAACCAAATTAATTTTAATCAAAGCAAATCAAATCAAACAATTCAAGCAATTCAAATCATAAGGAGATCAAATATCTCTAGAAACTTCAACCCATCCTTCTTCTCCATAGACAGGATGCTTTTTAATATCGTCACTATCTTGAATCAAAGTTCCTTCAGGATTTGCATCGAGATCTTCTTCGTCTGGGGCAGAAATCATCCAACGGAGGGCATCGAAATGCTTCTCTTGTTCTTTTATCATATAGTGTAGTGGTATATGCTTTTTTCCTTTTCTTTGTATAATCATTGCTTGCAGGAAACTTTGCTTATCAGGATGCAGACAGTCTCTTTTAAGATGGCCTAGTTCGTCATAGTTGAAACATTTTACGTGATTTGGTACTTCAATATGATTTTCAGAGTTCCTGTGATCATTCTTTTTTAAGTTGTTCATCTTTCTATATTTCAGAAACTTCCGAAAGTTCCTTGTCATGAAAGCTACTTCTTCATCATCATCATCACTTTTCGAGTCCAATCCATCAGTTAATGCATTGAACGCAATTGAATTTTTATCGAATGCCTTGCTATCTCTTCACCCTTGCATTTGTACTTCAAACGACATTATATTTCCAATCAATTCTTCAATCTTTAAAGTACTGATATCATTTGCTTCTTCAATTGAAAGAGTTTTCTGATCCCATTTCGGAGTAAGAGAATTTAATATTTTTCTAACTTGATCTTCTTTGGAAAAACTTTTTCCCAATGATATTAGAGAAAGCACAATATCCTGAAATCTACTATATATATATATATATATGAAATGCACTCATTAGAACTTGTTTTGAATAATTGAAACTGATTTGTGAGTATGGATATTTTGATCTGTTTGACTTTTCTTGTTTCTTCATGAGTAACTTACAAAGTTTTCCAGATATCATATGCAGACTTACAAACAGATACTCTATTAAATTCATTCCTATCAAGAGAACAAAATAAAATATTCATGGCTTTGGAATTATTTTGCGCAATAGTCCTTTGCTCAGCAGTCCACTATGCAAAACTAGTTGTGGGTTAAGAATATTCAGTTTGTGTGATATTCCAAGTGTCTAATCCTATTGACTGTAAATATATTTTCATTCTACATGCCCAATATGCATAGTTACTGCCATTAAAAAGTGGTGGTCTAGCAGTAGACTGACCCTCTACAAATGAACTGGTGATAGTGTTAACAGAACCATTGTTGGTAGCCAATTTTTTTAAACTTTTCAAAATTCAGATATGAAAACCTTGCACTGATACCAAATGTGAGAAATGCGGATTACGGATCTTAAGGCTGGAAATATTAGAGGGGGGGTAAATAGTGTTTTATGGATTTTTTAAATCTTTTTGAAACTTATGTAATTTAATCATCAACAAATGCAATTCACAGACACAGATATAATCACAGAATTAGACACAAATGCAAATACTAAATACAAGCGGTAAAGGAAAGAACATACTAGGATTCTATACTGGTTCGGAGTTATCCTACATCCAGTCCCGCACAATTGTATGGATTTCTTTTCAAAATAATCTTCCAGATTACACCCTCGGTTTCAAGGCTACGAGGTACACCCTCATGTATTCAAGTCTGAGGCAAACTCTCTTGATTTAACCAGGAAACAAGATCATCTAATTGATTTCTGAGGTCACAATCACACCCAATTGATTTCAAGCCTCAAACGCACCTTTTACTCAATAGTTTGATTTATAAAAGATCCTATAACTCTAAATAGCACCGAGATCTTACGAAGAGAGGAGTACATAATCAAATTGTAGGTGGCTATGCTTTGATACCAATTGAAAGTCTATAGTATGATGGATCGATTATATAAATGACAAGTATATAACTAAATTAAACTATAGTGTAACAATAGTAGAGTATGTAAATAAGGATAATCACACTAAGTATTTTATACTGGTTCGAACCTCCCGTCCTACGTCCAGTCTCGAAGCTCCTCTTCGGAATTTCCTTTCACCAAATAACCCTCACTTCACCCGGAGGAACGGGTTTACAATAGCAGAGTTTCTTTGTCAAGAATGTGTCCTCTATTACATGGATTTTGACTATATAGTACAATCAAACTTCCTATATCTCTTGAATGATTGAGTACAATATTATTCGAGAGAATATGGAAGTGTATGATCTCAGATTTGTAGATTTGGTAGCAAGTGGATGATTAGAACAAGAGATGATTTAGACAGAGAGTAGAGTGCATTAGTAGAACGTAAGTGAGTGCTTTGATCCATCTTGATTCTTGTTTATATAGTTGTAGAAAGTTGCTTATAGTAGTTGCATCTCTTTTCTTTCAGTCTAGAGTCGTTACTGTTCACTGGTGAAGAGTTGTGGAGGAGAGATGGAGTTGTGTCTCTTCGAAGATGACAGTTGTAATTCGAATTATCTGCCCTGCCCAGTTTCAGACGTCTGAATGGTGTTCTTAGACGTCTGAGAATCTATTTTTATTTTTATTCATTTTCTACATTCAGATGTCTGAAGTTTTGCATTCAGACGTTTGTACCTGTTAATTGATGATCTCCTGGGTTTATTCTTGAGTGCATCTCCCTTCGATCTTCGTATAACTTTGTAGATGAATCTCTTCATTTCTTTAGTCTCTATCTTGTCATAGTAGTGGTTTGTCTTGTTTTGAGTTTGTATCTGCATAGTTTTATGATATATATGATTTCCATTGTATAGTTGTCATCGTCGAAATATTATAGTAAGGGTTCTAACATTCTCCCCCTTTTTGATGAAGACAACTATATAATCTACTTAGACAATAATTACAGAAAGTTTCTCCCCTTAAATATGATCTCCCCTATAAATGTGCATGTTTATTTTTCTCCCCCTTTGTCATTATAAAAAACAATCGAAAAACTTAAAAATAATCCAGAATCATATATAAATATATTACTAAAAAAAGGTTATGATTACATCAAAAAAGAGGAATATTGATAGTGTTTTACCAGAATTTTAAGTACAACAAAACATTTACCTATTGAAATCATGGTAATTCATCATGAGAGGAGTCTAATTTCCCTTTCTCCTTATGTTGGTTTTTGGCGATGTGTGAGGGGATGGAGAAAGTGTAGACTAGTCAGAATAAGGTTGACGGTCTTGTTGAAGTGCATGATTAAGTTTGGAACCACTGAATTAAGAGAGTCTTCAACTTTTGAAAGCCGTATGGACAACGTGTGATCAAGCTTTTCTATTTGTTTACTAAGGAGAATTTGATTTCTAGATACGATCACTTGGTTTTGTAAGGTTAAGTGAGCAATATTCTTATTAGTATTAGGCTGAGTTCATGCTTCCAAAATTTCCATATCGGAGTGATATTCAAACGAAGAAGGAAGAGGTGGAGATGGTTGCCTTAGTAGTTCAACATTTCTTTGTTGTTGTTGTTGAGGAGGATGAGGAGGAGGCTAATCTTGTGCATTTCTCCATTCTAGAAAAGTCATATAAGATGGTGGTTCCTCCGACAAATGCGTAAGATTGAAAATTTTTGTTCCACTGTATTTGATAGGTAAATCCTCCAAAGCATAAATGTACGATGGGATGTTTAGTGCTTTGAGAATTTGCATAATATAAGCCGAGTAAATGATTGTCTGCCGAGATTGATTCCAAAATCTTTCAGTTCATCAAAAATGAACCGAGCCCAATTGATCTTAGTTTGATTAAATAGTGCATATAGTGCTTTGTGTTCAAGATCAGTAATTCGTTTATGGCTACCTAATCGAGAGATAATAGTATTTATAAGAATTCGGGTAAGGAGCCTAGCACGTGGCCTAAGGAATTTGGATGAAAAATGAGGCATTCGATTTTCCCATAATTGATGAGTTATTGTATCACGGGGTTTGGATCACATGTCCTCTATTTCAGATAAATTCTGACCCGTATAAGAGCATTGTAAGAATCGTCCAATTATAGCGAGGGTTAACTTGATTGTTGCCCCATAGACACTTGTCCATAACCATTCTTCATCATTCTCAGTAGTCCATACCGATGGACTATCCAGATTAGCGTAAAAAGGATATATAGCTAGTTGGTCAATATAAACATCATTGGCATTAAAAGAAATAAGAGTTTTCAATTCACCTTACTCACATATGTCGTCCATATCATAAGAAGGAAATTGGATTAGGTTATAGAAAGGACCTATATGCATCTTCTTAATCTTTTAAGTCGTCAAAGCATCGTCTATTTATTGGATTTTGAAACAACCAATTGTTGATTTGAGTATCAGTGACCATCAATGGTTGGGAGGAAGATTCTTCTCCATGCTTCCTTTTCTTAACTCCCATCGTTTTAGTTCGTGGTTGTATTAATTTGATAAGAAATTCGATTTTAGAGACTTTGAGAAAGATAAATTTTAAGTTGAAAATGAATTGAAGTAGTGGAAAAATAGTTGATCGATCAGGTATAGGGTTTGAAAAAACTGTCGTTTCCAGTTCCAAGCGTCTGAAATAGTGGATCGGACGTCTGAAGATGCCTAATTTAGAAACAGAGAGTAAAATCAGACATCTGGAATTAGAATTCAGACGTTTGGAAAGTTTAAATACGAGACAGAGACTAACTTCAGACGTCTGGAAATGAGTTCAGACATCTGGGAACATATATAAGTTTTTCCAGATTCCTATTTCAGATGTCTGGAATCTATTTCAGACGTTTGAAAATCTCCAGATTAGCTTTTTGTTGATAGTTTTGAAAAAAATTTGTTTAATGAATAAAATATAGTACACACACATATATATATAATCGTTTACAAACGTCATAGTTTATTTGTCTTGGTTCCATTCCTGACGATCCCATGAATTTGGTTCGTAGGTGGGATCACTATAGTTGATTGAGGACCAGGAAGGAGGCTTGGGTGATGAAGTTGACAGCTCGTCTTTAGGAGTTTCAACAAAGCATGGAGATTTTTTATGTAAACACTTCTTTGTTGGAGAATGACCACATATAGCATATAGAGCTTTTTCCAAGAAGTTCGAATGTTTGATTGTTCCTTGCGGTGTATAGTACATTTACTTTTGAACATCCATCATTGCGAATTGATAATGTGATATTTCATCGAGTGTTTCATGGGTTATAGACGATTTTTCTCGTTTGGCTTGCTTCCGCAGAGTTGACAATCCCCATCGACTTTTTGAGAAGTCAAGAGAGGGTAGGGAACGAGGAGGTGAAGGAGTACGAAGAGAAGGGGTGGATATGTTTGAGGATGGCGGTCCAGAGTTATACGAAGTAATTTCTTGAGATGACATTTTGATTTTAATATTTGTTATGTTTTAAAGAAAAGCTTCAGAAAGTTAGTTTTTATACTAATCCAAATATAAAAATAGGTAGTATTTTTATGGTGCTAAATCATTGTCTAAATTTTTAAAGGTTTGTAACAAACTAATAAACTTTATGGATATAAGAAATTATTCTTAGTTTAAAAGTTCATTAAGCGAACAAATGCTTAAGTCTCGTCGTAATTTTACAAAAGTTTGTTCGTTTAATGGCTTTGTAAAGATATCGGCTATTTGATTTTCAGTGCTAATATATTCTAGAGTTATAATACTTTTTCGACATTATCTCTTAAGAAATGATGTCTTATATTTATATGTTTAGTTCTAGAATGATTTACCGGATTTTTAGATAGGTTGATTGCGCTAGTGTTATCACAATAAATTAGGGATTTTTCAATTATTTTTTCAAATCTTTTAAGGTTTGTTGCATGTACGTTACTTGTGCAAATGTTATGCCGCTGAAATATACTCGGCTTCAAAAGTGGATAGCGAAACAAAATTTTGTTTTTTATTAAACCATGAGATGTCCGATGAAATGACGTGTTTCACTAGTACTTTTTCTATCCGTTTTGCATCCTCCAAAATCCGCATCACTATATGATACAAGATCGAAGGACGGTCCTCTTGGATAGAATAGTCCATAGTTTTTCGTGTTAGATAAATATCTCAAAATACGTTTAACGACTCTTTGATGAGATTCTTTTGGTTTTGCTTAAAACGTGCGCAAAGACAAATACTCATCATTATATGGGTCGACTTGCGGTTAAATATAATAACGAACCAATCATACTCCTATATAATTTTTCTTCAAAATCTTTCCCGTTTTCATCTTTATCAAGATGAACCAAAGTACTCATAGAAGTACCATACCAAAACATTTTAATAGTTCATTGCAATATTTTTCTTGATGTATAAAGATACCATTCTCCAGTTGTTTTATTTGTAATCCTAAAAAGAAATTTAATTCTCCCATGTATGACATTTCAAATTCATTTTCCATTATTTTAGAGAATTTTACACATAAATATTCATTAGTTGATCCAAATACGATATCATCGACATAAATTTGAATAACTAAAATATCATTATTTTCCTTTTTAATAAATAGAGTCAAGTCAATTTTACCAATTTGAAATCCTGATGAAATTAAATGAGTTTTAAGCCAATCGTACCATGCTCTAGAAGCTTGTTTTAACCCATATAATGCTTTACTTAATTTAAAAACATGATTTGGAAATTTTTCATGTTCAAATAATGGTGATTGTTCAGCATAAACATATTCTTTGATAAAACCATTCAAAAATGCACTTTTAACATCCATTTGATATAATTTAAAATTGCTATGACAAGCGAAAGCGAGTAGTGTTCATATAGCTTCTAATCTAGCTATTGGTGCAAAAGTTTCATTGTAATCGATTCCTTCTTCTTGATTATACCCCTGTGCTATTAAACATGCTTTATTTCGAACTATATTTTCGGTTTCATCAGCTTTATTTTTAAATACCCATTTAGTTCCAATGACGGATTGATCTTCCGATCTTGGAACGAGTTCCCAAACATTATTTCGTTCGAACTGATTTAATTCTTCTTGCATGGATAAAATCCAAAAATCGTCTTTAGAAGCTTCTTTATAGTTCTTTGGTTCAAAGTTTAAAACGAATGCAACATTAAGTTGATTTCGAGTTACTCCAGAATTCAAATCTCCAATAATGTTATCTATAGGACGATTCTTTAAAAACTTAAGAGGTGAAACTAGAGTATAAATAGCTTCATTATTATTGTGAGGTGTGTTAAAAGAATTATTTGGATGTATTTCTTCAACGTCATTACTTTGTGTAGTTACAAAATTTTCACTAAAAGAAACATGTAAACTTTCTTCTATAATATTTATCCTTTTGTTATAAATTCTATAAGCTTTGCTACGATTCGAATAGCCAACAAATATTCCTTCATCGGCCTTAGGATCAAACTTTCCTAGATTGCCTTTAGAATTTAATATGAAACATTTTGATCCAAATGTTTTAAAATATGATACTTTAGGTTTCTTACCAAAAAATATTTCATAAGGAGTGTTTTTTGTCATTGGTCGTAGTGTCACTATATTCAAAACATAAAAGGTCGTGGAAATAGCTTCAGCCCAAAAATGTTTTGGTAGATTACCGTTATTTAATATTGTTCTTGCACATTCTTGAAATGTTCGATTTTTCCGTTCAACTACACCGTTTTGTTGTGGTGTATGTGGAATTAAAAAATTATGATTAATTCTCTTTTTATTGCAAAAATTCGTAAAAGGTTCATTTTTGAATTCTCCTCCGTGATCACTGCGAATATTTTTATTTTTCGAATTCATTTGATTTTTAATTCTTTTTGCAAAAAATTTAAAACATACCAAAAGTGTCACTTTTATGTCTTTAAAACAGAGCCCATGTATATCTTGAAAAATCATGAACAATTACAAAAACATACTTGTTATGATTTAATGATCTTACTTGAGTGGTACCAAATAAATCTAAATGCAACAATTCTAATGGTTATGTTGAAATATTATTTTTAGATTTAGATGAACTCCTTTTTAATTTTCCAATTTGACATGCATCACACAAATTGTCTATTTTATAATTTATTTTCAGTAAACCTTTAACTAGTTCATATTTTGATAATTTATTTATAAATTTGAAATTCATGTGACAGAATCATTTATGCTATAGCCATGGATCATCAAGTTTAGTGGTCAAGCATAAATCCGAATTTTGTTTCATATTCATATTTAAAATATAAATATTTTTATTTTTGAAATCCTTCAAATAATAAATTTTTATTATTATCAAATATATTGCATTGATTTTTCTCGAAATTTATTTGAAAACCTTTATCACATAATTGACTAATGCTAAGTAAATTATGTTTCAAATTTTCTATTAATAAAACATTTGAAATAATAGGAGAGTTAGAAATACCGATGTTTATGACTTCTCCAATTCCAATGACATATCTTTTGAGTTGTCTCCATAGGTTACGGTGCCTCCATCGATATATTTTATATTTGAGAGCATCTTGGCATTCTCGGTCATGTTTTTTGAGCAGCCACTATCGAGTACCCATTTCTCCTCGCTTTTATTTTTGGGTACCTACAAAAAAAAATTATTCAATTGGTACCCACTTCTTTTATTAGGGTCCTAAATGTTAGGAGGTGAGGGTGACCATACCCAAGTGGGTTTGGGTCCTTTAAAAACATAATTATTATTAAATACTACACTTGATAAAAAACTATCAATATATTTTTGTCTAATTATCTTATTATTATACTTTGGTATCCAAATTTTTATATTTTTAGTTTTTAAATCTTTATTTAACTTTGGTATCTTTTTGAAACTTTGATAGAAGATACTTTGCTTTAAAGTATTACCTTTTTTCTTTTCTGAATTCTTTTCAAATCCTAATCCATTTCGATTACCAGAAGGTTTTGTAATTTTAATTAAATTATCAAGATCTTGTTTTCCTTTGTTTAACTTTGAAACATTGTTAGTAATTTTTTCCGGTTTATCTTTTAATTCACAAATTTCAGTTTTGAAATTTCTATACTACTTTTTAGTTTAATATTTTCCTTAATCAAATTATTATTCTCAAGTTTTAACCTATCTATTTCACAAATTGTGTATCGTATTCGATAGACTTTTTACACTTATCTTGTGAAATCACCAATTCTTCTTCTAAAATAACCTTTTCATCCTTTAATAAACCAATTTCTAGTTCTAGTCGATTTATTTTGGCTAGGTATTCTTTATTCAATTTTTTGATTTGTTTAAACTTATCATCAAGTTCCATACTTAATTCTAATAGTTTATTGTAGCTAAGTTCAGAACATACCTCATCATTATTAGCCATAAAACATACTTTAGCTTGTTCTCCGTCGCTATCACTATCATTATCAGAAGATGATGATGATGAATCGGAATCGTCCCAAATGACTTTAAAAGCTCTTCTTAAATTTCTCAAATTTGTTCTTTTTCTCATTGTTGAGTTAAGGACAATCCTTCTTCATGTGTTTGTATTGATCACATTCGTAGCACTTGATTTGAGATAGATTTGTTGTTGTTGGACTTCCCTTCATTTTGGAATTTGGTCATCTTTCTAAATTTGTTGAATTTGTTGTAATTCCTGGCAATGAAAACTATCTCTTCTTCATCCAAATCCGAGCCATCATTCTTTGCATGAAATGCTTTGTTCTTCTTTTCAACATTTTGTTCTTTTCTTGCTTGTAAGTTAGCTTCATAGGATATTAAATTTCCTATCAACTCTTCAACCTTGAGAGTAGAAAGATCATTAGCTTCTTCAATAGCCAATACCTTCCTTTCCCAATCCGATGTTAAAGAGTTGAGTATTCGAAAAATTAAATCAAAATCAGCAAATTTAACTCCTAATGCCATAAGATCATGTTGAATAGTTTGAAATCTAGAGTACATGTCAACAATAGTTTCATTTTGCTTCATTTTGAATGAGGAGAATTGGTTTTGCAAAATTGAAATCTTAGTTTGTTTGACCTTTATTGTACCTTCATGTGTAATTTGTAAGGTACGCCAAATGTCAAACGCAGTTGTGCATAACATGGAACGTGAGAATTCATTTCTATCTCGAGTGCAAAATAAAACGTTCATAGCTTTAGCATTGTTTGAGGCTAAGGTCTTTTGTGCATCGGTCCATGTGCTTATAGCAGTGTCAGGTGCTTCATACTTATTTTGTGTAGCAGACCGTATTTCTAGACCATTGGCTTCCATAAAAATATACATACCGGTTGACCAATATGCATAGATGGAGCCATTACATAGTAGGGGACGTATGGTACACTGACCTTCTTGAAAGATATTTGCCATATTAGCGATTCAAAAACTTGTTACAGTACTTTTGATCAAACCAAGCTCTGATACCAAATGTAAGTGGCCATGCTTTGATACCAATTGAAAGACTATAGTATGGTGGATCGAATTATACGAATGCCAAGTATATAACTAATTTAAACTATAGTGCAACAATAGTAGAGTATGTAAATAAGAATAATCACACCAGGTATTTTATACTAGTTCGGACCTCCCGTCCTACGTCCAGTCCCCAAGCTCCTCTTCGGAATTTCCTTTCACCAAATAACCCTCACTTCACCCCGAGGAACAAGTTTACAATAACAGAGTTTCTTTGTCAAGAACGTATTCTCTATTACACGGATTTTGACTATATAGTATAATTGAACTTCCTATATCTCTTGAATGATTGAGTACAATATTGTTCAAGAGAATATGAAAGTGTATGATCTCATATTTGCAGATTTGATAGCAAGTGGATGATTAGAACAAGAGATGATTAAGATAGAGAGTAGAGTGAATTAGTAGAAAGTAAGTGAGTGCTTTGATCCTTCTTGATTCTTGTTTATATAGCTGTAGAAAGTAGCTTATAATAGTTGCATCTCTTTCCTTTCAGTCTAGAGTCGTTATTGTTCACTGGTGAAGAGTTGTGGAGGAGAGATGGAGTTGTGTCTCTTCGGAGATGATAGCTGTAATTTGAATTATCTGCCCCGTGCCCTGTTTCAAACATCTGAATGGTGTTCTCGGACATCTGAGAATCTATTTTAATTTTTATTCATTTTCTATGTTCAGACGTCTGAAGTTTTGCATTCAGACGTCTGAACCTGTTAGTTGATGTTCTCCTGGTTTTATTCTTGAATGCATCTCTCTTCAATCTTCGTGTAACTTTGTAGATGAATCTCTTCAGTGCTTTAGTCTTCATCTTGTCACAATAGTTGTTTGTCTTGCCTTGAGTTTGTATCTGCATAGTTGTATGATATATGATTTCCAATGTATAGTTGTCATCTTCGAAATCGTAAACTAAGGGTTCTAACACAAACAAGAGATAGTCAAGTTTGATTCACTTGGTATTTTGGCAGAATATAGTTTTGGATTCTTTAGAATAAAAGAGGAAGATGAAGAGGAGAGAATACAAGTGAAATCTGATTAAAAATTTGTTTAGAACTATCAATTTTTATAAAAGATCAACAGCCATATCTATTCATGAAAGGATACGATGAATAAACACTTCTTTTGAAAATTTGAATTTTGAATTTAACGGGCACCATGTCGACATAGGGGGTTGAAGGATGCCGACATGCTCTAGGCAAAATTGATGATTTTGATTTTCTTATTAAAATTGGTTTATATAGTTTGTCAAAACAATTTCTAAACTTTGTAAATATATTTGAATATAGTTTAAACGTATAAAAATAATTTTTTAATATATAATCTTTAATCTATAAAGTGATTTAAAATATGGGTATATAAATATTTTAAAGCTAAATGTTTAACACAAGAGATAGTTTAAAAATCAAGGACAATTTTGAAATCAAAATATTTAAAAATGATAAATATAATTTTGAGGCAAAAATATTTAAAACAAGAGAAATGTCTTTTTGAATAGAAGGTTTTGAAAAAAATTTAAATAAGAGACATGTTTTTGAAAAAACATATTTATAAAATTAGTGGATATCAAAATAGGATCAATATATGTTCCACTAGATATTGTCGCGGGTTTCATCCCACTAGGGTTCCATCCCATTAACAGGCTCGAAGTGGATTCCATTCCACGAATAAAGATGTAAGTGCTTTCAAGAAGTTTTAACATAATTCTAGACCCAATACTTATCTTTTATCTTGAACTCTTGATATCTTGATACTCATCAGTCTTCAATCTTGATATCTTCAATCTTGAATCTCTATATTATACAGTCTTCATTCTTGGTACCTGCATAGTTAAATGCTGCATATACATATATATCTAAACCATAATGTTAATATTTATATTTTATAACAAGTCCTAAGGTTGTTGTCATCAAAACCATCATCTCAAGGACTAACAGTGTGGCGTTAGCTTTAGCGATATAAGGCGAGTCGACGGGCTGAATTTGGTAGGGTAGGTCATCAAATGGGTGGCATAATTTTTTGGCAGTGGAGGCGAGCTCCAGGTCGGATGGGGAAGGAGGTGAGCGGACGTAACCGTGCTGGGTTGGAGAGGTTGGGTTTACGAAGTGAAGTGGAATGGTTAAATCGGTTGGTCGATCCATGGTCCATACTTTTATGCATTAGTGCATGAAATTGGGTGTGCACATTATTGGAAATAGAGGAGGAAGATTTGGGAAGAAGGGTACTATTCATTCCAGGTTTGGGCTGATGGGATTTGCGTTGGATTGGGGTGAGGTTTACTAATTCATTTAGTTATTTTAAATAGTTAATTAAGGTGGTTAACTTGAAAATTAATAACTCTTCCATACGAAACCTGATTAACCTACGAATTTTGCGTTAGGATCATATTGACGTGAATAACAATATGGAATTGGTTTTAAGATTTGAGCTTGGAGAATTTTAAGCTAAATTCGAACATTGCTCGATTTCAGGGAACTAAAATGTTTCAGCGATGAGTGGAATTTCGTTGAGTTAAACTCACCTTTTTGGTTAAGCAGAAATATTATATAGTCGATGAAAATTATTAATTGTACGTTTGGATATTTATATGTTGATTGTTTAGTTTTGATGAATATTCGTTTTAGAAAGCGAATACTGTATGAATCAATTGCTGGGGGACAGATTCGAGGAATCCAACAAGGTTCCTCACCACTATTGATTATATATATATATATATATATATGCAGATATATATAAGCTATAATATAGAGGGACAGGTTGAAGAGATCTAACGGGATTCCTCGCTACTGTTGAAATGTTTTCTATAATATTCATGTTATATGAATTTTTGAAAATCAAACCTCATAATGTGACATTATTAGTTCTGACATCGTTGTGTGTTAAAAAAAACTTAAGCCTTATAGCGATAAGAAATCAGTATCCATATTGGTTAAACGTTGGGTAGCTATTGGCCTCAAATTAGTATTTTTAAATATTACAAATTGTCATTTGAGTTGGAACTGGTTTTGAGATAGGAAATGTATTAAAAATCCGAATTTGGGTTTCAAAAATATTTTATTTTAAAGAATTTAACTTCTATTTTGCTCAAACCTTTTTATATGTCTTTTCCAAGTTAATTATTTATATTTAATATTGCTTTAAAGGATTATTTATTTATATTTAATATTTCTTCAAAGGATTATTTAATTATATTTAATGTTGTTTTAAAGTTATTTATTAATATTTTATAATTCTGTAAAGTTAATTAATTAAATAATTAGCATGGCTTGAAATTAATAAAAAATAATTTATTAATAATGTTGGAAATAATTTGTTACTATTTATAATAATGGTAAAGGTTAATTATTATTGTTTATTTAATAATGTATTGAAATTATTAATTATTATTTTAAGATGTTTTGGAGTAAATAATTATTATTTATTTATAGTGTTTACTATTGATAATAATTATTATTTAATAGTGTTTTGAAGAAAATGATTTTTATTTATTTGTAAATGTTTTCGAGACTTATAAACAGACTTGAGTTTTATAAGAGGGTTTTATAACATGGTTTTGCAAACTTAAAGAAAGATTAGTTAAGGGCGAAAAGAGTTTATAAATGGTTTAGATATTTATAAAAGAATTTTAAAAATGGGTTTACAGACCTATAAAAGGAGTTTTATAGTTATTTTTATGGATTTATAAAGATTTTAAAAATGATTTGAGAAATGATTTAGAGATGTGATAAATGGGTTTTAGAGATTTATAAAATAGTTTTTAAATGGGTTTTAGAAATTTATAAAGGGGTTTATAAATGGTTTTAGAATTGGGTAAGAAGGAAATCTTCCTCCGTTTTGTGAATATACTTATACCATTGAGATAACTATATGCATATTTTCAACAACCAAAGGTATAATTGTAAATACTAATTGTTTGCTATATAGACGAATTTAGGCACCAAATGTTACAAATGTAAATAAGAGTGGTCCTCCATCCTTTTTTAAGTCACTCGCTCCTTTCAACATTTAGATGCGGAAACAGGCTAAGGAATAACTACGATAGAGGTAACTTTGAGTTGTTTTATATATGGTTGAAAAGCATTTCCAATGTTCCTTAGTATATAAAAATGAGATGGAGACCTATATACTTTGGATAACAATGTTGAACATGAACACGACATCGAAAGTAAGTAAAGATATGATCTCTAAATCCTATTTTTTTTTCTTGCTGTTAACTCTATTTTCATTGACAATGCTATAGTATAATTTCATATTTTGAGCTTATTATTTGAAACTGTTTTAGAACTTCTTAATATAGTTATATTTATTCGAGCATAACTTGAATATTTTTACTCTAAATTTTGAAATTCTTGAGGTTTTGAAAAAATAACTGATAACATTACAAGTTTACACTTTTGACTTTTTGCTTATTCATTTGTAAAATCTTGGAAAACAGCAATCTTTTCAGTACATTATTTGAAAAATATCTTCAACTTATGCAAACAAGTTGTAGTATTTCAGATATAACCTTTGAGCAATTGATTTTTTTAATCTTGAAACCAATTTTAGTGAGTAACAATTACAAATATCAAAAACTTTCAAGTTTGTTTCTAAATCAAATCACGGACTTAAAGTTTTCAAATAATGGTTTTAAATGGACTGAATTTTCAAAAACAAGAATGGTCAATTACTTCCATACGACAATTAACTTTCATTGTCATTAATGACGATTAACATATCAATGGCTGAAGAGTTTTTTACTATGTGTGCTTTTGCTCTATTTAATTGATTTTGCCTTTGGTTGACATAAATGGCTTAGTTTGAAAGTTTTGAATCAATTAGAGCGATATTGTAGAGCAGACGCTACTTGTTTGATAATATATCATTTTAGACAACTAGAGTACAAGTGGTATCAGACATCACTTCATATTTGCATTTTCAACTAATTTTAACAGATATCGTTTTACAAAACTCCTTGCAGAAAATAGATTTTTATAACTTTTTAGGATTTGGAATTTTTTTTAAATAACTCATATTTTTACCTTGATTTTCTTGAATAAAAATACTCTTGTGTACTTTAATATGGGATTTGCTCTATAAAAGATGGTTGTTGACTACTTAAACCTTTTGAAATTTATCAAAAATTACTAATAGTGATTGAGAAAGTAATAGGTAGTGATTAAATTACACTTCATAGATAGAAGAAGTATATGTTAAAATTTTCATTAAACTGAACAAGTTTTATAATATTTTTAAAATTAGCACATATTCCATGATCATTTCCATCACCATCATCCTTCTTGCAATCGATATACCAAAATTTAATATAGTGTGCAGAAGTTGGTACTTCAAAAAACAAGAAATTATATTTTAGTATAATTTATAATTCTATCCCTACGTATTCACTTTCATTTAAAAGTCCTCACGGTTATGCATGGGTGAATAACTTTAATTACTAGCTACGTGCTTCTATCCTTATTTAAAAGTCCTTATGGTTATTCATGGATGGAACTTGTATACAAGAGAGGGACAAATATTCAAGTAGTTTTTAACCTCATTTAAAAGTCCTTATGGTTATGCCTGGTTGGAAAATGCTTGACATTCTTTTTTAAGTAACTACTGTCCTCATTTAAAAGTCCAAATAATTATGCGTGGTTAGAAAGTGTTTAACCTTTTCTTTTGTATAATATTTAAAAGAGTAATTTACAAATTTTTCCTTCATTAAAAATACTACACGGCTATCACTGCATTAAATTTCCCTAAACCATTACTCAATTGTCACTCTAAAGTGGAATTTATGTTACTTAATTGTCACTCTAAAGTGGAATTTATGTATAATAAATAAAATATTATGATTTTTTTATTAATTGGAATTTGCAATATATATTCCTCTCTATATGATTTATGGTTTTAATCAAAATTCATCACCATATCAATTATTATTATTATTTTGATGATAACAAAAGGGGAAGAGAGGTTAAAATTTTGGGGTTGAGTAATAACCTTATTGATATTCGAGAGTTGTTTTTATTATTCAAGAGTTGTTTTTATTTTCTAACCGTTGTTTTCGCAATTATTTTAGCATCATTTTTTTAATTGCATGCATCTGTGTATGGGGAGTCTAGTTGTACTGGGAGTATGTAAATAAGGGGAGCTTGATCACAACACATCAATCACATTTGGTTGACAAAAAATCTTAATATACATTTGTTATCATCAAAAGGGAGAGATTGTAGAATATAGTAGTTTATGATTTTTGTTTGATGATAGTAAACATATATGTATATATGTATATTTTAAATATGTTTGATAAAATACTATTGTAAAATCACATATAGAAGAAAATAAATGAAATTTTTATATCAACAAATAATTTATTTCAATACAATTTCAACAGTACACACAATTACAATAATAGCTTCCACAATAATTTAAATATAATATTCATATACAAAAACATTTCACTCTTTCATATACAACACCACAGTTCACTCAAATACACAACACACTCATAAATACAATCACTCCAAACCTCACTCACTTGAATTTTATTTGTTATCTACTTGCTCCAACTGTCTTTTCGTCAAGTATTTGCTTTGCCTATCAAATAACAATGTAGAAAAAAGCAAAAAGAAATAAATTCAAACTGTAAAAATATAAATAGTTTTGGAATCGACATTGCCTCAGTCTATTGGTTTTTTATGTTTTGAAATAGGCATCAAAAATATCAATAATGTACATGAGCAACCTATGACATGCATAATATATCACTGTACATGCCATAAGGTCGAATATATACACAAACACTTTTGCGTCTCAATTTCAGGGACAAAAATAAGGTCAAGCCCAAAAGCACAACACAAGTAGTGCAAGGTCAAGATAAATAGCTCAATACAAGCAAAAGTAAAACAACATAGAAAGAGTTTAAAGGCAGGCTGAAAACACAAGTGAAACACACAAGATCAAGTACAAAAGATGCAACTGAGTCAGGCACCAACATGCAGCAAACCATCCAAGTCCATAAGACCAGTGCATAAACACACAAGGCCAAAATCAACAAAAATGCAACTAGGTGCACAAGCACAACTACACATGGTACACAGGTGCAACAACCAAACCAGATTAGAAACACAGGCTCGTGCAATAGCAATGGAAAAAGGAAACACAAAAAAGCCATGTGCACAAGGGAATTTAAAACGAAGAAGCACATAAAAATCAACTCTTGAAAACAAAAAGGCACGTACACAACACAAACAACCATGGTGCACATGGACCAACATATGCAACATCTGAAGCTTTACCAAATTTGAAAGATTGGATTATTGAAAATTTGAGAGAAAAGTAATAAGCATCAAGTGACAGGCAACATAATAGTTTTAAAGCAGACACATACATACAAAGTAACACAGTAGCGTGCATTCGAGAATCACATACATAAATGCATCAAACCTAATAGCAACTGCATAGAATATAAACACTACAAACTCGAACACAACAATAAGCCATGTGCACATGGATGCACAAAACACACACCAATGCAACTCACAGTATATACAAGTGCAACTGCAAGTAGGAGAAACACATGCCATATAGTAGAGTACAAGAGTTGACCAAGTCAAAGACAAGAATTTTCAAAATATATCAGAGCATTGATCAAGTCGAGAAATTCAGGCTAGAACCAAAATTACTCAGAGTTAGATACGATTGTAAAAGGTCACAAAACAACAAGAAAAACATACGCAGGTTGAAATAATCAACTGAAAGTAATATATGCATATATATATATACACACACACACATATATAGATAGAGATCAAAACACCATCACTTAGAAAATCAACAACAAGCGTATCAAGTTAAAAGATTCAAAACTGAAGTTCAGAAAAATATATGTAACATATAGGGAGATTTTTTTTTCTCAAATCACTCTATTTAAACCAATCATCATCGGCATAAATCATCAAACGACTTCAAGTACAAAAATCAAAAAGGCAAAAAAATCGTTCCAAAGTTTTTCAACCAGAGAATACTCGACCATGAAGCGGTTGAAGGGATAAATCATCACATGAATCAAGCAATCAATTGACAAAGAGGTGTAGGTGAATTTACTTCAATCGATTGATGATCAGTGCTTCAAATTGAAACCCTAATTTGAGAACGAAGAAGATAAAAAGACCGGCTTGGATATAAACAGATATGGCCTGAAATAAACTTATCTCTCTGTTATATTTGAGCCGTGTTTCTCTTTTGAGATTAAATTGTTATTATATGGTAAATTAGGGTTTCACCATTTATTATTGTGATTTGTTTTTAAATTTTATAAAACTCTAGCTTTAACTAGGATCAAACTACGAGGCGTAGTTCGGGAAATTCTCAACTCGGGGATAGAGTTGAGGTGGGGTTTTGAGTTTAGCTTAGAACAATTAGGTAAGTGATAGTAGAAAATTTACAGGGTCTGTAAGTGGTTGATTGTTTAATTCTAGCAGAAAACTTAGGAGCAGCACTAGGGAAGTATTGCCGAAGCTAGGTACATCTGTATGTTGCTTTTAATTTCTGCATTTACTCTTTTATTATTTGTGTTGCAATTTTTATTATTCTATGAATTTATCATAAACCCTATTCACCCCTCTAGGGTTAATTTGATCCGACAGTACTAATAAAATTTCCATGTATGATCTAAAGTAGAGGTTCACCATCAAATATTATTGAAAACTTGATCTCGAGGATGAGGAGAAGCGATCATCTATGTGAATGGGAAAGTCGGGGAGCTGGTAGAGTATGTGCGAGAAGAAAGTAAAAGATGTTGGATAGAGGATTCAAAACTGAGCATAGAGGCTACATATGCGTGCGTGCAAATGCGAATGTGAACGCAGTTGCCAGGAATTACATATGGATTGAGCAATTTTTTCTCCAGTTCTCCAAAAGTCATATTTTCAACTATATGTTTCTTAGCAAATAGAAATTTCATCTAGATTACTGGCTAAAGAGAAGTAAGAAAGCAACAATGACAAAAAGAGCGCTATTTAATCCCTATTCCGAATCTTTCTCGAGGATTGACCATTTGATGTAAATGGTTATACCTCCACTTTTTTTAGCTCTTTTGTGTTATCGACCACATAGAGCTTTTCAGATTTATTAATGCGTTACGTAATGTGAATTTGTGCCTCTTGTTTTAGTTTTTTTTGATACAGCATTCCTGAAATACATATGTAATATGACTATCTGTATCGGTATGTTTGCATAATATTAGTTTAATTAATAAAAAAATTATAAGTGATATCCTTAGGGTTTAATTGTAATGACCCAGGATTTTGGACATCCCAGGTTGTGAATATTAATTTATAATATTCAATAATATTGTATTTTAATATACAATATTCCCGTTAATCGATAATTTATAATTGTATACAATTTTTGAAAACCAGTATAATTTTAATTTTTAGATCTATATTAACATACAGATTGATTAAATGAAATTTCTTATATATGAATATTTTGGTTTTAGATAACATATGTATATTTTGTTCTAAAGATAAAATATTATACAGAACTAAATTAATTGGAAAAATCATATGCATATATTTTTTACATATAGGAATAATAAATTTATATGTATATAAAATTTTGCTTATAAATTGATAACGAAGTAAAAAAAAGAATATTTTTGATTTTGGGCACATAAACGATGTTGTTTATAATAAATAAATAAAAGTTTAAGTTGAAAGCTTCTAAAATAAAATATATATATATATACATATTTTGAATAAGAAAGGTTATATATATATAATGATAAGTTAAGAAGGAAAATTTATATTATTTAAATTGATAAAAATGTTATAAATAAATTAATGTGTATAAGAATCACTTAAGTATAAATAAGAGAAAACTATATATATACATAGATAACTAATGAATTTAGTTTATTTGGAAATAATATATTTCTATATTATAAATGAAAAGATGTATATATGGATAAATGTACACGTGAATGCTTAAAAATAGTTTTTTTTACATCTTATATTCCTTATAATACATATGAATATAGGGTGTTATAATCGATAACTATGGGAGTCGTGTTATATGGACCACGCGTGGCTCTTGGAGCAAGCAGATGTGTTATTAGTCTTCCATCTGGTTCTGGTTTATATGTATGTATGTGGGTGGCAGATAGACATATATCATGTATAGATGAGATTATACCTGAGACTGTGTCCACGGTATAGTCAACCCTGTATTCTTCTTAGGCCGATGGCCTGTTCTTTACAGGAAGACGACCTACTTATTATTGAATATGTTTGAATATTGTTAAGAGCTGACTCAAATATTTCTTATTGCTTTTATTGATTCAACAATGATATTTATAATATAAGATCGAGAGATTGTGGGCATTGCTTTGCTTCTGCCCGACTTAACTTGAGGATATCTCATTATTGACTATTTCTAGTTTTGATGGCGATTTCAAGATATAAATGATCCACCCATCGGTATGGATTGAGTAAATTTTGATTTGATGTGTTATATAGGTCATGATGCTTTCTTGTATAGATTGGTTATGAATGTGGATTTGAGATATTTTGAGTTTGTAGTGTCATTATCTTTATGCTTACTATATTACCGTTGTATGTTATAATATCACTTATCATGTAGACATACTTTGACCCATGTGTTATTTATATTACTCGGATCAGTTCGAGACATTTCAGGCTCATGGACGAGATGATCGATTTATGGATGTTGGGAACAAATGGAGGCTAAGGTATTTTATATACATATATATTGTCACTGTTCACGCTTGGGATGTATTTATATTTATGTATTGGATGTTTTGATGACTGAGTATATCTGATGTACGTTTTGGAACTATATATATATTGTATGTTATCACTGCATTTTGACTCTATGTTATCCTTGTCATTTATTATATGCATATTGTGCAATTTTTTTAATCCTGGAGGTGCATGTGTTTGTTGCTTTGTATTGAGACCTTGTACATCTATAGTGAGTTTTTATATATGATGTGAGAATGTACCGGTGTTAGTCTAAGGGAATATTCAAGGGTGTACCATACATCACCTCATTCTCCGTATCTGACAGTATTATTATATAATACTTTTGGATAGTTGTAACAACCCGCATATTTAACGATTTTATATTGAATTGTTTTATTTAAATATAGTGTCGTTAGTCGGATTTTTGGATCCAAAATGTTACTTTTTGCAAGTGGCCGAATTGGAACTCGAAACCATTTCCATTGGGTCCAAAATGGCGTTTGCGATCTTTTTTAGTATAAGCTTTGATATGTTTGGAGTAAGTTGAATTTTGCAACTTTTTCTAGTTGGGTTTTGGGTTGGGTTCAGCCAATTTGTTAGTTTAATAACCTAAATCAGTCCCTCTCCTCTCCATTCTCTCATTCCACTCTTCCAAACTTAAGCTTCAACTGAAAATGGTGGAGGGGAAGAGGAAATAGAAATTGCAAGCCCTAGTTTCAACTTGCAACTTGAATTCTTGCTCCAAAAATCAAAGTGAATCTTGTGGTAAGCTCCACTTCATCTTCTCTATCTTTTTCTCTCTTCAATCTCAGAAGTTTCCTAAACCTAACTTTGGGAAATATGTGTTTTATTCTTAGATTGAAGCTAGTTGAGTAGAAGTGGAGATTTGTTGGTTGTTCTCCTTGCAAATTGAACTCCTTCTTCTTTATTTTTGAATTAAAAGGTGAGTTTTGAACTCACATATACTTCTTTTGATATCAATGATGTTAGGTATGAATTATGAATTCCTAACAATTGTTCATATGTTCATTTGATTTCGATTTGGTTTGCTTTAGTGAAATTGCCAAATTATGATTTTTGAAGCCAAATCCATGTAAAACCTTCTATGGTGGATGTTTATGTTGTTCGGAGTGTTTGGGTGTGTCGTTAAGGTTGGGTAGTCGTTTGACATAAGCCCATAATCAACACGCATCCGATTGCTTTCGATTTGTTTGGCCATAAATGGCGTAGGTTCAGGAAATGCCTGACCATCATGTTTCAGACGTCTGAAACCATAATTTCAGACGTCTGAATATTGTTCTGGGGAACATTTTCATCCCCAGATTCAGACGTCTGAATTTATATTCCAGACGTCTGAATTAGCTAATTTTCAACCAGAAAGGAAATAGGCCGAAAAATGCCTATTTCAGACGTTTGAAAGTTTGGATTCAGACATCTGAATTCTGTTTTGAAAAATAAATTTATTTTCAGATTCAGACGTCTGAATCCCTTCTTGCAGACGTCTGAATATGTTGTTTTTGCCAAATTGCCTTATTCGTTTAGTTTTCCAAATTTGATCGATGCATATTGATTCCAATTAGTTGTTTATGCCTATTTGACCTTGATGATTCCTTTTGAATTCATTCACGGGTTTTTATAAATGATTTCTTCAAATTGTATTAAAAGTTCACTTCTTCGATTTATAAATTCTATTTAAAACACACGCACAATTTCGCACTTCGAGCGAAGTGGAAGGGTGATTAAATGGTTGGGCAAAACACGGACCATGAATCTGTGCGTTTATCCTTACGATTAATTCCCGACCGATTCAATTGATCGTTTTAACCTTCGGGTTTGGTTTACCGATGATATGAGGTGAACTTTGTACTGCTTTGAGTGTGAAATTAACTAACGAATAGTAAACCGCTTGGTGCGAACGAGTGGTTATGGGACTCACGTTACCACTTTTCGGATTCCTTTTTGAGAGTTATGACACATTCCACCAGTTAGTGGTGTCCAGTACTGGGTCTCCGACCTTCACCACTACGGTTTGTTGCCTTCGGGTATGTTGCCTTCGGGTATGTTTCCTTCGGGTTTGTGCCTTCGGGTTTGTTGCCCTTTAGTATCGCTTCCGATGTTGGTCGTTATGAGCCGCATGGGTGATATTGGGTTGCCCTTTAGTATCGCTTCCGATGTTGGTCGTTATGAGCCGCATGGGTGATATTGGGTTTGGAGTCTTTGGGCTCATGGATCCTTGTTTGTACAGTACTGAGCTCGAGCAAATTTTCTGATGTTTCATTCATATGTATATTCCCTAGGTATCGCCCTTCGGTATTGGTCTTTTTGAGCCGCATGATGAGTAGCGTTTACCTTGTGGAACTTGTATACCTTATCGGTACTAGTATGGTCCGTGCTTCGCACACGGGATGTTTGTATTATTGTATCCGTTAACGGATAATATTTTGTTTGAGTGCAAACATGTGAACAAAAAGCAAGGACATTTTTGGAATTTCAAAAATACACCGAGTAGTTCAAATCAATTTCCTTTATTAGTAGTAGAGATTTGTTATTTGCCTTATGGCTTGTTTTGGGATATTCCTATCCTTTGTTTTTATATGTTGCCGATGATATGAGGCTTGTTATCATATGATTCATCTTTTATTAGATGATTGTGTTATCTCCTTTAGAGATATTTGTTATACTTAGTAACCTTGCAGGTTTAATGTTGTTCAGTTTATCTAACTGATTTGTTTAGCTAGACTGACCCGTGTGTTTTATACTCGGGTCAGACCGAGATGTTTCAGGTTAGGTGCTTTTGGACTTAGCCTATTTTGCTTCCGCATGGACTATTCAGCTTGTTCCTTTTTGTTAAAACTTTTTGTGTAGTCCTTTTCATTGTAACTCTGATCTATGTATTCTTTTGGTTTGTCTGTATATTGTGGTTTGCTATACCACTTGACATGTATTATTTTGTAAACTCTGTTATGTATTTGTATATGTGTATATGATGATCTACTGTTCTGTGATGTATATTACATTTGAGTTGTTATATTCTGTTCTGATAGATCCTTCAACCACCTATGGTTTTTTTTAAGTATTCATTGGATATGTCAGTCTGTTTAGTGTGATTATTGTCGATGTATTCAATAGATAGTTAGAGCAAGGCTATCGATGGTCGCTCCTAACCAGCCTTATTCTCCGTGTTAGTTGACGGCATTACCCTGTAGTGTCCTTGGCTAGCATGAGTATAGAGGTGGGGCGTCACAGCGTGGTATCAGAGCGAAACTCAGGACAAAATATGATAAACACAGAATAGATGCACATATTACGGTACATCAAAGTGTATAAGTGATACAAATCTTTGAATCATCGTGCCTTTCTATTCCTTCTACCTTGTGAATAATCTTCTTCTTATCTCACTTTCAGTGTATGGCTGGAAGAGGCAGGGGACGACGTTCGGATGCTGGACGATCCAGTGGTTCACATCCGGATGGCGTTTATATGTCTGCCGATCAGTTTTTGGAATTGTTTAGGAGCACTCAGCCTCCAGTTCCTCCTCGAGTGTCTCCACCTCGTAAGTCTGCTTTTGCACGTCTGTGCAGTGATTTTGCTCATCTTGGAGGAAAGCCGTTTAAAGGCTCCGAGTCCGTTCTTGAAGTCCAATCTTGGTTTCGCACGTGCGAGCGTATCTTCTCTCGCATGGATCTTTCTGACCATGATAGAGTTCTTGTAACTTCTAGCTTATTACAAGAGAGTGCTCTTGATTAGTAGGAGCTTCTCATAGCCGAGATTGATGAGTCTACTCTTTCTTGGACTCAGTTTCGGGAGCGATTTGAACTCAAGTTCGTTCCTGAATCTGAAAAAGTTTTATTGACCCGTCGCTTCCTTGAGTTGAAGCAAGGGAAATCTTCTATTTCTGAGTATGTTGCATCATTTGAGGCTTTATCTAAGTATGGTCTTGAATTCATTAGCACTTCTTATAAGAAGAATCTGAAGTTTGTTTCTGGTCTTAAGAAATATCTTAAGAAGTCTTTGTTGCTCCAGCTTAAGCTCACTTTTGAGGAGTTGATTGATTCGGCACTTCATCTCGAGACCGTCGAGAAGGAGTGTGATAGTGGTGTAGATGTTGAGGTTTCCAAGAACCCCAACAAGAGGCAGTTTCCATTTCAGAAGAAGCCTTTTCCTTCTAAGAAGAAGAAGACTGGTGGTCCTAGCTCTCAGCCTCAGTCTTCCGGAATACCTTTCGTTCGGAAGTGTTTCAATTGTGGTTGTCTTGATCATATTATTCGAGCTTGTCCTAAGCCTCTCTTCTGCCGCTATTGCAAGAAGGAAGGACATCATGTTTTCACTTGTCCTACTGTTCCGGCTGGTGCCAAGTCTAGCAAGCTTTATGCTGCTAAGGCTTCTGAAGGTCCTTCTCAGCCCAAAGGTATATCTCCATCTATTTTGGAAGGTTCTATTTTATTTCATGATCATAGTATACGAGTTCTTTTCGATACGGGTGCTTCACATTCTTTCGTATTGAAAAAGCTCGTTGATGATTTATCTTTGGATGTTTCTTGTTTGGCTACTTCTTTAAGGATTGCGAATCCTATTGGAGGATCCGCGACCCTTAGCTTGCTTTGTGATGATGTTGAGATTGTTTTATGTGGCTTTTCTTTTCGTGCGAGTTTGCACGTTATTTCTTGTCTGGGATTTGATATGATTTTGGGTATGGACTGGCTAGTGAGATATGATGCCAGGATTATTTGTTCGGAGAGAATTTTATATCTTCGACATCTGGATTCGCCTACTCAGCTATCTCTTATTCTTCGGGATGTGGATAATTCCGAAATGGCTTTATGTTCTCTTGATACGCGAGATGATGATGACATATCTCGTATTCCTATTGCTTGTGACTTTTCTGATGTTTGTGAGCCTGTCTCGGGTTTGCCACCTAAGCGGGCAATTGAGTTCCGCATTGATCTCATTCCAGGCGCGCAGCCAGTTAGTCGTCCTCCTACGAGGATGTCTACAGGGGAAAATGAGGAACTCAAGAAGAAGCTTTTAGAGCTTGAGTCCAAGCAGTTGATTCAGTCCAGTTTTTCTCCGTAGGGATCCGCGGTTGTCTTTGTGAAGAAGTCCGACGAAACTCTTAGGCTTTGCATTGACTATCGCAAGCTTAACGAGTTAACCATCAGGAATAGGTATCCATTGCCTAGGATCGATGATATGTTCGATCTATTGAGTGGTGCTAGGGTCTTTTCTCAGCTAGACCTTGCCACAGGTTTTCATCAATTACGAGTCGCGGATGATAGCATACCTCTTACCGCTTTCCGCACTCGTTATGGTTCTTTTGAGTGGCTTGTTATGCCGTTCGGGTTGACGAACGCTCCTGCTTTCTTTGTAGATCTCATGAATCGAGTATTCCGGGAATATTTCGATAAGTTCGTCCTTGTGTTCATTGATGATATCCTTGTTTATTCTAAGTCTGAAGCCGAGCATGCTAATCACTTGAGAATTGTCTTGAGTACCCTCCGTCGTCATCATCTTAGAGCCAAATTCTCCAAGTGCCACTTTTGGGAGAATAGGGTTAAGTTCATAGGCCATGTTGTATCTTCCGATGGCATTTCTGTCGATCCCTCAAAGATCGAAGCCATCCAGAATTGGAAGAGGCCTGAGAATGTGATGAGATTCGTAGTTTCCTTGGATTGGCGGGTTATTACCGTCGGCTCATTAAGGATTTTTCCCGTGTTGTGCTTCCTCTCACCTGCCTTACTCGGAAAGGAATTCGTTTTATTTGGTCCAACAAGTGTGAAGCTTCCTTTCAGACATTGAAGGAACTTCTCACTAATGCTCCTATTCTTGTGGTTCCCGAGGGGAATCGTGATCTTGTTGTCTACACCGATGCTTGTGGTAGTGGTCTCGGTGTCGTTCTTATGCAGAAGGATCGGGTAGTTGCTTATCCTTCTAGGCAACTGCGTCCGAATGAAGTTCGCTATGCCGCTCATGATCTTGAGTTAGCCACCATTGTCTTTGCCTTAAAGATTTGGCGACACTACTTATTGGGAGAGTGCTTCATTCTTTATACCGATCATAAATCTTTGAAGTACTTGTTCACTCAGAAGGAACTCAATATGAGACAACAGCGTTGGCTCGAGTTTCTTGCCTCCTATGACTTTGATATCCAGTATACCCCTGGTAAGGGTAATCGTGTTGCTGATGCGCTTAGTCGCAAACATTCGGCTGTTATTTCTATGATGCTTGCCGAATGGGATATTCTTGAGACTCTATCTTTTTGTGAAATTCGTGATCGAGGTTCATCTTTTGGTTCTCCTATTCTATTATTTAGTTTGGAAGCTCGACCTATTTTATTGGATCGTATTGCCGATGCTCAGCGGCGTGATCCTGATTTATTGCATCTTATTCAGCTTTGTGAGTCTGGATCCTGTGATGAGGTGTTGCGGGATTTCAGCATTGATTCTCATGGGTGTCTTCGCAAGAAGAACCGTCTTTTTGTGCCTTCTGATTTTGCACTTAGGCATGACATTCTTGACGACTGTCATCGTTCTAAGTATACCATTCATCCTGGTAGTAGTAAGATGTATGCCAATATGCATCGTCTTTATTATTGGGAAGGCATGAAACGCGATGTGGTGAGTTATGTGAGTAATTGCATAACTTGTCAGTGTTTTAAGGCCGAACATCAGCGTCCTTCGGGTCTTCTTCAGCCTCTTGAGATTCCATTGTGGAAATGGGATCAGATTTCTATGAATTTCATTGACGGCCTACCTCGTTCAAGATCGGGTCATTCTAGCATTTGGGTTATTGTTGATCGCCTCACTAAGTCTGCTTATTTTGTCCCTATTAAGTCTAATAGAACTGCTTCACATTTGGCTAAGTTGTATGTCAAGGAAATCGTGAGACTTCACGGTGTTCTTAGTTCTATTGTGAGTGATCGTGATCCTTTATTCACGAGTCATTTTTGGCAGAGTCTTCAACAAGCTTTGGGAACAAAGCTTAATTTTAGTATAGCTTATCATCCGCAGTCTGACGGACAGACTGAACGGGTGAATCGTATCTTGGAAGATCTTCTCCGTATTTGTATTTTTGATTTCGGTGGTAGTTGGGAGGATCACCTACCTCTTGTAGAGTTCTCCTACAATAATAGTTTTCAGTCTAGTATCGGTATGGCTCCTTTCGAAGCTTTATATGGAAGGCCATGTCGATCACCTTCTTGTTGGTTGGAATCTGGAGAGAAGCTTATTCTTGGTCCAGATTTTGTTCGTGATTCTTCTGAGAAGATTGATCTTATCCGGTTGAGAATGAAAGAGGCACAAAGTCGCCAGAAATCCTACGCGGACAAACGTAGGAAGCCTCTCGAGTTCTCGATTGGTGATCTTGTTTTTATTCGTGTTTCTCCTTTGAAAGGGGTTATGCGTTTCGGTACGACTGGGAAATTGGCTCCTCGCTTTACAGGACCATTTTCTATTGCTGAACGTATTGGCCCTGTGGCTTATAGAGTTTCACTTCCTGCTCATTTATCTGGCATTCATGACGTGTTTCACGTCTCGCAACTTCGGAAGTGTCTTCGAGGATCAGATTCTGTTACTGATTCTCCTGATTTGCTTGAGCTTGAGATCTCACCGGACTTATCTATTATACAGCAACCTATTCGCGTACTTGACACGGAGGTGCGACACCTTCGGAACAAGGACGTGCCACTCGTTAAAATTCAATGGTCCGCTAGTCCCAATGACTGTACTTGGGAAACCAGAGAGTTTATTGAGCGATCTTATCCGGGTTTTCTATCTTTGCTTGGGAACGGTGAGTTTATCTTTTCATCTCAAACTTATTTTTCTTACCTTTTCTTTTGAATGTTGTTAGTATGTAGTTTTTACAAGTATCGTCTCTAGGAATTGCGGGGACGTAATTTTGTAAGGAGGGGAGATCTGTAACAACCAGCATATTTAACGATTTTATATTTAAATGTTTTATTTAAATATAGTGTCGTTAGTCGGATTTTTGGATCCGAAATGTTACTTTTTGCAAATGACCGAATTGGAACTTGAAACCATTTCCATTGGGTCCAAAATGGCGTTTGCGATCTTTTTGAGTATAAGCTTTGATATGTTTGGAGTAAGTTGAATTTCGCAACTTTTTCTAGTTGGGTTTTGGGTCGGATTCAGCCAATTTGTTAGTTTAATAACCTAACTCAGTCCCTCTCCTCTCCATTCTCTCATTCCACTCTTCTAAACTTAAGCTTCAACTGAAAATGGTGGAGGGGAAGAGGAAATAGAAATTGCAAGCCCTAGTTTCAACTTGCAACTTGAATTCTTGCTCCAAAAATCAAAGTGAATCTTGTGGTAAGCTCCTCTTCATCTTCTCTATCTTTTTCTCTCTTCAACCTCAGAAATTTCCTAAACCTAACTTTGGGAAATATGTGTTTTATTCTTAGATTGAAGCTAGTTGAGTAGAAGTGGAGATTTGTTGGTTGTTCTCCTTGCAAATTGAACTCCTTCTTCTTTGTTTTTGAATTAAAAGGTGAGTTTTGAACTTACATCTACTTCTTTTGATACCATTGATGTTAGGTATGAATTATGAATTCCTAACAATTGTTCATATGTTCATTTGATTTCGATTTGGTTTGCTTTGGTAAAATTGCCAAATTATGATTTTTGAAGCCAAATCTATGTAAAACCTTCTATGGTGGATGTTTATGTTGTTCGGAGTGTTTGGGTGTGTCGTTAAGGTTGGGTAGTCGTTTGACGTAAGCCCATAGTCAACACGCATCCGGTTGCTTTCGATTTGTTTGGCCATAAATGGCCTAGGTTCAGGAAATGCCTGACCATCATGTTTCAGACGTCTGAAACCATAATTTCAGACGTCTGAATATTGTTCTGAGGAGCATTTTCATCCCCAGATTCAGACATCTGAATTTATATTCCAGACGTCTGAATTGGCTAATTTTCAACCAGAAAGGAAATAGGCCGAAAAATGCCTATTTCAGATGTCTGAAAGTTTGGATTCAGACGTCTGAATTCTGTTTTGAAAAACAAATTTATTTTCAGATTCAGACGTCTGAATCCCTTCTTTTAGACATCTGAATATGCTGTTTTTGCCAAATTGCCTTATTCGTTTAGCTTTCCAAATTTGATCGATGCATATTGATTCCAATTAGTCGTTGATGCCTATTTGACCTTGATGATTCCTTTTGAATTCATTCACGGGTTTTTATAAATGATTTCTTCAAATTGTATTAAAAGTTCACTTCTCCGATTTATAAATTCTATTTAAAACACACGCACAATTTCGCACTTCGAGCGAAGTGTAAGGGTGATTAAATGGTTGGGCAAAACACGGACCATGAATCTGTGCGTTTATCCTTCCGATTAATTCACGACCTATTCAATTGATCGTTTTAACCTTCGGGTTTGGTTTACCGATGATATGATATGAGGTGAACTTTGTACTGCTTTGAGTGTGAAATTAACTAACGAATAGTAAACCGCTTGGTGCGAACGAGTGGTTATGGGACTCACGTTACCACTTTTCGGATTCCTTTTTGAGAGTCATGACACATTCCGCCAGTTAGTGGTGTCCAGTACTGGGTCTCCGACCTTCACCACTACAGTTTGTTGCCTTCGGGTTTGTGCCTTTGGGTTTGTTGCCCTTTAGTATCGCTTCCGATGTTGGTCGTTATGAGCCGCATGGGTGATATTGGGTTGCCCTTTAGTATCGCTTCCGATGTTGGTCGTTATGAGCCGCATGGGTGATATTGGGTTTGGAGTCTTCGGGCTCATGGATCCTTGTTTGTACAGTACTAAGCTCGAGCAAATTTTCTGATGTTTCATTCATATGTATATTCCCTAGGTATCGCCCTTCGGTGTTGGTTTTTTTGAGCCGCATGATGAGTAGCGTTTACCTTGTGGAACTTGTATACCTTATTGGTATTTGTTATTTGCCTTATGGCTTGTTTTGGGATATTCCTATCCTTTGTTTCTATATGCTGCCGATGATATGAGGCTTGTTATCATATGATTCATCTTTTGTTAGATGATTGTGTTATCTCCTTTAGAGATATTTGTTATACTTAGTTACCTTGCAGGTTTATTGTTGTTCAGTTTATCTAACTGATTTGTTTAGCTAGACTGACCCGTGTGTTTTATACTCGGGTCAGACCGAGATGTTTCAGGTTATGTGCTTTTGGACTTAGCCTATTTTGCTTCCACATGGACTATTCAGCTTGTTCCTTTTTGTTAAAGCTTTTTGTGTAGTCCTTTTCATTGTAACTCTGATCTATGTATTCTTTTGGTTTGTCTGTATATTGTGGTTTGCTATACCACTTGACATGTATTATTTTGTAAACTCTGTTATGTATCTGTATATGTGTATATGATGATCTACTATTCTGTGATGTATATTACATTTGAGTTGTTATATTCTGTTCTGATAGATCCTTCAACCACCTATGGTTTTGTTTTAAGTATTCATTGGATATGTCGATATGTTTAGTGTGATTATTGTCGATGTATTCAATAGATAGTTAGAGAAAGGCTATAGATGGTCGCTCCTAACCAGCCTTATTCTCTGTATTAGTTGACGGCATTACCCTGTAGTGTCCTTGGCTAGCATGGGTATAGAGGTGGGGCGTCACAATAGTGTAGATATATAGAGGTGGGGTGTTACAGTTGGTATCGGAGTAAGTTAAGAACAATACATTGTATATAAGAGACATGAGTCATTGGCCTAAATGAAACTTAGAGTCCCTATCCCTTGGGTGTTTTGGGAATTTAGTTTATACTAAGATATAATAGAAGTGTTTGTGTATTACTTAGAATATGATGATTTCTTAGGGCAATCATCTGAGAGCTTATTTGTAATTTGTATGTAAAATATTTTTATTAACATTTATTGAGCATGAAACATAAAATGTTTTACCTCCAGTGGCTTGGTATAGTTTTTTGTGTTATGATCCGTCAGTGATCAAAGTGTGGAAATGTTTAGATTGCTTTCCGCTGAGCATCTTATATTTTTGATTATTAATGTTTATATATTAATTAGTGATTGCTTATATGAAATTTGAAAATATTGGTATTAAGTCCTTGCGATATTTTTGGCATTTAGGTTATTGCTAAGATTTTTGAATATTTTATTTTATTTCGTGTTACTAATGTGTTTACATTATATTTGGTAAAGCAGTTTTTAAAATTTAAAGCTTTTTCGATATTCTTTGAATTGTTGGAAATGATTAATACTGTAAATGGTTTAATATAAATATTTAGTGCAAGCAATTTTATGGTTTTGATTTATAAATATATAGAGTGAGAATTATGATTTATGAAAGTATGAAAATGTTTTGATTAAGAAGCTTTTGGACAGAATTTATATTTGTAAAAACGGTAACCGATTAATTTTCATAAAATGAATATTATATAATATATAAGATTATATATATATATATGTATGTATGTATGTATGTATGTATATAAACCAAATTTTTAGAAGTTAATTGTTATGCTAATTTGTCCGTTAAATGCTTTACGAATTCTGATCAATGAGCCTGATAAACATTATCGATAGGGATTTCTAAATACTATGATGAGGCATGTGAATACAAGCTTTTAATTTTTTTGAAAAGTCTTTACAAAGTTGTGAGAAGTGATATAATACTTTGAAAAAGTATTTTGGGATAAATGAGATTTGCAAAATGATTTGAGAAATATATTTGCAAAGATTAGTTTTATATAGATTGGGAAATATTTTGGTAAATTATTTCTATTTAAAACCATTTTGATATTGTTTGCATAGTAGACCTCTGGGATATGATTTCTGAATATATGAAATTTCCGTGAATAAAGTAATTTTATAGAGGTGATTTTGAAATCCTTGTTAAAGTGATTTTGTGGAGATGATGTGAAATCCAGTCTACCAAGCTTATATAAGTTATTTATGGGTGTTGACTATATTGATAAATTTGTGCTTATAACAAATTAGAGTTATATTCAAACTTGTTACACTCATTATATTAGATTTTGAGATTGGTTACACTCATAGCTAGATTTCTTGCCTAACTTGGGGTTTGTTATTTGTTGACATTCTCACGTCAGACTGAGGTTGTTCCATAAGTTTGATATGATTGTATAGTTTAGTGGGCTGTGATATGGAGTTGGAGCCGATGATGATAATGAGTAATTATTTTTTTTATAATTATATTGAGATTTCGTTGTTTTGGTCGATGTGATGTATTGGTGTGATGAATTATATATATGAGATAATGTATCAGATATTCAAATATGATATAAAATCCAATATTTTATTCACTTTAATTATGTTAGTTGGGAAAGTTTTATCTATGTCTCTAATACTGTATTATTCAAGTATATAACTCAGGTGCATTGCCCTGCATCGAGATGAGATACGTACTATTTTAGATGTATTCAAGTGTTGAAACATATCTGTGTTGACCAAAGCATTATATACGAGAGATCACTTCTTCCGTGCCCATTGATCTAAGCTATCAGACGGTAATCTCTCTCTGATATTTCGATAACTAGAATCGGGGTGTCACATTGCAAATCTAAAACATTCTACTTTGCAACCGCTTTTAAAACATAAAATATGTGCATTGGTTTTGAAGTGGTTACGGTTTCGTGTCATTATATATAAGTACACTCCCTCACTTACAAGATGCCTCATAACTAATCGATATATTTCCAATTAACTTTAGTTCTTTCAGAAATAAACAGATAATGCATATGGATGGATATAATCTCTTATCGAAATAGATTTCCTTATCTCTTGTCCTAGAAAAGCAAGACAATTTTATACGTAGGGTATAGCATCACATAGAGGATAATCGTACTGTATAATTCTCATGTTTCTTCTAGATATTTTCTAAGTTTGCTTCTAAGACCTACTCGGACATCATTCTTAACTCTCATAGATAAAACAAGCCCACTTTGTCCATTTTTAGTGCTAAGTACACGAATAAATACATTCCATAGACAAGTAAACACACAAAGCACGATTAAGTCACACACATAATGATTAAGTCACATAAACGACTTTTGATCCCCTTTTTAATTAATTAATTATTTTATTAATAAAAACTTCTTTTATCAATTAATTACTTCCTTCAGAAGTAAACGAACTATATATAGGGGTCCTTCTCAGGGGATCTTGAATACATGCGTTCTAAAAGTAAGAGACGATTCAGACGAATGAGTCCTTCCCAAGGGATCTCAAACCATATGAACATGTGATGCTTTTATTTACTTCCATTTTCTAGTTGTATATATATTTAAATTATCTTTACAAAAGATATATACATACATACATGTTTTCTACTATTTTATTCATTTGTATTCTTTTCAATACTTCAAAAAACATTCATATTCTTATCTCAAAGGTATAAGAATATTCACAAATCACTTAGCAAGATTTTCCACTTTGAAAGTATAAACAAAAAGGCTAAGAACAAATGTTACTAAAATATTGTTTACTATAAACTTAAACACTTTATACTTTCCATTATCTTTGAAACATCCTTTTAAAAGATCCAACTACATTCATCGGTGTATTTAAAAAGGGTTTAAGACAAATATTACTTAAACATGTCGCTTTAAACTCAAAACCATTTCACTTACAATTATCTTAAAACATTTTTTAAGATCCAATTATATTTAAAATATTCTTTTTAAAGATCTAATTATATTCATAAGTGTAATAAAAAAGATTAAAAACAAATATTACTAAACTATTATTTGTTATAAACCCAAAACACTTATACTTGACATTATATTTAAAATATTCATTTTAAAGATCTAAGTATACTTACCTAATAAGATAACATACTTATATATAACTTCAACAAAACCATTCATTATAACTTAGTCTTATAACCAAAACTCCCTTTATTCTTTTATAAATACTTAAATTTTCCAAACTTATATATATATATGCTTCAAAAATACTTATAAATATGTTTTAAATACATATATGAAATATTACATAAAAATAATAAATTTAGAATTTTAACAAAAATCATAAATAAAAAGCATGTTTTGTATATAAAACTCTTTTACTTTAAAAATTTATAAATAATGATTAAAAATATATTTGAATCTCAAATAAATTTTAAAATACTCAAATTTATATTGTTAAACATCCAAAAAAAAAACATTTAGAAACATCCAGAAAGTGTTTCGGCTGCAAACTGTTGCAGTTTCATACCTTTGCCACAATACCAGTTTTAAACTCTTAAATGTTTGACTAGTTTTCAACTAACTGCTAACTGATTTAAAGTCTAATATTTCTACATGGAGTACTTTACTTATGGTACTTAATAACCATGCAAAGAAATCCCTAAGTATATCTTTAGAAAATACTATAAAAAATCGCAAAAACAAGGCATTTTATGAAGTGCTCGTATAGCGACCTTTTCGGTCATATTTTTTGCAGCTTTGTTCAAAAAATTTAAAATCATTTAAACCTTGTCATTTGTATAGTAAGAAGTACACATACATTTCTTATTAAAACAACAAAGAAACCCCTAAGAATGTCTTTGAAAACTAGATAAATAATCACCAAACGCAACACGATTTCAAAGTGCTCATATAACGACCTTTTCGCTATAACTTTTGCAACTTTATTCTTCAAGTTCTATAAATTTTCAAACCACCTCCTCACTATCCCATACACTAGTACATGTCTAGAGCACAATCAAAATATATACATTCACAATATATCCGCACATAACCATTTTAAAAGGTTTAAACACAAGGAATTTCGAAGTGCACTTATAGTGACTACTCTTGCTTCAGACACTATCAAACACACTTCAACTTCACACACAACCAAACTCAACATGTAACACAAAGTCTATACCACGATATACGTTTTAGAGGGGTAATAGGAGTGGTTATGCATTATATAAAGTTGTCACTTGCTTTCCAAACCAAAGGGAGTCCAAAAGTGATAACTGCACCAATTAACTTTACTTAACTTTATATTCAAACACACAACTTATATGATGCAATACATATTCATTCAAGGGTGAATAAACTTACCTAAAACCCAAGTTAACAAGGCACAAGCCACCTAGAATCATATGAGTATTTTCTACCATCACCAAACACCCAAAGATCCAACCTTCCCTTCACTTTTGGGCTTGGCAACCTCCCCCCACTTTAAGTTGGGTACAGCCCAAAGTACATTTTTGGGGTTTATGCTCATTTCTTCAAGATTTGAGTTACCATTCCATGTTGTGTCAGTCATATACCTTGAGTCTGAAGAAGTTTGGTGTCGATTTGTTTTGATTAAAGATTGATCAGCGAAGATAAAAATGGATTAAGGCCGAGTACGAGTTTGGATGGATTCATTGGATTTTGTGGACTAGATTTTTTTTTATTCTAAAATTTTTGTTATATTTTTATTTTGGACCTTAGTTATCGAAGTTTGGGGGTTTTGTTTTTTTATTTTTTATTGTACGAGAGGCATCTCTACCTATCAGATATGTTGACAGCTCAAATTTTTAGTGTAAAATAAAATTACATGAGTGTTATTTTCTAATCACAAAGGATCACACAATTTGTTAAAAAAAAAACTATTTTTAAGATGTATTAAAAAAACTATTTTTAAGATGCATTACATAAAGTCACTGTCAAGATATGTCAGATTTAATAATTTTGTGAAGCAACAGGCTCATATTCAAAATCCAAATTTGAGATATTATATAAATAGAAAAAGGCGTGTAGATCAGATGTAAAGATTGTTTCAAATTAGATGGGATACAAAGCAGCTATAGTAAGGGCAAGTAAGTCCAACTCCAAAGGAACCCAAAAAGGGAAAAATAGAAGTACTTCTCCAGAACTTAAAAAGCGCATCTATCCATCTAATCCGAAATCCAACAGCTAACATTCATCCTCACCTTAAAACTAAACCCTAATAGCGAATCTCAAATCCTATAAATATTGGATATGGTCATCTCATGGCTATCGTCTCCACTCCTTCGAATGGCGGCTGAAGGTTTGTTTCTTTTTCATGATTTTTTAAAGAGTTTCCGTTCATTTCTCGGCTGTGATGATGCTATATTTATGGACTAGAGTTTCTGATCTGGTATATGCCAGAAATTGAAGACTAACCCTTGGCTGTCTGAGCCCTAATCAAATTTCATTTTCTGTTTTAATGTTCGATTGAATCATACTCCTTTTCTTCTCCGCCTTTAATTATTTAATGGTGAAAAGGAAGAGCGTCCATTACCAATTCTGTAGGAAAAAACAGTTCTAATCAGTGTAATGGCTCGGACGCTATATTCATTTGCGGTGATCCTGATTTTTGGCTCTTTCCCATGCCATTTGATCTTGGAAACGCCTCGTACATTTTCTTTCTAACTAATGAAATAGTAAAGTATCAAATGAATTCGATAATTTTATAATGTTAGTTTACTGCAGAAATTATCATCTTTAAGTTTGAGTGGTTTTCTTTGGTGTGCTGTAAACTAGCTTGAAATTCTTCGACTTAGATATATTGTTAGTGAGAATTAGTATTAAAATTCGTGATTGAATCGAAGATTGCTTGTCAAGGCAATGCTCTTGTGCGGAAGAAGAAAGGGTTAGATTAGTCAGTAAAGAGATGTGTTTGTTTAAGCGGGAATGAACGGAAATTCAGTGGATGTCGATAGAGTTGGCCAACAACCTTTGCTTTAGTTATAAAGATTCATATTAAAGTGGTTAGAATTGCGAGTTTTGTGTTTGGGAGTTTTCAGTATGTATTTTAGACGTTATGAGAGAGGAGGAGTGGAGAAGATTAAGTATGAAGGTAGTTTGTGTTTTTGATACGTTTCAAAAGGTGGATAACAACAAAAAAAGTTATTTTCTATATTAGAATCATTTTCCAAATTGATCATTTTAATTAAAAGCGTTGTATTTTAATTGTTATGATAATAATAAATTGTGAATTGCAAACTAAACAAGGTTTTAGATTTATCTGTATTTTGTGTTTCACTGCTTGTGTAATTGTATATTTGAAAAGAAAATATATTTCCTGCCATGTACCAGAATTATCCTTTTTAGCAAAATGATTAGTTGTTTGTAATATGAACTTTGCTCACATCGAACTTGATTCTTTTATTTGAAAAGCTGTTTTTTATCCAAGCACTTGCTTGATTTGAGTCTTGTTTTATGAATTGTTTTTGTTGCAGAGCATGCAATATTTTGTTAGTAAATTCATGAATCTTATCGATTACTAGCAAATTGAATCCAATATCCTCGTAAATAAGTCTCATGTGTATCTCTTTAATTTAATAAACATATAAAAAGAACGTCAGTAAGCTATTTACCAAGTGAGTAAATATTTCTAAAATTCTTATTTATTATCGAATACTTAAAAAAATATTTTGTTTAGTAAATAGACTAATTTCCCAAATTATGTACCCTCTTCCTTTTTAACATCTTAAGTATTAAATTTTAAAGTTTTAAATTTTGTTCAAATTAATCTTTAATTTTACCAAAATTTTCAAATTCAGTCAGTAGAACGAAGTTTACCTGGCTGGTTTCTATTTAAGGGTAAATGTTGTTGGATTGATCAAATCTTATTTTTAAAGATATGACTTTACGATTACTATACTTCACTTATATGAACTGCAAGTAATTGAACTTGTGTTCGTTATCGTATTCTAGCAGAAACCGTACGGATTTCGATATTTAGATTGTGTGACTATTAATGAGCGCTTAAGTTTACATCTGTCAGTCACATAAACGTAACTCTTAAACTTTCATTGAAATAAACGGAATAAGATAAGATAACTTGTAAAAGTAGTATGTTTTTAGGTAGAAATTTGTGTATAAAGGTTATGTTAATATATTTGTTGTTTTTATGATTAGTTTAGTTCTTAATTTTATCAATAATGGTAGGCATCATTATCTTAGTAAAGCGTATATCATCTGTTTTTTGTAAACTAAACTGCAAAATTTACAAATCTTTTTGTTCTGTATGTGCAGCATAGATTAAGAATTAGTTTTATTTACAGCTGAGACCTTGGTTTGATAGTTTTCTATTAACGTTTTTGGTGCAGAACATATTATTTTTTGTTTGTCAATTCATGAATTTTATTATCTAACAGCAGAAATTGAAACCTTGAAGTCGAAGTCCTTATACAAGTTTCATTCACAGATTATTTAACTTGAAACAACCTTTCAATTGTATTTCGATTTGTTTGGTTATTCGATAACAGTTAGAGACTGCACTGAGCAAACATCAATGTTTGTAAGATTTGTTTAATGACTTTGTGTATGAAATGTTACATTTTCTATTGTATGCATAATTAAATCATTTATAAGATTAAGTTATTTTAGGAAATAAGAAATTGGGTAAAAGAGTAATGATTACATTGATACTTTAATAGTTCAGAACTAAAAAACTTGAGTTGTCCTTGTTTTATAAAGTATATAATAAAGTTTTCTTTCCGACTATGATTGTGCCTTCCATGTTACTTCATTTCTCGTGAACACTTGGTTTTTGTTAATGTATAAAATTACTTTGAATTATCGATTACTGTAATTTTTGTTTATTAAATTATGTATGACATAAATTGATGTAATTACTTTTTGCTGATCTTTTTATTGGTGGATGTCAATAGTAGTAGTTTGACACCAAATTGTAAGTACTAGGTGCAGTTGTCGGTAATCGTTTTCTTTCCTTTTTGTTTCGAGAGAGAAATTATTATTATTATATTTATGATACTAACAATTAAGAAAATTTATATATTTATGATATTAGCGATATATATTGTTAGTATCATAAATATAATAATAATAATTAATATTATAAGCTAATGAAAAATAATATATATATATATATATATAATGAAAAATTTATCATATATATACATATGTATATAGTATTTTTCATTATCTTACAATATTACTTATTATTATTATATTTATGATACTAACAATTAAGAAAAATTATATATTTATGATATTAGTGATATATATTGTTAGTATCATAAATATAATAATAATAATTAATATTGTAAGAATGAAAAATACTATATATATATATGTTTTCTTTGAGATAGGACATATACATATGTAGTATTTTTTATATTAATCATCCTTATGATCATATTTTAGAAATATAAACAATTAATTGTATGTATTTTTAAAATATGATCATAAGCATCATTAACATAAGAAATACTATATATATGTATGTTCTCTCTGTGAACATACATATATATATATATATATAAATATATAGTATTTTTCATTATCTTACAATATTAATTATTATTATTATATTTATGATACTAACAATTAAAAAAAATTATATATTTATGATATTAGCGCTATATATTGTTAATATCATAAATATAATAATAATAATTAATATTATAAGATAATGAAAAATACTATATATATATTCTCATATATATAATCATAAATATAATAATAATTAATATTGTAAGATAATGAAAAATACTATATATATATATATATATATGTTCTTTCTAAAGAGAATATATATATATATATATATATATATATATATATATACACATGATTTTTCATATCTTTATGATACTTATTATTACGATACTTAAAATATATTCTAAACTATTAATAAAATTCTAGACTATTAATAATATATATAGTATTTTTCATTATCTTACAATATTAATTATTATTATTATATTTATGATACTAACAATTAAGAAAAATTATATATTTATGATATTAGTGATATATATTGTTAGTATCATAAATATAATAATAATAATTAATATTGTAAGATAATGAAAAATACTATATATATATGTTAATTGTATATGTTTCTAAAATAGAGAACATTCACACACACATATATATATATATGATGTAACGACCCGCCTTTTGGACAGTTTAAACCGACGATCAAATACATATGTCGATTCCAAACCATTCAAAAGGGCAGATGGTTATTGGGGTAAATAAGAAAAAAAAAAAAGAGAAATAAAGGAAAATGAAACAACACAGAATCTTGCAGCGGAACGATAAAATATAATAGTCAAATAAACAGTTCATGAAGCTGTTTACTATACTTTGACAATTATTTATACAACATTTATCAGAGTTATACATATACAACAGAACAATTAAATAATGCAGCAGATAGCATGAAGCAAGGGTAATACTAGTAATAGTATACCAAATCTTCGTCTTCGTCCTTCAGAATAGATTTTCAAAAATCTGAAAAACTCAGGACTGACCCTAGCGTAATGAAAAGACAAAACACTCGAGTCAGGACTAAAATATCCTTATGAAAGTTAAATCAACCGTAAATAAATATGAGTGTAACGGCGTCAGAGATGTTTACGGGGTTTGACATCTCATATTCAATGTCAACGTGCGTGCAATAACTCAAGAGATGTTACGGGATTTTCCATCTCTTAAGGATCCGTTAAACTATCTACTATGTTGTAATGTACGCTAAGTAGGTAATGCCTACCAGTAATATAAAGTATTAAAATAGCGTTAAGGCGTCACCATAATCCCCTTAACACATTTTTATAATTCCATAGTCTATACAGCACCGTAAGCCCCACCGTAAACTGGTGGTTATCAGAGGGTACCCCATAGGTATAACACAAAACAAAACGTAGTGGTCGCGAATAGGATAATCAGTATGACAAGGTACATGAGGCGATACCAACTAGGATACTAGTAGTTGCGTGATCCGGACTGATGTTGAGCATAGCCAGCAGCTACCCCAACACCGCGAAACAACACTCCCAAATCAAGGGGTGCACCCAAATCGAATCACAAATGTAATAGATATGATATCGAAGAAGTGTGTCCGCTAGAGGTGGCGAACCTCAATGGCCCGACGCGGCTCCTGTTTTAAAACAGTTTAAGTATCCAAAATGGTTTATATAACCGAGTAATTTGAAAAACAAATAAAACAGCTTCAAAACCAATCCATTTCAATTTATAACTTCCCAATTCAAATCACTTTCAATTTCCATTCTACCGATTCAATTTCGATTTCAATTCAAAACAACGTCAACTTTAACTTCAAATCAATTCAATTCTACATTCACCTTCAATTTATTCAATTTCAATTTTTATCGATTTGGAGCTTGATTTCAAAATATCCATTTATAACACTTAACAAATTTTCCATCAATATTCAAGTTTAAATCCAAATTTCAAATATGGTTCAATTCCAAGCTCGATTTCAAAATATCATTTTATATCAGTTTTACTTAGTAATATTCAAAGCTCGAATTAATGTTAAATCTTTAAACAAATCAATTTCGAAATTCAATCATTTCCTGATTTTAAATTCCAAAGTTTCCACTTAATTTTTTTTTTTAACAATTTCTTTTAATCAAAATTCATTTCAACATTCCAAACTCAAATTTCGATAAATTATATTTTTATAAATTGATTTCTATTTATAACTTTTAAATCAAAACATTTAAACAAATTTCAAATCGACGATTTTTAAAATTATTAATTTAGCCAATTTGGTGTCCGTATATAATTTTCTATCATATGGCCAAATAATTATTTATTTCAATTAAATGTCAGAGATGAGTATATATTTCTTAAATTAAATCACAGTATCATATGAATGCATAACATGTTATATATAAGCAAATAAACATCCAAACATTTAAATATCAACCAATAGTATCCATCGAAATAAATCATCCAATAGACAATACAATTCATGACAATTTCATAGTTATCAATGTCAGGTAATTTAATCGCAATCCAATTTCAATTTCAATTTAACTGTCAATTTAATTTCCAACGTTTAATTCAAATTACAATCTATATGACAATTAAATTCTATCAAACAACGACAAATTAAATCATAACACTTCATAATGTCAAATTTAACTAGTATAATGATATTTAGTACGTTGTGAGCGTTATAAAACACTCACCTTGATTTCAATGCAGTTCCAGCGTTTTATTTCGAATAAAATTAAACGAGCGTTTAATTTTACCCGAAATTTTCACTATCTCCAAATGATTCCAATCTAGCTCCATTGCGTAGTGCTCGTCGATACGATTCAAATGCAAAAAGTTTCGTGCGTTTTCGACCTCGTATGAAAAAGTTATGCTATTTTAAAGGTTGAACGATAATTAAATCTAATTTTTAATCTACAATTTGTATATTTATTTTTTACCCAGAATCAAATCTGACCGTCCCTCCCTCTACCATCAGATCTGGACCGCCCCCCACCTTCTTCCCTTCTCACGTTCGTGCTTCAAAACTTAGCCGTGTCCAAGAACCCATAGCAAACAACTAGGGTTTGGAATTGCCACCACCACGCTCGACGAGAAGTTGATCAGCTAGCGCCAAATGGAAGCTCCTCTCCCCCTCTACCTTCGGCCGCAACCATGGTGAACTCGGCCCCCCCTCTCTCTCGAAAAGCGTGAAAAATGCAGCTGATTCCATCGCGTTTTGCCATCAATCCGTGGCTCCGTTTCCGATCTCCACCGTTGGATAGCTAGATCTTGATGCCATCTACAACTTTGTAGTTGAGAGTTTTCGCTAATTGTTGATGGATTGAGAGGAAAAGGAGGAAGAAGTTTCGAAATTTTCTGGCCATTGAAATGAAAGTGGCGGCTAAGGGTTGAAACCCTAGGGTTTTTGAAAAACAAAGAAAGTGGGGTCCTTTTATAGAAAATCGCCAAAACACTATTCATCGAAAATTTTCCGAACTCCAAACGAAGCGTGCTGGCTGGCGTTTTTAGGGTTTACCCCGCGTTCCGGACACAATGGAATATGTTTCGGAGGCTAATTCGATCATATGTGTGAGTTACGGCAATAAACGATCAAATTTAAATTAAACCGATTCAACTAATTTCTATGCGTTTTGGCTTGCCCCGGACAAACGGTAAATTCGATTGACACGAAATTTGAAACATTTTAATAATATAACATTACGGATCCGATGAAACTAGTTTCGTCGAAATCCGAGACTGTTTGAAAAATGACTATTTTAACTCGTCAAATTGATATTAAAACAATTTCGATGCGTTTCGGGCTGCCACGGTCAAACGAAAACTTCGATTGCTACGAAAATTGAAATCCGATAATAACAAACTATTATGGATCCAATGGAACTAGTTTCGTCTAATTCTGAGACTGTTCGAAAATTGGCTATTTTTCAGTCGATAATTAAATATTAAAATATTCAATTTTCACAAATTTACTTTTAATTCGATTTTAAAAGTTCTACAACATCATTCTAACTATGATATGATAAAATAAAATTTTACAAATCATTTTTAATCATATTAAACCCGTTATTCAATTATCCAATAAATTCCAATTTTAAAATCTTATTAACTCTATTATAATCCCGATATAACTTATATTCACTTTGGAAACCAATTTGAATCATGTTAAATCAAATTTCAATTGTTCACTCTATTTTCATATATTAAATTTCAATATCAAATTAATCATATCAAATTCGGAATTTAATTATTCAAACATTTGTAATATTAAATTTAAACAATTTTTATTATTCTTGAGTCACTGTCTTTTGAGATATTCAAAACGAACTTAAAACTTTAACTTTTGAAACGAATTAAAATTATAGAACAACCATTTCCATTATACGGTTATTCAATCCTCATTATTAAATTATTCAATAAATTCCATAAGTTTTAAATATTTAATTTAAACAATTTACCTGTTCAATATTCGATATTTGATTTGAATAGATTTTATTTATCAATCAATTACTCTATTATACCTAATGAATTCAACATTTATTATTATTCCAAACGACTTACAAATTTTTTTCTAACACTAAATCACGAAATCTTATTAAATTAGCTATTTTAATTATCGAAAATTTACGGGTCGTTACACTCTCCCCACTCAAAACTTTTCGTCCCCGAAAAGGAAAAAGAAGGGAAAAAGAACTAAGTATAGAATTCAACATTAGATATATTTTATTCAAAGTTACCAACTTATAAAACAATGAAATTCCACTTATAAAGTCATTACTACACTTCCACTAAGTTACCCTGAACGACTTTCTAACTTTAAAGTTAGTTATCAAAACAAGTTATAAAAATTTTCAAAACTTGAAAATTTTTTCTAACACCCGGATTTTACGGAAAATTTCGGCAGAGTCTCCTTTGCGCGGCTCGATGGAAAAAAAAATGACAGTATATATATCACAAATATACATCTCATCAAGTGATGAGGCATCCCGAAGGGAAAAAAATGTAAATGTACGGTATGTAATCCGAGATATGTACCTTATATATTGTTAGCGAGCATATACAGCTAATATAGCGCGAAAGCGAGGTCCAAATGCGAAGCAAGCGCAATCCGCACCTACTAAACACTCAATAACTAAGTTAGAACCATGCATATAAAGATAGATCGATATACTTAGCCTACACAACATATATGTAACATATTTAGCTTCAAAACTGAGATTCCAATTTCAGGACAGCAAACAAATCTTAGTTTTAGGTCACCTAAACCATAAAATTCGGCAACTGAATCTAAACAAAAGTTGTTGCATTCATTTCAGGATTTTCGGAATGTCCAAAACCATCGAATTCGGACCATACGTTCAAAAATTATGGCCGTTTTACTTAGAGGATGCGCCTCAACCTGGGCAATGAATTGCGCAGGTCAGCGACGTTCACCCACACTTTCGACCTTCTAAACGACATCAAAACACAAAACACTTAAAACAAAAGTTTTAGCTTAAGTTCTTAGCTTTCCAGAAAGTGCAAGATCATCAAAATCCGATAAACCAGTCAAAAGATATGACGAAAATATTAAGGGTGTATACTACTGATTTTACTTATTTTTACACAGGACAACGAGTAATATTCAAGTTTTTAACCTAGTAGACGAAGGAATTTTCTCAAGTTATCTAAACAAAAGTTGTGCTATAGTTTCTAAGCTTTTCGAAAAGTCTAAGGTCGTCGAATTCCGTTCAGCCATTTAAAAATAATGGTTGTTTTCGTTTCAGCATATATTGGACAATTTTGGATTTTTCCCAAAAATTTGCTTTTATTATTTCAAAGTGCAAACCATCAAAACTTCAAATTTTCTAAAGAACAATCATAAACACAAAGTCATTTATTTTCTTATTCGTCCATGCAATAGGTTTACATTCGATTTGTTTCCGATTTATTCAAGTTTGTTTCATTCACATTTTAACTTCAAGTCAATTTGCTTCAATTTAAATTGAATTCAATTATATTTAATTTCACTTTGCTTCAAATTTGAATTTAATTTTTATTTTTATTCCGTTTATTCAATTCCATTAACACTAATGTATTCTACTTAATCAATTCTCATCCATCTAACAACCAATGCATATCAAACATTACCATCCATCCAAAATCTACACTAAATCAATTATACATTTCCAGGTCAATTTTAATTTCATACACTTCCAAGTTTATTGACATTTAGTTACATTCAAATTTAATTAGTTTCCATTTACCAATTTTATTTTTCATTAATTTTAAATTTTATTCATTCACTTATATATATCATTCATTTTACAGCTTAAATTTCTTTTATATCTACAACTATCAATAGATCTTCACATTTTATTATTCATTCTCACACTGGTACATTATTTCTCTACTTATCCTTATTAGCATTTTAAATCTTTTAAGTATTTGGTAAGTTATAGTTATGCAAATAGAATGTAGTTAAACAACATATAACTTCTTTTCATTTAAAGTTGAATTTTCAATTAATTAATTCTTAAGTCATTACTTAAATTTCACTATAATTTAATTTCACATTTACATTCACATATAGTATTTCCATTTTATATTAACATAATTGTGAATCACCTTTAAATGTTAATTTAAATTCCAATTATTTACTAACAATTTTATTTATATCTGCAAACCATTAATTAAATGCATATTTCATTATTCAAACCTATACTTGTATATTATCCAATTAACAATTCATATAACATTTTTGAACTTCTTAAATATTTTGGTAAGTTATATCTATGCTATAGAATGAAATTTAATACTATGCGAGTTTTACAGTTTCAATTTTATTTTAAGTTCATAATTTCCTAATTCTAAGGATTTCTACTTCAATTGATATTTTCACTTAGCTCTTAGGTTCATTTCTCGTTTCACAATTCAGAAGTTCCTTAATGATTCAAGTCTAAATTCATTTCAATCATAAAAAAAAATCATTAATTGTTAAAGGACTTAAGAATTCCAATCCCGGTTTCATTTCAAATCAAGTTTTGAAATGATATATACTTATATAATTTATATATCAAATCATACTATAGAGAATACAAAATAAAATAAAATTTGAATCAAAACAAGGTTTAGACAAGCTATTAAGTGGTCTCCCCCACTCGGACTCTCGAAAATAAACGCAGATGATGCGTGCACTCATCACCGAAATCATTTTCTAGCGTCAAGAGAAGGGAATATAACACTTATCATAAAAAAAATAAAAAAATCCTTCGAAAACAATTTCAACTCAACTGTACTATCATATAATACTCATATTATATTTTTCAAATTCTTGTAAGTCAATTTCAAACACCGGAATTTAAATTCCCAAATCCAAGTTAAAATTCATTTATATTCATTATCAATTGATTTCATTTTCCTAAATCCATTATTATTTAATCAATTTTTTTTTGTAAATATTGACTGATCAAACAATAACGATAATAATATAATATTATCATCTCCTAACAATCAATTCAATCAAAATAAATAAATATTCAAATAATTCTTTTATATAAAATATATTCCAAAACGATATTGTGTTGGTTTGTCCTATTCGAGTGTTTAGAAATTCCTATCGACGCCTTGGCGTCCCAAGTATCGACCAGAATTCATAAATACTCAACGGAACAAAGTTAACACAATATAAAACCATTTTATATCAAATAACAAGTACACTCTCTCATATACACTCAACTCATTCATATAGTTTACCTCTATTTCGATGAGTTTTTCCCCACTAGAGCCAAGGTTTATCGCTAAATCAAAGCTCTGATACCAACTGTAACGACCCGCCTTTTGGACAGTTTAAACCGACGATCAAATACACATGTCAATTCCAAACCATTCAAAAGGGCAGATAGTTATTGGGGTAAATAAGAAAAGAAAAGAGAAATAAAGGAAATTGAAACAACACAGAATCTCGCAGCGGAACGATAAAATATAATAGTCAAATAAACAGTTCATGAAGCTGTTTACTATACTTTGACAATTATTTATTCAACATTTATCAGAGTTATACATATACAACAGAACAATTAAATAATGCAGCAGATAGCATGAAGCAAGGGTAATACTAATAATAGTATACCAAATCTTCGTCTTCGTCCTCCAGAATAGATCTTCAAAAATCTGAAAAACTCAGGACTGACCCTAGCGTAATGAAAAGACAAAACACTCGAGTCAGGACTAAAATATCCTTGTGAAAGTTAAATCAACCGTAAATAAATATGAGTGTAACGGCGTCAGAGATGTTTACGGGGTTTGACATCTCATATCCAGTGTCAACATGCGTGCAATAACTCAAGAGATGTTACGGGATTTTCCATCTCTTAAGCATCCGTTAAACTATCTACTATGTTGTAATGTACGCTAAGTAGGTAATGCCTATCAGTAATATAAAGTATCAAAATAGCGTTAAGGCGTTACCATAATCCCCCTTAACACATTTTTATAATGCCATAGTCTATATAGCACCGTAATCCCCACCGTAAACTGGTGGTTATCAGAGGGTACCCCATAGGTATAACACAAAACAAAACGTAGTGGTCGCGAATAGGATAATCAGTATGACAAGGTACATGAGGCGATACCAACTAGGATACTAGTAGTTGCGTGATCCGGACTGATGTTGAGCATAGCCAGCAGCTACCCCAACACCGCGAAACAACACTCCCAAATCAAGGGGTGCACCCAAATCGAATCACAAATGTAATAGATATGATATCGAAGAAGTGTGTCCGCTAGAGGTGGCGAACCTCAATGGTCCGACGCGGCTCCTGTTTTAGTCATGTCAGGGGTCATCCAATAATCGTTCTCTTTCTTCAGTCAATGCGTTCACCAAACCATCCACTTCATTCTGGATCAACACTCCGCGTATAATAGTTATTAAAGTGGTGTTCGGTATCGACAGAGAGTATGTCCATAACCGATCCCGGTCTCTTTAATAACTACGTATTATTACACCGTTGACTCTTTTATATTTCAAATCGATTCATAATTGATATCAAAATATCATATTCGCTTCAAAAATCAAGTCCATTTCAAATATCATCGTATCTATTCAAATGTAAGATTCCGTTTCAAAAATCATTTTTCGCATCAATATCTCATTTCGATTTTAAAATCATTTCGAATTTCAATTTAGGTTGCAACTTCATTTAACTCAATTCGTATTTAAATTCAAGATTTAAACATAAACATTTCACCTTATTAACCAGTTTGGAATCTTAGAAAAATAGTTTTAAGTAGTTTAAAAGTAGTTTAAATAATTAAAATACTTAAACTCTTAAAATGGATGTGAAATAGATAAATTGGTTTAAAATAATTTAAATCGGGTTAAGTAGATTTAAAATAGATTAAAACAGTTTAAGTATCCAAAATGGTTTATATAACCGAGTAATTTGAAAAACAAATAAAACAGCTTCAAAACCAATCCATTTCAATTTATAACTTCCCAATTCAAATCACTTTCAATTTCCATTCTACCGATTCAGTTTCGATTTCAATTCAAAACAACGTCAACTTTAACTTCAAATCAATTCAATTCTACATTCACCTTCAATTTATTCAATTTCAATTTTTATCGATTTGGAGTTTGATTTCAAAATATCCATTTATAACACTTAACAAATTTTCCATCAATATTCAAGTTTAAATCCAAATTTCAAATATGGTTCAATTCCAAGCTCGATTTCAAAATATCATTTTATATCAGTTTTACTTAGTAATATTCAAAGCTCGAATTAATGTTAAATCTTTAAACAAATCAATTTCAAAATTCAATCATTTCCTGATTTTAAATTCCAAAGTCTCCACTTAATTTATTTTTTAACAATTTCTTTTAACCAAAATTCATTTCAACATTCCAAACTTAAATTTCGATAAATTCTATTTTTATAAATTGATTTCTATTTATAACTTTTAAATCAAAACATTTAAACAAATTTCAAATCGACGATTTTTAAAATTATTAATTTAGCCAATTTGGTGTCCGTATATAATTTTCTATCCTATGGCCAAGTAATTATTTATTTCAATTAAATGTCAGGGATGAGTATATATTTCTTAAATTAAATCACAGTATCATATGAATGCATAACAGGTTATATATAAGCAAATAAACATCCAAACATTTAAATATCAACCAATAGCATCCATCGAAATAAATCATCCAATAGATAATACAATTCATGGCAATTTCATAGTTATCAATGTCAGGTAATTTAATCGCAATCCAATTTCAATTTCAATTTAACTGTCAATTTAATTTCCAACGGTTAATTCAAATGACAATCTATATGACAATTAAATTCTATCAAACAACGACAAATAAAATCATAACACTTCATAATGTCAAATTTAACTAGCATAATGATATTTAGTACGTTGTGAGCGCTATAAAACACTCACCTTGATTTCAATGTAGTTCCAGCGTTTTATTTCGAATAAAATTAAAGAGCGTTTAATTTTACCCGAAATTTTCACTATCTCCAAATGATTCCAATCCAGCTCCATTGCGTAGTGTTCATTGATACGATTCCAACGCAAAAAGTTTCGTGCGTTTTCGACCTCGTATGAAAAAGTTATGCTATTTTAAAGATTGAACGATAATTAAATCTAATTTTTAATCTACAATTTCTATATATTTTTTTTACCCAGAATCAAATCTGACCGTCCCTCCCTCTACCATCAGATCTGGACCACCCCCCACCTTCTTCCCTTCTCACGTTCGTGCTCCAGAACTTAGCCGTGCCCAAGAACCCATATCAAACAATTAGGGTTTGGAATTGCCACCACCATGCTCGACGAGAAGTTGATCAGCTAGCGCCAAATGGAAGCTCCTCTCCCCCTCTACCTTCGGCCGCAACCATGGTGAACTTGGCCCCCCTCTCTCTCGAAAAGCGTGAAAAACGCAGCTGATTCCATCGCGTTTTGCCGTCAATCCGTGGCTCCGTTTCCGATCTCCACCGTTGGATAGCTAGATCTTGATGCCCTCTACAACTTTGTAGTTGAGAGTTTTTGCTAATTGTTGATGGATTGAGAGGAAAAGGAGGAAGAAGTTTCGAAATTTTCTGGCCATTGAAATGAAAGTGGCGGCTAAGGGCTGAAAACCTAGGGTTTTTGCAAAATAAAGAAAGTGGGGTCCTTTTATAGAAAATCGCCAAAACACTATTCATCGAAAATTTACCGAACTCCAAACGAAGCGTGTCGGCTGGCGTTTCTAGGGTTTTGCCCCGCGTTCCGGACACAATGGAATAGGTTTCGGAGGCTAATTCGATCATATGTGTGAGTTACGGCAATAAACGATCAAATTTAAATTAAATCAATTCAACTAATTTCTATGCATTTTGGCTTGCCCCGAACAAACGGTAAATTCGATTGACACGAAATTTGAAACCTTATAATAATATGACATTACGGATCCGATGAAACTAGTTTCGTCGAAATCCGAGACTGTTTGAAAAATGACTATTTTAACTCGTCAAATTAATATTAAAACAATTTCGATGCGTTTCGGGATGCCACGGTCAAACAAAAACTCCGATTGCTACGAAAATTGAAATCCGATAATAACAAACTATTGTGGATCCAATGGAACTAGTTTCGTCCAATTCTGAGACTGTTCGAAAATTGGCTATTTTTCAATCGATAATTAAATATTAAAATATTCAATTTTCACAAATTTACTTTTAATTCGATTTTAAAAGTTCTACAACATCATTCTAACTTTAATATGATAAAATAAATTTTTACAAATCATTTTTAATCATATTAAACCCGTTATTCAATTACCCAATAAATTCCAATTTTAAAATCTTATTAACTCTGTTATAATCCCGATATAACTTATATTCACTTTGGAAACCAATTTGAATCATATTAAATCAAATTTCAATTGTTCACTCTATTTCCATGTATTAAATTTCAATATCAAATTCGGAATTTAATTATTCAAACATTTGTAATATTAAATTTAAATAATTTTTATTATTCTTGAGTCACTGTCTTTTGAGATATTCAAAACGAACTTAAAATTTAACTTTTGAAACGAATTAAAATTATAGAACAACCATTTCCATTATACGGTTATTCAATCCTCATTATTAAATTATTCAATAAATTCCATAAGTTTTAAATATTTAATTTAAATAATTTACCTGTTCAATATTCGATATTTGATTTGAATAGATTTTACTTATCAATCAATTACTCTATTATACCCAATGAATTCAACATTTATTATTATTCCAAACGACTTACAAATTTTTTTCTAACACTAAATCACGAAATCTTATTAAATTAGCTATTTTAATTATCGAAAATTTACGGGTCGTAAGATATGATTTTTCATATCTTTATGATACTTATTATTATGATACTTAAAATATATTCTAGACTATTAATAATATACAAGATGTATCATAATAATAAGTATCATAAAGATATAAATAATCATATATATATATATATATATATATATATATGTTCTCTCTAGAGAACATATATATATAGTATTTTTCATTATCTTACAATATTAATTATTATTATATTTATGATACTAACAATATATATCGCTAATATCATAAATATATAATTTTTCTTAATTGTTAGTGTCATAAATATAATAATAATAATTAATATTGTAAGATAATGAAAAATACTATATATATAATATATATAGTATTTTTCATTATCTTACAATATTAATTATTATTATTATATTTATGATACTAACAATTAAGAAAAATTATATATTTATGATATTAGCGATATATATTGAGGTTAGATGGCGAGGTTAAAAATGTTTTATAAAGGATTTTAATGTTAATTACAGCTGAATTCTGGTAATAAAGTTGGAAATTTTTTTTGTGCTCATATAAAAAAAATTAACCCAATGCTGCATTTTAAAGAAGTAATACTTGAAAGTGAACAAAAAACAATTAAATTGGGGGAAATGAATTTAGCTGCAGTTATTCATTTGTTGTCATATAAATAATCCCTTATTTAAATAGAGTAATTTAAATAGAGTAGTGCAACAGTTGTAAAGAACATGTGTATACATGGTGAAAATAATATTTAGTGTAAAGGTATTGCATGCAAACAAATTTTCTAGAGATAAATTTTTTATTTTTCACTAAAACTTTCGTTGTTTTTCATGAAACTCTTTTTGATAAAGCAACATACAGTTGAGCATGGTTGAAATCATGTTTGGAAAGATAAATATGGACATGGGAAGGTTTGCTTTGTGATATATTAATCATTAAAAACGCTAATTTAACTGGAAATTGTTTACGTATTTGGTTGAAAGACATGTTAGTATTTTTAGAATGCTTAAGTGATATACGTGTAATAAATATTCTTGCAACATGAAATTGTCCAACAGTGATTTTTGCATGTATGAGATTTTTGTGAAAGACATGAAGTGGTAATTTGGCTCTATTACATAATCTATTTGTTGGATCAATATTCATATTTAACATGTTTGTGCTTCTACTTTCAGTGTAAATTTATGGGATGGTAGACCACCCGGAGCAAATGAGTTCAAGAGTTTCAATTGATATGGATTATGTGTGTCTTCTTCGATTTTGTCAAATGAATAGTATGTACACTTGCTATTTAGAAACATTTCTATAACTTTATTAATGATCACATATTTTGTTTCATGTTTGAAGGTTAATATTGCTCTATCCATCATATAATTATTTTTACATAATCCGACATTAATGCTTTCTTAATCAGAGCATAATCGAATTAATTTTATTTATGTAACATATGTATATAAATGTGTATTAATTAAAAAGTGTTATTTTAATGTATTAGTCTCTCGCCTTTATTCTAAAAATGTACGAGGGACAAATGCAAATACGTCTTTGTTAAAAACAAAGATAATTTTATGCTACTTTTTAGTCTCTTTTTAAGTAACACACACACATATGTATGTATAGGATATATATCAAGAATTATTTTTTTGATCTAGTTTCTTATTTTTGTTTTAAACTATATGAAGTGTGTTGAAACAAATGAAAACACTAATATATATAATAGGCTGTCTATCTTCATAAGTAGGTCTCCCAATGGGCAGGGTTCGGTCTGGGTATTATAGAGCCCGGACCCGAGTCCAATTAAATAATTAATACTCGAGCCCGGCCTGAACCCATAGGGTATTTCAATCCAATACCCGAGCTCGGTCCGTCGGGCTTTTTAAGCCCGTTGGGTTATAACTATATACCTAACTCAGAATATTTATGTTAAAATCATATTTTAAAACTGAAACTTCGGTAAAGTTTGTATACAAACAAATTTAACATATAAATTGGAAGGTGATTAGTTAAGCTCATAACAATAGTATGCAAAAACATATACATATGAACAAATAAAATGGTAAGTAAATAACATACACTCATGGTCTGATACGACGAAAAAATAATAGTCGGGTATGACCTAACCGGTCCGAGTTTTGATAGAACCGTATCCTACCCGGATCGGGCCTGAGTCGGGCTTGGGTAGTAAAAGACAAAACCCGTACCCGCATAAATAGGGCGAACTCGGACCGAAACCCGTACCATTGACAGGTTTATTCATAAGTGTGCTAACATATACTTTAAAATATTTTATGGTTTATATAAATATATAATAATAGGAAAGGTTGCAAGTCATTTACTGTTAAGTGAAATAGGCTAACTAGAAATCAGAAAACCAAAACAAGAAGCAAAACAGTTTTAATTATGTAAATTATGGGTATGTTAGTGATAAATTTTTATCAGTAAATATATTTACATTTGGCAATAAAACAGCAGATAAAACGTTTGTAATTATTTTCTTTTTTCTTCAAAATTCACTCAGCAAGGCAATATTATTCCAGTCTCTAAAAATCTCTTTCCAAATCTATAGACTGAATCTTGAAAACATGTATATGTACAGACATTTGAATCTGAGTTGTGTTTTGAGGATTCAAGCCTGTAACTTAAACATCCTCTGTCTAAACTGTAAGAAAGCATTAAATCAAAACTGAAATTAAAAAAGAAGAAGCGATACTCTGTAACTTGTCGAATGCTTAAGAAACACTTCCTGTTCTTAACAATCAAGCAAAAAATCGAGCAAGGATTAAAATCAAGTTCAAGTTTTCAGATTTAAAAACTTCAAATTTCTACTTCATACCGTTGGAATCAAATGTTTAAGGTGAGAAACATTTATTTTCAAATTTGAAAATGAAATGTATATTCTTTGACAATGAACACAATATGCATTCCCACTTCAAAAATCTAGTTCATATCTGATTATGTTGTAAAATAGGAATATGTTTATTTTCTAGTATACTTTAGCCTAAAAAATAATTTGTGAATAAATTTTGCCGTGCAGTTCATTATTTATAAATTTTTACAGTAAACATCATACTTTAGTGAAAATTCAATATTTTCAAATCATGAGCTTATGCATGCAATTAGGATGCTTGTGTGAAAATATGAATTTTTGTAGCTAAATAGTAATTTTTAGTGATCTATGTCTCGAGAAATAGATGGATGAACAGTTTTCGTTCAAAAATCTATTTCTGGCGATCTCGTCGCCGTGAGGTGGCACGTCCAGGTCTGGAGGAGGCAGGTGGTCCTAGGGTAGGTGTCGACCGTGGCGAAAATTTGGGTTTTGGGTTGGTATTGGTTGTTCGAGCGGACTTTAGGATTTAAGGGCCGACTGGGTTGTGGGTGGCAAGGCGATTGATCTGTAAGCATGTGGCGCGATCAGAACCCTTGATTTTTGGCAGAGTGGTAGGGTAGTGGGTAGGCTTTCGTTTGGTGAAGGAGGCGTGATGGTCAGAGGTGATTGGCGAGTGCAGTTCGTCGATCTATGGAGGTAGGTGGGTTTTTTGATTTCTGGAAGATTGAGATATTGATTGATTTTTGATCAGAAGGGTTCCAAACTTCGGCGAGGTGATGAATGTGATCTGAGAATGATGTGTGACTTGGCTGTGGTGTCGCGCCGATGAGTTGGTCGCTGGCGAAGGTGTACACGTGCATAGCATGCACGTGGGAGCTTCCTCGATTGGGCGAATCAAGCGTGGAAGATTGGGTTCGTTTCAAGGGCCATGTCATACTGCGTAAGCAATGATGTTCGCATGGGAATGTTGATTTGATCGGAGATGATTTTTCGGTTCGAGGCATCGAGATTCAAGTGTTTGGGTGATGTTCCTGGAATTGGAGCTGGAAGATAAGAAGAAGAGGAGTAGATGAGGGATATAGGTTTGGGTTTGGAATGATGTTGGGCTTCGGTACAAATGGTTTGCGTAGTTGTTTTTGTTAATAGGTTTCGGGTGTTCTTTGCTTTTGGACCGTGGGTTTCGGCCTGTATTTGTTAGTTATATGAAAATGATTTTTATATTGTGTTAATTGATTGGTTAAGCGACATATGAATTCTGGTCAATATGAGTAGCTAACGTAATTTAGAGGGATCTCTAAAGACTTGAAGCAGGCCAACAGACACAATATTGTTTTTAAAGGGGTAGATGAAATAATTTTACCCAGAATATATTTTTCTATATAGAAGGGTATGATTTTTAAATATATGGTATTTAAAATGATTGGTTGTGATGATAATAATTTATCATCTGGGATTTAATGGTCTTAACCATCAACCTTGAGTATACCGTAGAAATCTGAACCCTTTAGAACTTGAATCTTTGGAAAGTGAATTGTTATTAAGTTTTGTTTGTCAAAAGGATTTAGAAACTTTTAAACTAATATTTAGGAATTTTTTTAACACTCTTTAAGATAATTTTCATAATTATGGATTTCTGGAAAAGGATATTTGAGAATTTTAAACCTTATAGCACTTTACTTGTTGTATATAAATATATACAGATTTATAAATGGAAGGAGTTAGTTGTTTATAAACTTACTATATATATGCGTATTTTTCTACCTTTTAATCACTTTTCAAATATATAAACTATTTTTGGAAAGATGATTTTATAAAATCTTGGGTAATAGTAATTTTAAAGGGGGAATAAATTTTGAAATGTAAACTTTGATGTACTCTTTAGACTATAGAAGTCTAACCTTAGGAGCTCACCTTTGGGTTTTGGTATTTATTGTAGAGAACCCGTATCATCAATCGAGGTGGTGCTTTGGCTAGGGCTAGGAGGGATGGTGTTTTTGACCGGGTCTATAGAATTCGGACGGATCTTAACGAGCCATCCTTATATGAAGAAGAGCCAGAAGAGCCGGTAGAGCCTGTTAAGCAACCTCAGCCTCAAGAAGAAGACCCCATAGAGGAATTCATCAGTGAAGAAGAGTTTGAAGTCGAGGGTGAAGATGAGGAGTTTGACGATGAGGAAGAGTTTGAAGTAGAGGAGGATCTCGAATCAGAAAATGATGATGTAGTCATTTGGGAGATAGGGGAAGTTGTTAAGGAGCCAGTTGCTGGTGTAGATTTCCTTCCGAGAGAGCCTAGTCCATAGATTTTTAGGTTCCGGACAGTGATGTAGAGTCCAGAAAATTTGGGATTATTTCTAAGCGTTGAGATGTTTTGGAAGTATCCTGTTAAGGATTTAAGTACTGATAATTGTTATCAAGGTTGGAAGGAATTGATATATCGTTAAAGATATTTTGAAAATAAATATTTTGGAAAGATCTATAATAAGGCCGAGTGACTGCTTATGGATGTTTTATTGATAGTTGAATAATCAACTATCAATATTGGCCAATTTCGTCAATCGTATCGAAGAGACCGGGATCATATTTAATTATTTGAAATTCACTTCTATCTAGTTTGAACGTAACGAATGAATACGGTGAAGATGATGAAGACGCTGATTTGGTTTGTCCAGACCCAGGACAATTTGTATAGACGAATGTTATTAGAACATCATCATCGGAGGACAATGAGCATTCTAAGTAGAATTGTATCTTGAAAGGTAACGCTTAGCCTCGAGCCTCATCGAGAATGACTAAAATAGAGGAGATATAGCTTGGCTAAGTGGGTCGCATCCAAGTAGGGTATGTTATCGTCTTTCTAGATGTCCTCGGAAAACCTATTTATTATGGATTTGGTTGTGCATGGAAGGAGCGCTGGTGGTAAGGGTGGGAACGTCCGGGGTGATAACATATTCGGTCTATCCAGGCCAGGGGTAGGCTGGTCTTGTGTAGCAGGGGATCCCGGCATAGTCCTCGGTATATTTTTCTAGTGGTGTGCTATGGTGGACGGCAACCCAGTGGCCTAGTCATTCGTTGGAATCCATTTTTCAATATGAACTTATGATTTTATTTGTAGAGCCTAGTATGTTGGAATTTAATTAATGTAACAATTTCAGCAATTTGAATAAGTACTTGTATTTAGACACTATATTATAATGTTACCTGATTTTCTATAAAATGTTTTGTTATCGCAAGGTAAAAACCCGTTGTGTTTATTTGTGACGTGGTCTTACAAGATACCTTTGTTTTCAAAGGATTTTAAAAAAGTTGATAACTTAAATTGAATGTGTTTTCTCATGCTAGTTTTCCAGACTGACTTGGGTGTTATTTAATTATTATGCTCAGTTCAGACCGAGTATTACAGATTCAGGTGAGGATGCTATAGTGCTAAGAAGACGAGCTGGTGGATTTCTGACGTATATGACATGTTTATTTCCGCTATGAGAGGACAAGTTATTATAACTGTCCAGTTTGATGTATTGATTGTTGTACCCTGATGATTGTAAGTATAAACAGTTATAGATTCTCGTGTATAAAATTTGTTACTATATATTATATTTTGTCTAATGGAGTCAAAACTTGGCATGAACATTCCTTAGCTTGTATGTAAGCTCCAGTGAAAATTTCATAGCATTTGGACTTGTAGATCTCAAGATATGATCGATACAAATTACGTTCGTATCGATCATGAACTTCATGGAATCGATCGCGTAGACCCACTCACATTCCAGAGGAAGTCTCCTGAGATTTGAGCGAGATATCAGCCTCCTACGCCTACAAATAGAGCCCTAGGATCTACAGAAAAATGTTCATTTGGCTATCTGACGTCCAGACTCTGTCAGAAACATCTTTGCACTACAAGGCTGCTGTTGTACTCAAATTTTATCACTGTAATCTGGTGTAATCAGTTGTAACCAACGAGGAAAGTCAATAAAAGGTTAACTTTCAAAGTGGGCGTAGGCCAGAGATAGCCGAACCACTATAAGTCCCATGTCTCTGTTTATTTCATTCCGTTTTATGTTATTACTCTGCATTTTTTATCGTATACTTTGTCTGAATATGAGATTTGTGTTAGAATAATGTCGATCTATATTCATACACTGGCGCTTTCACGATATTCGGGGTTTGTGACCAATTTTGGCGCAAACAGTTTCTATTTCTTCTTCTATCATTTCTTATTTACCCTCAAGATTCGTATTTCCATCCAATTTGAGTTGAGATGATGTGAAATATTGTTGACTCAAAGGGGCACGGATTTGCAGGTCTTTACAAGTGATTCCTGATTTGTTAGTATTAATGATTCTAATATTCAATTCAGGCAGTTATTGAGAAATATTTCCAATCAATCTGTTTTTATGGGTGTTGGTCAATAATTTGCAGGTGGTGTTACTGAATTTAGGTTCAGTTTGATGATATATAGTATTAAGACTGACCTTGATTTGGTTAATAATGATAAGGAAAGGGTTACAGCTGTTTGCTCCCAAATAAAATGTACTTTCAGGATTCATGCTTCTGTCAAGCTTAATCTTCCTGGATGTTTTGTTATAAAGAGATTTCAACCTGAACATACTCGTGGTGCTGTAATTCATGATATAAATGATCCACCTGTTTCAAGTAAACTGATTAATTGTTGGTTTATGATCAATTTCAAGTTAATCTGTTACTGAAGACAAAGGACATTATTAATCTATTTCAAACCAAGTATAAAATCATTTGAAGTATTATTTTGCTTATAGTGGGAAGAGGCTGGCTTTAGAAGATTTACATCGAAATGTTATGATGTCTTATCACCATTTGAAGTCTTTTTGTGATGCTGTCCTCGAAACTAATCCTGGTAGTAAAGTAGTTTGAAGTGTGTGATATTCCAAAATTTTTGGCAATATAAATTTAATAATCTGTGTTAAAATTAAATTGATTTGGTAATATTTGTAAACAATTTGAATTGATTCAATAATCTTCTTTTAAATAAATATTTAACTAATAATTTATCTTTTAAAAGCTAATTTAAATTGTTTCTATTTATAATGTATATACATATATATTTGTATATATTGTAAATAGGTAAGCTTTGTTTTAAATTTAACAAGTAAAACATGTTTTCTAATTTTAATATTTTTAGTAATTAGGAAATTAGATATTAAACTATTAAATAAATAACTATACGGTTTAAAATACTTAAGATAAATATTGATTGTTTTAAATTTATTTTAGCTTAAGTTTGAATTTAAATAAGATAAACAAAAAGGTTTTTTTTAATATAGCTTGATGGAAATAAGTAATAAAGAGGTAATTTCTTTTATGAATTATTCTAATTTAATAATGAGTTATTTGTAAACAATATCAACAATGTAATATTTTTACAAATGGATTTCAATACAAATAGAAATGGTTATTTTAAATTTATTTATATACATATATGTGTATTTTGGAGAAAGCTATAATTTGAAAGATTAAAAGTAAGTCTTTTAAAAATGTTTAAAATAAAATAAACCTTAAAAATATTAAACATAAGTATAAAAATAATAAATAAATTTAGTATTTGATAGTTAAGTTAAAAATAAAAGAGAAATGAAAATAAACATTTGTGTTAAAAAAATAGAGCTAAAATACATAAGTTAAAATCTATAACAATAACTAAAACAACTTATATTATGTTCATAAGGCATAAAGCAAAAAATTAGGCAAGTCTGTAGGATAAATATGAAAGGCAAAAGAAATAATAAAACAACTTTATGTATGCACATAAAGTATGAAAGCAAACCAGACAAATAAATATGTCTGTAAAGTTAAGAATGAAGTCAAGTGACATATGTTTGTAGCCTGTAAGAAATCTAGAAAAAAAGAAAGAACAAGGTAAAAAAATAAAATAGGCAGGTTGCCTGTAAAAGGAAAAAAAATAAAAGCTAAGAACAAAGTAAAGCAAAAATATCTGAACATAAAATAAGGCTAGTAGGAAACATAAAGTACATCAACATTTAAAGCTTTCATCTCTAGCAACAAACAAGTCCATTTGAATTGGCTCTAGAATCATTTCAGTCTCCTAATATAAAAATCTTGCCTGATACAAACAAAAACAAATATTGTACCTGCATTAGCTATCCAGATATCACCTACCCCTGTAAACTTCTTTATATACATGCCATCTTATTTTTAGTTCGTTCAAGTCATAGCAAACCTGAAAATATACTAGTAGCAAACATTTCCATTTTTATAAACTGAAGCATTACAACAACAAAGGCAAGATGAATCAACGAAAATCAACCAAACTACTTCCCAGTTTTAAAGTCCAAAGCTTTTCAAACAAGAATGCTCTGTTCATTTTCAAAAGCAAGGTGAGTAACACTTTTAACCTAAGTTTTTAAACTTGTTGCATGTTAATATTTGAATGCTTAAATATATTTGTGTGAATATTTATAAGTTCATTTCTCTGTGTGATTGTGAAGTGGAATATCAGCACATTGGAACCCTGTAAAACATCTCTGTATTAAAATTCAAACTCAGATTTAATTCAAAATCATTTCTGCTTGATCCAATGACTGCTAGGACTTAGTATCTAAACAAGTTAGGTTTGTTTGATCATAAAGCAAATTTTAAAATTTGTATTTGAGTTTGCAAGGTAGAACTGCTTTGTAGAAACTTAAAGAACAGGAAATGTTTGATATAGGTGAAATTTCAATTATTTTAAAATATCAATTCAAGTTTATAACTTGAATTCTTGCCTGTAATTAGGATTTTTAAAACTATAATCACATTTTTGTGTTTAGTATTCAGAGAGTTTTCCCGTGTTGATTGGTTTGGGGTTTTTAGAGGATCTCTGGTGATCCTAGTATTTTGGGGGATCGGGTTTGTGGCTGGAGATAGTGGAGTGACTGGAGTGTTTGGCAAAATTTCTAGATGTATGATCAAGTCAAGGTGTGGATTCTTGGTTTTGAACCCTTGTTTTATCATACTGGGAAAATTCGATCATCTCTCCTTCTATAATTGATCGAGTGTGAAGGGGCCTTGAGTGATGGAAGGTTGGTCAATGATGAGCAGATGGACAGGGTTCTTGGGTTTCGGATCGGCGAGGTTGGGCGAACGATGTGATATTCCAGGTTTTGGATGGGTTGCTGTCTCGAGTTACAGGTTTGAATTTCAAACTCGATTTCAATTCGAGTTGCCGTGATGGCTTTGGGTGATCGCTGTCCTGTCTGAGGTTGGTGGGCGAAGTGTTGACGTGCTGGTGGGTGGCCGGAGGTAGCCGGAGCCGCGGTGCACGTGCACTGTGCATTTTTGAGGCCCTGAGGAATTTTGGGTTTGGGTAGGAAATGCACTCAGGGAAGACTCGGGTCATTCGAGTTGTTTACTCGAAGCAGGGGAGGGTCTGACTCGAAGCACTTTGCTTTGGTCTCGGGTTGAGTTGGTTTGCTACAGGTTGTATAAAACTGCCTGTAGTTTAAAGTTAAACCAAATTTAAAATAAATTTAAATTGTAAGCTAGTTGTAACCAAAAGTTAAAACTAGTGTGACGTTAGATTCAAATGAAACTTTAAATCTGTATACCAGATTTAAACAAAGTTTAAATCCAGTTGAAGTATAAATTCAAATTTATATTTTGAAATATAAAATAAAGTTTAAAATATTTTAATGGGTTTTTAGGTTTAAAAACCCTACAGTTTTCAGATTTTAAAATTAAATCTGAAACAAAATTTAACCAGTGGTTTAAATTCGAAGTTTAAAATGTAGATTCAAATGAAACTTTTGAATCTTAAGGCTTTAAATGAATTTGGATTTCAAATTCAAGAACTTAAAACCCAGTTTTTTTTTAAAAAAAAACAAGTAAATCAAAGTTTTAAATCAAATGTTTAAATATGGATTCAAGTTTTCTCGAATTCAAATCTGTGATTCGAATCAGTTTTAAATCTAAATGTTTTAAACAAATTTAAATCAAATAGTTTTTTTTAAAAGATTTTTGAATAAAAAGCTAAATAAATTGTTTTAACTTGAATTTGCAAGTTAAAACATTAATGTATTTTGAAAGCTTAATTTTTAAATAAAAATTAGGTAGTTTAGTTTAAAAAGCTTTCTCTTATATAAGTAATAAATGTTATTTACATTTATTTTTAAGGATTATAAATTGAATTTTAAATTAGATTAATGTTTAAAAGAATAATCATTTTGAATCTTAAATTCAAAATGTAATTTAAATTTAAATTCAAAAGGGAAATGTTATACACTTTAATATTAATGAAGTCATTAATAAAGAAATAAATTATCTTAGAAATAATTTAGATATTAAAATGATTTAATGAATAAGTTAATTAAGGAATGACTTATGTATTTAATTTATAAATTAATAATTTAGATTAATTTATAACTAGAGATTAATTAAGAAGTAAATTAAGAAATTTTATTAGTTAATGAAGATAATTAACTAAGGATTATTAATTAATTAATTAATGTGATTAATTTTGATAATTAATTAGATAATCTTTTGTAAATTGTTAAATGTAATTACTTGATAAAAGTAATTAAGAGATAAGCTACTTATTGTAATAAATTTAGATGATATGATTAAATTAAGTTAATTAATTTAGTTTAATTAATTTAAGGAATCATTTGATGTTTTTGATAAGTGCAATTACTTAGTGTAACTAATAGAGTATAGTTACTTAGGGAAGTAAACAGATGATAATTACTAGATGAAATAATACAAGATGATTTGTAAATGAAGTAATTTGGATAATTACTTTTGTAATTAATCAAGGGATTAATTAATGGAGATAATTAATTATGGAATAATTAATTTATTAATACAAGTAATTAAGGATAGTTAATTACTGGTCTGTTATTAATTCAAGGGTGATTAATAATTGTGTTTAATTAAAGATTAATCGCTTAATGTAATTAATTTAAATAAAGTAATTTAATTTAAATCTAAATTAGAGATCATTAATTAATATAATTAAAGATGTAATTAAGAATTGTTTAATTAAGGAATAATTAATAATGTGGTGATTAATTTATGAAATTAATTAAGGATAAATGTAATTATTCATATTTAGTTAATAAATGAAGTAATTACATGTTAATTACTATGAATGATTTAAAATAATTAATTCGTGGAATTAAATAAAGACTAATTAGTTATTGTAATTAGAAGATGATTAATCAAAGGTGTTTAATCAAGATGAATATCTAGAGAATAATTAATTAATTTGATTTATAATTAATTAATGGTTGTATGAGCAGGATTTATGGAATGAGTAATTAATTTAATTTATTTTGAATTAATTAAAGATAGAAGTAATTAATTTAATTCATTTTAAGTTAATTATGGATTGTGAATAATAAATCATTGCTTTGGATGATGATATTGATATTTCATTGATTGATTGTGATATCAAATATGAGATGAGTAATATCTATGTGATATGGATGTATGGTTTAAGTATGATAATAGTAAGTATCTGTTTGGATGATAATATTAATTATCTGTTTATGATGATAATATGATTATCTATTATAAGATGTGAATTATCTATCTGTGTGTATATTTATAATATTGAATTGAATTGTTTTAACTTTAAAACAACTGGGCCTTAAAAGATACGTTTTGGATTTCGATGAGACCGGGATCGAGTTTCCATATTTGGACATCCGAAAACCACATCGATCCAAATTAACGATAGGTCGTGAATCTGAAGTGAAGATAAAGATTCAGAGTGCAAGGGTTATTGTCGTTAACTCTGAGGGTGATTCCAAAATGAGTGTAACGAGATAATGCCTTCGGTTTCGTTTGAACCCGGAACGAACTTGTATGGATTGAATGCTTTCAGAACATCGTCAGGTGGGCGATGAGCATTCTAAGAGATGTATTCTCTAAAGGTAATTGCATCCTCAAGACTCATCAACCGGTAATGGCTAAAACAGAAGAGGTGCAACAAGGTTAGGTGGGTCATGCCCAAGCAGGACGAGATATACCTCTGTGTAGATGTCCCTTTATTTTTCGGCTGTGTGGGCGGTTGATTGCAACAACTGCCGGGGTTATCTTGTTCGGGACTGTTAGGTAAGGAATGGTTCTGGCCTTGTGTTGTAGGGGGTCGGGAGTGATCCTCGGTACGTTGATCTAGGCCACGTACTGTGACGGGCGGTACCCCAGTAGCCCTGCCATTGTATGGAATCCAAAATCCAATAAGTGCCATCGAATTTGATTGTATTACCCACTTTTGTGGCTAGTAGCTGGAATTTAATAAATGCAACAATTTCGGCTATTTTCTATTTACTTGAAAACCCTAGACCTATTATAATATCACTGAATTTCCTATCAAATGTTTTGGTTAGTGTAAGGTAAAAACTTAACCATGTTTATGTGTGGGAAGTCTTACGTGATACTTTTGTTTCAAAGGTTTTCAAAATTAAGCAACTTTAACCTGTTACTCACACCAGACCCATGTCTGACCCTGAGTTTATTTCTGTTTTTCCTAAACTCGCGGGTACTCAAATTTTTACCATTAGCCAAGGGATTCAGGTTTGCTTTGACGAATTCTAGAGGGGCAATGGAGCAGGAAGCTTCAGCGTTGTAGATATATATATATATATATATATATATAGTTCCGCTGTGTTGGTATCTTTGAGTTATTTGTTTAAGTTGTATCGAGTTGTATTAGCTAGACATGTGTTTATAACTATCTAGTATGTGTTGTATTATCTGTGTAACTCTGATGATGTTGTATATTATGTATTCTCTTATGTGATTAATATAATTTATTCGTTCCGCTGTTGAGATTCTGATGTTGTTTCTTCTTTCTTCTCTATCTCTTCTATTTTCTCACCCCGTTCTTTCTTCAAGATGATACGGATTTCTGTGGTTTGAAACTCGGGTCGTCACAGTTGGTATAGGAGCTCTAGGTTGAGCGAATTCCTAGGCTCTTGAGTGATTTCTTTCTTGAGAGAGCGTATTTGTAATTTTGATATATATATATATGTATATATATTCCTACCTATTGTTGGGTTGCCTGTTCGGGTTTTCCAATATAAGTTACAAAGGTAGATAGGGTAGTGGTGTGTGTAACACGACTAACAATGGTTGGAGTTAGAGTGTTTAAGGTTGGAGGTGTATCTGTCGAGACTGTAGACCTAATACCATCTCGAGTGAGCTTTGCTGGTGTAAGGATTTCATCAATCTGAAGGAAACCTGTTAAGGTTCGGAGTTCATTTTTGAAGTGTAAGTTTGGATGAACTAGAATTTAGATCTGTCGGTTGGACAGAAGCAAGTCATGATATCTTGATACCTCGAGATGTAGTAGCTGTGTGATGAGACATAGTGACTATGGATGTCTCCGAAGATGTTTCTTTGGAACAAGTTAAGGAAGTGTGTCTTCTCGGTGTTGTGTCTGTGTTCAGCTGGGTGTTTCTGTTTGGTTTGAGGTCCGAGTTTCTCAAAGAGCTTTGAATTAGGAAGTCTTCTGGCATAACAGTTTTTCTTGGGGTAACTTCAGAAGCAGTAGAGTAGATCCATTTCTTCGATGGATTGGCTAAGTGTAAGCTGTTCTGATTTGTAAAGAGAAAGCAGTATCTTTGGAATTAGGCTGGATTGATCGCAAAAGTGACTTGCGATAGTTTGAGTGTTCTCTTGTGTTTCAGAATTTTTCTGGATGTATTCAAGAAGTCAGAGTTTTGCTAACATCTGAAGATTGAGTTTGGTATCGACTGGATTTCAGAAGTGGTACCAATGGATCAGCTTAGTAATAGGATGGTTTTTGAGTTTGGTGAAGTAGCTTAGGTTTTGGAGGAACTTCTGAGTTTTATTTTGATCCGTGGAACCGTAATGTTGGGATGTGTTGTCCAGTCTATGTTCGACTTCAGCATTTTTTCCTGCTCAGTCAGAGTTGCGCAGTGGAAGCATGGTGGCAGCTGTTTTAGTTTGGAAGCGATTGGATGTTGCAATGTTTGGATTAGAGAGTTCTACAGAAAATTTTTCAGGATCTGAGGCCAGATTGGAGTGCACCTGTTTTATCTTTTCCGGATGAGAGAAATGAGTTCTGTTTTCCGATTTGGAATAGAGTTTGTGTTCTGAGTTTGGTTGATATTGGAAAATCATTTTGTTGGATTGTCTTTGGTTCAGTTTGTTTCTAAGGACATCAGCAAGGGTTGAGCTGATCAGGAAAGATGTAGGCAGCACAGGATCGTCCGAAGAGTTTTGTGGATAAGAGACAAAGGAATTTGGATTCCCAAGTCGGAGATTTGATTTTGGATAAGTGTTTGGTCTTCAGGATTGAACTGTCAGTTTGGATAACTGGAATTCGTTGTGTTTCACGTATCCCTGAGGGAGTACGTGTAAGTCTATCTCTGGTTGCAGAACCAACAGTTCAGGGAGTTTTGGATGTTGAGTCAGGCTTGTCTGTAGTCTGATATCCTGTCTTGTTTTGTAAATCTAGATGAGTGGGGCTCTGTAGCTTAGTAGCTAGATTGTTTGGATTCTGTAAAGCGAGTACCTCGGTATTTATACCTGGGGGACTCTAGATAGATGTATCCTGATTTTGTCTAGACAGTTAGATTTGTTTGTTTGGGTGAATTGGTTGCTATGGTTGTTAGCATATGATTGAAATATGCTTGTGTTTAAAATTTAAATCTTTAACTAGATTATTAAATTACCTTTGTTTTAAATTTCGGGGACGAAATTCTTTTAAGGGGGAAGGAATGTGATATCCCGGAATTTTTGGCAATATAAATTTAATAATCTGTGTTAAAATTAAATTGATTTAGTAATATTTGTAAATAATTTGAATTGATTCAACAATCTTCTTTTAAATAAATATTTAACTAATAATTTATCTTTTAAAAGCTAATTTAAATTGTTTCTATTTATAATGTATATACATATATATTTGTATATATTGTAAATAGGTAAGCTTTGTTTTAAATTTAACAAGTAAAACATGTTTTCTAATTTTAATATTTTTAGTAATTAGGAAATTTGATATTAAACTATTAAATAAATAACTGTATGGTTTAAAATACTTAAGATAAATATTGATTGTTTTAAATTTATTTAGCTTAAGTTTGAATTTAAATAAGATCAACAAAAAGGTTTTTTTTTTAAAATATAGCTTGATGGAAATAAGTAATAAAGAGGTGATTTCTTTTATGAATTATTTTAATTTAATAACAAGTTATTTTTAAACAATACCAACAATGTAATATTTTTACAAATGGATTTCAATACAAATAGAAATGGTTATTTTAAATTTATTTAAATACACATATGTGTATTTTGGAGAAAGCTATAATTTGAAAGATTAAAAGTAAGTCTTTTAAAAATGTTTAAAATTAAAATAAACCTTAAAAATATTAAACATAAGTATAAAAATAATAAATAAATTTAGTATTTGATAGTTAAGTTAAAAATAAAAGAGAAATGAAAATAAACATTTGTGTTAAAAAAATAGAGCTAAAATACATAAGTTAAAATCTATAACAATAACTAAAACAACTTATATTATGTTCATATGGCATAAAGCAAAAAATTAGGCAAGTCTGTAGGATAAATATGAAAGGCAAAAGAAATAATAAAACAACTTTATGTATGCACATAAAGTATGAAAGCAAACCAGACAAATAAATATGCCTGTAAAGTTAAGAATGAAGTCAAGTGACATATGTTTGTAGCCTGTAAGAAATCTAGTAAAAAAGAAAGAACAAAGTAAAAAAAATAAAATAGGCAGGTTGCCTGTAAAAGGAAAAAAAATAGCTAAGAACAAAGTAAAGCAAAAATATCTGAACATAAAATAAGGCTAGTAGGAAACATAAAGTACATCAACATTTAAAGCTTTCATCTCTAGCAACAAACAAGTCCATTTGAATTGGCTCTAAAATCATTTCAGTCTCCTAATATAAAAATCTTGCCTGATACAAACAAAAACAAATATTGTACCTGCATTAGCTATCCAGATATCACCTACCCCTGTAAACTTCTTTATATACATGCCTTCTTATTTTTAGTTCGTTCAAGTCATAGAAAACCTGAAAATATACTAGTAGCAAACATTTCCATTTTTATAAACTGAAGCATTACAACAACATAGGCAAGATGAATCAAAGGAAAATCAAGCAAACTACTTCCCAGTTTTAAAGTCCAAAGCTTTTCAAACAAGAATACTCTGTTCATTTTCAAAAGCAAGGTGAGTAACACTTTTAACCTAAGTTTTTAAACTTGTTGCATGTTAATATTTGAATGCTTAAATATATTTGTGTGAATATGTGTAAGTTCATTTCTCTGTCTGATTGTGAAGTGGAATATCAACACACTAGAACCCTGTAAAACATCTCTGTATTAAAATTCAAACATAGATTTAATTCAAAATCATTTCTGCTTGATCCAATGACTGCTAGGGCTTAGTATCTAAACAATTTAGGTTTGTTTGATCATAAAGCAAATTTTAAAATTTGTATTTGAGTTTGCAAGGTAGAACTGCTCTGTAGAAACTTAAAGAACAGGAAATGTTTGATATAGGTGAAATTTCAAACATTTTAAAATATCAATTCAAGTTTATAACTTGAATTCTTGCCTGTAATTAGGATTTTTAAAACTATAATCACATTTTTGTGTTTAGTATTCAGAGAGTTTTCCCGTGTTGATTGCTTTGGGGTTTTAGAGGATCTCTGGTGATCATAGTATTTTGGGGGATCGGGTTTGTGGCTGGAGATAGTGGAGTGACTGGAGTGTTTGGCAAAATTTCTAGATGTATGATCAAGTCAAGGTGGAGAGTGGGTGGTGGATTCTTGGTTTTGAACCCTTGTTTTATCATACTGGGAAAATTCGATCATCTCTCCTTCTATAATTGATCGAGTGTGAAGGGGCCTTGAGTGATGGAAGGTTGGTCAATGATGAGTAGATGGACAGGGTTCTTGGGTTTCGGATCGACGAGGTTGGGCGAACGATGTGATATTCCAGGTTTTGGATGGGTTGCTGTCTCGAGTTACAGGTTTGAATTTCAAACTCGATTTCAATTCGAGTTGCCGTGATGGCTTTGGGTGATCGCTGTCCTGTCTGAGGTTGGTGGGCGAAGTGTTGACGTGCTGGTGGGTGGCCGGAGGTAGCCGGAGCCGCGGTGCACGTGCACCATGCATTTTTTAGGCCCTGAGGAATTTTGGGTTTGGGTAGGAAATGCACTCAGGGAAGACTCGGGTCATTCGGGTTGTTTACTCGAAGCAGGGGAGGGTTTGACTCGAAGCACTTTGCTTTGGTCTCGGGTTGAGTTGGTTTGCTACAGGTTGTATAAAACTGCCTGTAGTTTAAATTTAAACCAAATTTAAAATAAATTTAAATTGTATGCTAGTTGTAACTAAAAGTTAAAACTAGTGTGACGTTAGATTCAAATGAAACTTTAAATCTGTATACCAGATTTAAACAAAGTTTAAATCCAGTTGAAGTATGAATTCAAATTTATATTTTGAAATCTAAAATAAAGTTTAAAATATTTAAATGGGTTTTCAGGTTTAAAAACGTGACAGTTTTCAGATTTTAAAATTAAATCTGAAACAAAATTTAACCAGTGGTTTAAATTCGAAGTTTAAAATGTAGATTCAAATGAAACTTTTGAATCTTAAGGCTTTAAATGAATTTGGATTTCAAATTCAAGAACTTAAAACCCAGTTTTTTTTTAAAAAAAACAAGTGAATCAAAGTTTTAAATCAAATGTTTAAATATGGATTCAAGTTTTCTCGAATTCAAATCTGTGATTCGAATCAGTTTTAAATCTAAATGTTTTAAACAAATTTAAATCAAATAGTTTTTTTTAAAAGATTTTTGAATAAAAACCTAAATAAATTGTTTTAACTTGAATTTGCAAGTTAAAACATTAATGTATTTTGAAAGCTTAATTTTTAAATAAAAATTAGGTAGTTTAGTTTAAAAAGCTTTCTCTTATATAAGTAATAAATGTTATTTACATTTATTTTTAAGGATTATAAATTGAATTTTAAATTAGATTAATGTTTAAAAGAATAATCATTTTGAATCTTAAATTCAAAATGTAATTTAAATTTAAATTCAAAAGGGAAATGTTATACACTTTAATATTAATAAAGTCATTAATAAAGAAATAAATTATCTTAGAAATAATTTAGATATTAAAATGATTTAATGAATAAGTTAATTAAGGAAAGACTTATGTATTTAATTTATAAATTAATAATTTAGATTACTTTATAACTAGAGATTAATTAAGAAGTAAATTAAGAAATGTTATTAGTTAATGAAGATAATTAACTAAGGATTATTAATTAATTAATTAATGTGATTAATTTTGATAATTAATTAGATTAATTAGATAATCTATTGTAAATTGTTAAATGTAATTACTTGATAAAAGTAATTAAGAGATAAGCTACTTATTGTAATAAATTTAGATGATATGATTAAATTAAGTTAATTAATTTAGTTTAATTAATTTAAGGAATCATTTGATGTTTTTGATAAGTGCAATTACTTAGTGTAACTAATAGAGTATAGTTACTTAGGGAAGTAAACAGATTTCCTTGAACAATTTCGGCTATTTTCTATTTACTTGAAAACCCTAGACCTATTATAATATCACTGAATTTCCTATCAAATGTTTTGGTTAGCATAAGGTAAAAACTTACCCATGTTTATGTGTGGGAAGTCTTACGTGATACTTTTGTTTTAAAGGTTTTCAAAATTAAGAAACTTTAACCTGTTACTCACACCAGACCCATGTCTGACCCGGAGTTTATTTCTGTTTTTCCTAAACTCACGGGTACTCAAATTTTTACGAGTAGCCAAGGGATTCGGGTTTGCTTTGACGAATTCTGGAGGAGCAATGGAGCACGAGGCTTCAGCGTTGTAGATATATATATATATATATTTCCGCTGTGTTGGTATCTTTGAGTTATTTGTTTGAGTTGTATCGAGTTTATTAGCTAGACAGGTGTTTATAACTGTCTAGTATGTGTTGTATTATCTGTGTAACTTTGATGATGTTGTATATTATGTATTCTCTTATGTGATTAATATAATTGATTCGTTCCGCTGTTGAGATTCTGATGTTGTTTCTTCTTTCTTCTCTATCTCTTTGATTTTCTCACCCCTTTCTTTCTTCAAGATGATACGACTTTCTGTGCTCAGAAAGTCAGGTCGTCACAGTAATGTAATCCTAATACACATCAATTTGAGAGGGTTTTTATTGGTTTTGAAGCTTGTGCACATGGTTTTCAATTTTTTCGCCCTTTAATATTTATTGACGCTACTTTTATGAAGGGTAGAGCTGAAGGTTGTTTGATGGCTGCTACTGGTAAAAATGACAATGGAGGTATGTTGTTTGTTTGTAGTTTAATATATACTTGCATCAATATCTGCAATAATTATTATTTATTGCATATTAGTATTTATTAAAAAGAAAAATATCTTACTAATAGAAAAAATTGCAGAAACCGAAGCAATTTTACAAAAAAATTGTTGAAAAGTCTGCAATATTTTTGATGCAGTGAGAAATTGTTCTGCAGTAATATATGGTAATAGTTGCAGTTTTTCTACACTTTTTCGATATGTGCAGAGAATTATGCACTTTGTTCAGTTATTTATATATTTGTTGTTTATCAGGTTTTTTTTTCCTATAGCAGTTGTGATTGTGTCTAGTGAAGATGAAAATAATTGGATTTGGTATAGTGAACTGCTTAAAGATTTTTTGAAAGATTTTAGTAGAAATTTTGTCTTCATTTCTGACCGTCATCCTAATATTGCTATTCCAAAATGTTTCTCAATTCAATTTATAGTTCGTGTTTTTATCATTTGAATAATAAGTTAAAAGTTGCTTTAAAATCTGAATATTCCAAATCAAAAAAGAAATGGTTGATAGATTTTTTTGGACGTGTTGCATATGAGTCTATCTTGGATGATTTCAATGTTGCATTGAAGAATTTTAAAGATGTTGGTGGTTCTACTGTGGCAAACTTTTTGAACGGAATTTCCTTTAAGAAGTTTGCTAATGTTTTTTTTCCCTGCTTGTCGTTATGGTGAAATGTCATCAAATTGTTGAAAGAGTTTCAATAAATGGATTTTGGTAGAAAGACATTTACTAATCACTGCATGCTTGGATAAAATAAGAGTTAAGTTAATGAAGCTAATTTATGATCGTCGAAAACTTGCTAATAGTTGGAATTGTGTTGTATTCCAGTGAATGAAAATCGGTTGAAAAGTCTTCATTTGGAAGGAGCTTCGTGCTTTGTTATAAAATCAAGTGAACATGTGTTTGAAGTTCATTCTTCCATTTGTCAATCCGTTGATTTAAATAATCGGGTTTATTCTTGTAGTTTGGGCCAAATATATGGTTTTCCTTATGCTCATGCTGTTAGATGTATTTTGAGTTGTGGAAAGTAGAATGTTTACGATTACATTGAAAATTATTTAAAAGTTTTTATTTTCGATCAGCGTATTCTCATCCAATCAATTCTACTATAAACGTTTTAAAGAAGATGTTTTGATTGAAGATGTTGTAGCACCTCCTAAAGGTAGAAGAATGCATGGTCGACCATCATCATCTAAGAGGATAAATCTGCTGACGAAATTTCAAAGACCATTAGATGTAGTATATGCAAGAAGTTTGGTCATAATAAAAGGATTTTTTCACCGAAACACGTGTTTTTTTTCTTTGGGAAAGTTATATTGTATGGAGTTAACTTTATGTTTTTATGATTCATTTTAATAGTATTTTCTCTGAGTACTTAGGTTGGATGTTTAATGTTTGTAATGTATTAATCATGATATGCTTCTATTAATCATTATTGCAGTGTTTTCTACAAGTACTACGATTAATAGCACATATTTCTACAGATTTTCTGAATTTTTTCTTACTAATTATACCTGTTTTGTGAATACCCCATTTTATATGAAGATGAAATTTGTATCGTTATTTGCCATGAAATAAATATGGCATGTCCATATGTATGTGAATTTTTGTTAATAAATGTGGAGGTATCTGCAATTATTTGTTTTGTGTGCTGACATTTCTGTAATTATTTGGTGCAAGAATTTCGAATAATTACTTACATATGGAAATATCTGTAATTATACGTCTATAGTGCTTCTGCAACTATTTTGAATAATCATATATGCTTTGGTTCGCTTTAATATTTTGGTACTACATTCAATTGTAAGAAATTCATATATAATTTTTTTGGTAACAAACTCTAATATCGTGTTAATCAGTGATATTGTCTTCCAACTACATAAGTTTACCAAGATATATATATATACACATTTTAGAATTCTTAGAGAAAACATTACAGTTTGATACATCAAATATTTTGGTTTACTTTGGACAGTAAAAACTTTTTTGTCAAGCTTTCTTCTAAGCTCCAGCTATAAGGTTTGCAAGATAGAATTTTATGTGCCTATTCTGCTCTTTGTAAATCCATAGCTTCACATGTGAACTGAGGGACATCGTTGTTGATTTGTTTGCTTTCACTTCTTTCATTCATAATGTTCATTACAAACATGTCACAATCAACTCTGTAATAATTGAAAAATATTATGAAATTGTTAGAATAATTGTCCTATGATATGGAAATATTTGTACATTTTTTGTTATGGTGTACTTACGAATTAGAACGGTGTTATGGGCTGTTAGCAAAAGTGATTTGGTTGAATGGTTTATGCACTTTTTTTTCCCAATTTCTTCAGTAAGGCTGTGACATATTCTCTCTGTAAAGAAAACAGCGACTTTGTTAAACAATTTATTTTTCGTTGATTTATTCAATTTTCAATTTACACACCAGCTTTCTTGCTGCCTTCCGATGTTCTCCTTCGTGCCGTGGTTTTATGGAATCATAATGAATCTACATTCTATCTTTTTTAATAAACTCTAGGAGTGTAAAATGAGATTTTTGGTGGATAGGAAAGAACATTTTATTGCAGTTTGCAAATTTTTTAGCTATTACATCATCGATCAGGGCTTGTGTTACCTTCTTTGAATTGCTCAGTAGAAATGTCTGTAGTAGCATATATTAACAAATTGAATTTATGAATATTTGAACAAATTCTTCACTAAATGATTATAAGACTTATAGTAGCGTAAATTTTAAAGTACAGATTTTCTACATGAGCTTTATGCAATTCATGTGAATACTAGTCAATGATCTACAAAAATTATTATAAGGAAATAGTGATAATATTGTCATCCCACCTTTTAGCAAGGTCGAGATACCAAGGATCACTCTTCCTAGATATCGAGCATATGTAGGTTTGCTATGGATATCGACGAATTTTGTTCGAGTCCAGATTGAGCTACAATTGATAGGACATGACAAGAAAGATCATAGAAGTCCGCATCTCAAATTTCAAGTCAATCCGAGTTTATACGCTCGAGTTATGATCGATTCAATTTGAGGGAAGAGGCTTCAGTTTTGAATCCATCCCTAGGTTTCATTTCGAACCCATAATTTTCGTATCGATCAGAGAAACAACGACTTCGAATCAGTTGAGGAAATTCAGTTCGTATCGATCGAGTTCGAATCCATCGGGATACCTCGGTTCGACTCGATCGCTTTCGAACCCATTGACGTCCCCCTACTTCGCTTCCATCAAACAAGGCAATAGTCATTGCTTCGAACCCATCGTAGAAGCATCTGTTACGTATCCATCCAGGTCGTGTCCATCTTCCGCTTCACATCGGTCTGTTTTCATGAGTTCATATCGGTCAAGTAGGTAGAGTTCGAAACCATCGAGTTCGTATTGATCGGATTCGTATCCATCAGATAACCTAAGTTCGTATCCATCGAGTTTCTGCTCCTCGAACCCATCGGAGGACCTTCCTTCGAATCCATCGAAAGCCCCTCGTTCGAACCCATGACCAATGGTTCGTTCGAGTCAAAAGGACCTGGTCTAACGCAACGGTCTTCATTTCAAATGGGGCGAGATATATGGATGCGACGCGGCCAAACCGGAGAAATAGGTGGATCGGCTCGAGATATGCGTGCCACGTCATCGAATGGCCACGTGAGTAGGTCGGTTCGAAACGATCGGTTCGAAAGTATCAGTTCGAAGCAGACAGCCATTCGAAGGACCTCATTTCGTATCGACCTTATCTCATGATCCACTGATCCAAATGCCATGAAATTTTCACAGAAGCTTTCATACATGTTGAAGAATGTCCACACCAAATTTCACCTCGATTGGATGATTTTATGATCGATTCAAATGGAGTTCGAATCGATGCCAAAGTGGGTCCAAATTTCCTGAGGCCGGGCGCGTGGGCCCCCTCACGTGCCAGAAGTGGTCTCCCGAATTTTCAGCGAAATATCACCATCCTACGCCTATAAATAGAGCCCTAGAGCCAACAGAAAAGGGATCTTTAGATTCTCGAGCGCCCAGACTCTACCGGATTGAGATCTTCCTCATCCTACATCATATTCTTGCTGTTGATTTCGAGTTTCCAGTTGTAACTTGTTGTTGCTTGCTGTAATCATTTGTAAACGTTAAAAGAGAATCAATAAAACTGCAAAAACTTCACAGTGGACGTAGGCAACGCACCGAACCACTATAAATCGCTTGTCTTTGTCTTTATTTTACTGTTATTTGGAGTTTTTGTTAGATAATCCTCATTTTCAATTTATAGTCTTCATTTATTATCTCTTCAAAAACTTCCGAAGGGTGTTGTGTCCAATTTTGGAACAAACACTTTGGTGCTTTCAATGAGAAAACCAAGTTTTTCTCCTGCTCCTTGGATCTGTCGCCGATACCGGATTGCGTAAATCTAAGGGAGAGATCCAGACTTCAGTTTCAGATTCCTTCCGTTCTATTCAGATTTGCCAAAGTCTTGGAAAGGAGTTCATTATCCAAGATGGTTAGCACAAGAACCGCTTCTGCCGCTGGTCAAGGAGGCCGGGATAGACAGAATCCCGAGCAACTACCTCCACCTCACCAAGATGATACCGGGCGCTCCGACCCATCAGGTCCGATTAGCAGACAAGAGTTCCAGACGCTGCACCAGGAACTAACTCAAAGTCGGCAACAGCTAGCTGAGCAGTTGCGCGTTAACACTGAATTAGCCAATCAACTAGACCGCCAAGGGCGTAGAAGATCCAGAAGGGATCATGCGTCTCGCTCCTCCACTGAAAGTTCTGCTTCATCCGACTACAATCACAGATCCACCCGTCCCAGGCTAGACGGAAATTATGCACAGGCCATCGACCACCAGCCAGCTTTGACCATTGGACAGTTAAGAGTTGGCCCGTCTGCTAGTTTTCATACAGGACCCTCCTCCCGAGGAGGTGCTGTTCCACAACATACCACAGATAACCATGCCACCGCCACTGCGGTTGACATAGGAGTTGATACCCGAAACCACTCCAATCAGAATTACCATCAGCAGGAACGTGCTCCGGAACCATATGTCCCGGAAGACATCGAGCCAAGGAGGCGAGATACGGATCGTCGACAGCGCCCGATCCCACCTCGCACTGTGGAACCCGACCACACTTTGGCTCACCACCCTCAAAATGTAGCAACACCAGACCTCTCAGCCATGGTATGCCAAATGATTCGCGAGAGTCAGGGCTTGACAAATGATGATTAGGGAATCTCTCGAAGTCATACTCCGTTCACTGATGACATATTATATGCTGAACCTCCTCGGCGATTTAGGATGCCGACCCTGCCTATGTATGAAGGAAGTTCTGACCCTAACCAGCATATTCTGAAATACGAATGGTCGATGACTGCTGCAAGAGCTGATGATGCAGTAAAGTGCCATAGTTTTTCCATTTCTTTGGGGGGAATTGCGACGATGTGGTTTACATGATTACCCCCACGATCTATCTCTTCGTCCGATCAGTTGGCTACTAAATTTGTTGAACAGTTTCGTATGCACATTGTCAGGCCTAAAGATGTCAATACTTTATCTAGTGTCACTCAATCTCCTGGGGAGACACTCAGGCGATATTTGGAAAGGTTCAATGCCTCTTGTGCGGAGATCACTAACCCCAATGATAATTCAATCTTGATGGCCTTGACTAAAGGGATTGACTTCGATTCTGAGTTTGGAAATTGGATGGCTGGGAAGCCTCCCACATCATTGGGTCATTTCTATTCCAAAGCCGCTCAATTCTTAAGGCGTGAGGATGCGAAACAATCTAGGAAACAGGACGATGCGAGACCCAACAATGAAGGGATTCAGAGTAATGTTACAGTTAAACAATCCGGTGAAAGTTCAGGAAAAGTCCAGTTAAATATACAGAATAAACAAGCTCAACAGCCGAGAAACAGTGATAGTTAGAGCAGAAAACGAGATCAGAACCGTGGCCCACGACGTAGGGCACCGATGTTTGATACTTATACACCGCTGAACACGTCATTGGAGAACGTGTATCTACAGACTTGCAATGCTATGCAGTATAAGAAGCCTGCTCCAAAACCATCGTCGGAGAGGAAGATCCAAACAGGGAAGTTCTGTAGATTCCATGAAAGTTATGGACATAACACCAATGAGTGTAGACATTTGCAGGACCTCATTGAGAAGTTGATCAGAGAGAGGAAGCTGGATCAGTTCGTTCGGGCGCCGCAGTCTGGTGATGCGGGCCCATCCAACCAAAATCGTGTGCAAACTCAAGAGAGATGAGAGGAACCTGCCCATACAGGCGGGAGGTTAGTTATTAATACAGTCAGTGGTGGTCCCCACCCGGCAGACCGAAGCTGGAAGGAGATGGAGTCATATGCCAGTTCGATCAGGCATGTTGATTTTGAATGTTGTAGTAGTTTTGATGAAGGGGCTCCGGCCAACTATAGAGAACGATGGCAGACGACATCGTATTTAGAAACCGAGATGCTGATAGGGTCGAAGCCCCAACCATTGAGCCACTTGTCATATTGGCGCAGGTTGGTCCTGCTTGGATGAAGAGGATCCTGGTGGACAGTGGGAGTTCGGTAAACATTTTGTTTAAAAGTGCATATGATCAAATGAAGATGGAAGCCAAAGATTTAAAACCTTGTCAATCTAGAATCCATGGCTTCGATGGAAGTGCTAATATACCCACTGGAGTGGTGGAGTTGCCAGTGGAGTTAGGAGTTGGAGAACGCCGAAGGGTTCGAATGCTACAGTTTGTTGTTTTAGATATTCACTCTCCGTATAATGCCTTTTTAGGCTGACCAACCCTTGCTGAATTCCGGGCAGCGATTGCCCCGTGGTGTTTAACATTGAAATTCCCCACTGATCGTGGGATTGGAGTCATTCAAGGAGATAAGGCTGCTGGAAGAGCCTGTTATGTTGTGGAGCTGCGCGAGGCGCAACGAAAAGAGAAAGGAAAGGGCGCAGAGGAATCTCTCTGCGTCCGTTTTGCGGACAATTGACAATTGGTGCCTGTGCCTCGGCCCGGGCACCACAACCAATTCCAAAAGGATCTTGACCCGAGAGACAATGATAACAAAGAGGAATCCACGGAGAGTCAAGCTTCTCCGGCTAAGCTGACGATTGATGTTCCAATCGACAATGATGATGATGGTTCAAGAATGTTGAAGGTTGGGTCTCAGTTAAGCCAAGAGACGCAACAGGAATTGGTTGAATTTCTCCGGGTGAATCTCGACGTATTCGCCTGGACGCACTCTGATATGTGTGGAATTTCGCCGGACATCGCGAGCCACACCTTGAATATTGACCCGCGGTGTATCCCGGTCAAACAAAAAAGGCGCGGTATGGATCCAGAGAGATCTGCCGCCCTTAAAAAAGAAGTTGATAAGCTGGAGGCGAATGGGTTTATTCGGGATGCTCTGTACCCAGAGTGGGTATCCAACCCTGTACTTGTCCGAAAACCGAATGGGAAATGGAGAACGTGCATTGATTATTCTGACTTAAATAAAGCCTGCTCGAAAGACAGCTTTCCACTTCCCCGAATCGATCAACTTGTGGATTCAACAGCCGGACACGAATTACTATCTTTCATGGATTCTTACTCTAGCTACAATCAGATGCCCATGCATGTGCCCGACCATGAGCATACGAGCTTCGTAACCGATCTTGGACTATACTGCTACAAAGTTATGCCTTTCGGATTAAAGAATGCCGGAGCAACTTACCAGCGCTTGGTTAACCGGATGTTTGCTAGTCAGATCGGAAGGACCATGGAGGTTTATGTAGACGACATGCTGGTAAAATCACGATACTCCATTGATCACATTAAAGACTTGGAGTCCATGTTCAATATTCTTCGGAAATACGGGGTGAAGCTCAATCCGCTAAAGTGTCATTTTGGAGTCGCATCCGGAAAGTTCCTCGGGTTCATCGTCAACGCCAGAGGGATAGGGGCCAACCCATAAAAGATCTGGGCTATCAGAAATTTACAAACTCTAAGAACTATAAAGCAAGTCCAAAGTCTCAATGGGAAAGTAGCAGCACTAAGCAGGTTCATATCAAAGTCCACTGATAAATGCATCCCTTTCTTCGATCTGATTCGGAAAGGAAAGCGAAACTTCGAATGGACTGTGGAATGTGAGGGTGTATTTCAAGCACTGGTTCAACATCTTTCTACACCGCCAATTCTTTCAAAACCCGTCGGCCACGAGCAGTTGTATCTTTACTTGGCGGTATCAGAAAACGCGATCAGTGCGGCCCTTGTTCGGGAGGAGGACCGAGTACAGAAATCGGTCTATTACGTTAGCAAACGACTTACCGGAGCCGAGAGAAATTATCCAAAACTAGAAAAGCTTGCCTACTGCTTAGTCATTGCCTCGAGGAAGCTCCGTCCATATTTCCAGGCTCACCCCATCACTGTGTACACCGATATGCCGTTACGACAGGTCCTCACACGGTCTGAGACGTCTGGCAGGTTACTAAAATGGAACATTGAGCCGAGTCAGTTCGACATCACATATACTCCGAGAAGGGCCATACATGGTCAAGTACTGGCATACTTTATTGCCGAATTCACTGTTCCTAAAGACTTACCTGAGACTAGCAAATCTCTCGAATACATATGGAAGTTGTATACTGATGGTGCATCCAACGATCGGTGCTCAGGCGCAGGGGTAGTGCTCGAAACCCCCGAGGGACGATCCATATGCTACGCTCTAAAGTTCAAGTTCCGTGCAACCAACAATGAAGCTGAATATGAAGCTTTGCTTACTGGGTTGAAGCTGGCCCATGACCTGAGAATTGTCGCCGTTGAGATTTACTGTGACTCCCAATTAATCGTATGTCAGGTCCGGGCTGAATATCAGGCTAAGGATCGAAGACTAGCTGCTTATTTAACTCGAGTCCGGGAGATTCTTGATTAGTTTGATTACTATGCCATTTTCTACATCCCCCGGGAACATAATCAGAAGGCCGATTCGTTGGCAAAATTGGCAAGTACGGGCGAAGCTCAGCAGTTGGGGTTCGTTCCCATTGAAACTCTATCTTCCCCGAGCATTGATCAGATGGAGACTGATTACGCATTTGAGGCCACCACCAGCAGGGAGTCATGGATGACCCCCTATCGAAATTACATTGAGCATGGGACATTGCCCGAACGCAGGAACGAAAAAAGGCAGATCCTTTGAAAAGCCTCGCGGTTTGTCATTCAGAATGGAGTTATGTATAGAAGAGGGTACTCTGTTCCTCTTCTCCGGTGTATCACGCACGATGAAATCAAACGAGTGTTACATGATGTACACGAGGGAGAATGTGGCGATCACACTGAAGGGCAAGCACTCGCCAAGAAAGTACTCCGATACGGGTATAACTGGCCTACTGTTAACCGTGACGCAGCAGACTACGCCAGAAAATGTGATAAATGCCAAAAATATGCTCGGATCCATAGAGCCCCACCTACCGAGATAACCCAAATGGCCAGTCCTTGGCCATTTGCAGTATGGGGGATTGACATAATTGGTACATTGCCTTTGGCCAAAGGTGGCGCGAAGTATGCCATCGTTGCAGTCGATTACTTCACAAAATGGGCGGAAGCCGAACCTCTTGCAATAATCACGACGAAGAAAGTAATCAACTTTGTAGTATGCAACATCATATGTCGGTTTGGTCTCCCGCATACTATTATCACCGACAACGGAGCCCAATTCGGCAGCGCTGAATTCAATAACTTTTGTCTGCGGTTCCATATCCATAAGAAATTCTCCGCAGTAGCACACCCTCAAGAGAACGGCCAAGTCGAAGCTGTTAATAAGGTTATCAAATCTATTTTGAAGAAATGACTAGAAAAGGCCGGGGGCAAGTGGGTTGATGAACTTCCTATGGCCTTATGGGCTTATCGGACGACTCACAAAACTGCAACAGGACACACTCCATTTTCTCTATCTTATGGCTCTGAAGCCGTTATTCCAGTCTGTAACGACCCGTAAATTTTCGATAATTAAAATAGCTAATTTAATAAGTTTTCGTGATTTTAGTGTTAGAAAAAAATTATAAGTCGTTTGGAATAATAATAAATGGAATGAATTGCGACAACAATTATCCAAGTAATGAAAAATAAATGCTACTTAGTGAATGCCTTTGAAATCAATAGTTGAATAGGATAATAAATGTTGAAATTCATTGGGTATAATAGAGTAATTGATTGATAAGTAAAATCTATTTAAAATCAAATATTGAATATTGAACCGGTAAAATTTTAAATTAAATATTTGGAAATTATTCAATAATTTAATAATGGGAATTAAATAACCGTATAATGGAAATAGTTGTTCTATAATTTTAATTCGTTTCAAAATTTAAATTTTATAAGTTCATTTTGAATATTTCAAAAGATAGTGATTTAAGAATAATCAAATTTGTTAAATTTAATATTACGAATGATTGAATAAATTAAATTCCGAATTTGGTATGATTAATTTGATATTGAAATTTAATATATGAAAATAGAGTGAATAATTGAAATTTGATTTAATATGATTCAAATTGGTTTCCAAAGTGAATGTAAGTTATATTTGGATTTTAATAGAGTTAATAAGATTTTAAAATTGGAATTTATTGGATAAATTGAATAATGGGTTTAGTATGATTAAAAATGATTTGTAAAATTTTATTTTATCATATGAAAGTTAGAATGATGTTGTAGAACTTTTAAAATCGAATTAAAAGTAAATTTGTGAAAATTGAATATTTTAATATTTAATTATCGACTGGAAAATAGCCAATTTTTGAACAGTCTCAGAATTGGACGAAACAAGTTCCATTGGATCCGTAATAGTTAGTTATTATCGGATTTCAATTTTCGTAGCAATCGGAGTTGTCGTTTGACCGTGGCAGCTCGAAACGCGTTGAAATTGTTTTAATATTAATTTGGCGAGTTAAAATAGTCATTTTTCAAACGTTCTCGGATTTCGACGAAACTAGTTTCATTGGATCCGTAATGTGATATTATTGTAAGGTTTCAAATTTCAAGTCAAACGGATTTACCGTTTGTCAGGGGCAAGCCAAAACGCATAGAAATTCGTTTAATCGGTTTAATTTAAAATCGATCGTTTATTTTCATAACTCTCACATACAATCGAATTAGCCTCCGAAACCTATTCCATTGTGTCCGGAACACGGGGTAAACCCTAGAAACGCCAGTCGACATGCTTCGTTTGGAGTTCGGAAAATTTCGATGAATAGTAAATTGGGAAATTTTCTATAAAAGGACCTTCACCCTTTCACTTTGCAAACCCTAATTGACTTCAGCCCTAGCCGCCATTTACTGAATCAATGGCCACGAAATTCGAAACTTCTTCCTCATTTTCCTCTCAATCTATCAACAATTAGCAAAAACTCTCAACTACAAAGTTGTAGAGGACGATGAAAGCTTCAAATTCATACGGAGATGATCGAAAACGGAGCTTCGAATCAACGGGAAATCGAGCAAGAAGGGGCTGCGTTTTTCACGCAAATCGAGGTGATAGGGGAGGCCGAGTTCAGCATGGTGGCATCCGATGGTGGCTCTCGAGCGGGGCTTCGCAACGATGGTCTCTGATCAACTTCCCGACGTTCATGGTGGCCGCGATTTGGAACCCTAGGCCGCGTTTGATGGGTTCTATGTTGCGTCTCTAACCTGTAGAAGTAACGTGAGTTGAGGGAGAAGCAAAGGGACGGGCTGGATTGCAGGGTGATGGATCTCACGGCTTGGATTGATTTAGGTTGAGAAAAATTAAATTATGTTGTAAAATTATGAATATAAAATCGTGTAACTTCTAAAATTCATAACTTTTTCGTACGAGGTCGAAAACGCGCGAAACCAATTGCGTTGGAATCGTATGGACGAGCACTACGCAATGGAGCTGGATTGGAATCATTTGGTGCTAGAGAAAATTTTGAGTTAAATCGAACGTCGTTCGATTTGATTTAAAATCGTAAAAATCAAGGTGAGTGTTTTATAACGCTCACACCGTACTAAATATCTTTATGCTAGTTAAATTGACATTATGAAGTGATATGAATTTTATTTGTCGTTGTTTGATGGAATTTAATTGTCATTTGAATTAACTGTCGAAAAGTAAATTGACAGTTAAATTTGAAATTAAAATTGAAATTGAATGTGATTTAATTACCTGACCTCGATAACTATGAAATTGCCATGAATTGTATTGCCTATTGGATGATGTATTTCGATGGATGCTATTGGTTGATATTTGAATGTTTGGATGTTTATTTGCTTATATATATCCTGTTATGCATACATATGATACTGTGATTTAATTTAAGTGATATATATTCATCCCTGACATTTATTTGAAATAAAAAAATTACTTGGCCATAGGATAGAAAATTATATACGGACACCGAATTGGCTAAATTAATAATATATAATAATTTTTAAAATCGTCGATTTGAAATTTATTTAAATGTTTGATGTGAAAGTTATAAATAGAAATCGAATTTATAAAAATCGAATTTATCGAAAATGTGAGTTGGAATGTTGAAATAAATTTTGGTTAAAGGGATTTTGTTAAATAATTTAAGTTGAGACTTTGAGGTTTGAAATTGGATATGATTGGATTTCGAAAATTAATTGTTTGAAGGTTTAACCTTAATTCGGGCTTTGAATATTACTAAGTAAAAGTGATATGAAAATGATATTTTGAAATCGAGCTTGGAATTGAATCGTATTTGAAATTTGGATTTAAACTTGAATATTGTTGGAAAAGTTTGTCAAGTGTTATAAATCAATATTTTTGAGAAATCAAGCTCCAAATCGATATAAATTGAAATTGAATTAATTAAAGGTGAATGTAGAATTGAATTGATTTGAAGTCAAAGTTGACATTGTTTTGAATTGAAATCAAAATTGAATCGGTAGAATGGAAATTGAAATTGATTTGAATTGGGAAGTTATAATTGAAATGGTTTGGTTTTGAAGCTGTTTTATTTTGTTTTCCAAATTTCTCGGTTATATAAACCATTTTTGAATACTTAAACTATTTAATCTATTTTAAATCTACTTAACCCGATTTAAATTATTTTAAACTAATTAACTATTTGAAATCCATTTTAAGATTTTAAGTATTTTTAAGTATTTTAATTATTTAAAACTACTTTAAACTACTTAAAACTATTTTCTAAAATTCCAAACTGGTCAATAAGGTGAATGTTTATATTTAAAATCTTAAATCTAAATAGGAATTGGATTAAATGAAATTGTAACCTAAATTGAAATTCGAAATGATTTTGAAATCGAAATGAGATATTGATGCGAAAAATGATTTTTGAAACGGAATCTTACATTTGAATAGGTACGATGATATTTGAAATGGACTTGTTTTTTTTGAAGCGAATATGATATTTTGATATCAATTATGAATCGATTTGAAATGTAAAATAGCCAACGGTGTAATAATACGTAGTTATTAAAGAGACCGGGATCTGATATGGACATACTCTCTGTCGATACCGAAAACCACTTTAATAACTATTATACGCGGAGTGTTGATCCAGAATGAAGTGGATGGTTTGGTGAACGCGTTGACTGAAGAAAGAGAACGATTATTGGATGACCCCTGACATGACTAAAACAGGAGCCGCGCCGGGCCATTGAGGTTCGCCACCTCTAGCGGACACACTTCTTCGATACCATTTCTATTACATTTGTGATGCAATTTGGGTGCACCCCTTGATTTGGGAGTGTTATTTCACGGTGTTGGGGTAGCTGCTGGCTATGCCCAACATCAGTCCGGATCACACAACTACTAGTATCCTAGTTGGTATCGCCTCATGTACCTTGTCATACTGATTATCCTATTCGCGACCACTACGTTTTGATTTGTACCTTGAGTATATGGATTGCCCTCTGGTGACTTCCGGTTTTGGGGAAACTACGGTCTTGTATATGCTTTTGGGAATATAAAATGTGTTAAGGGGGATTATGGTAACGCCTTAACGCTATTTTGATACTTTATATTACTGATAGACATTATCTACTTAGCGTACATTACTATATAGTAGATAGTTTCACGGATCCTTGAGAGATGGAAAATCCCGTAACATCTCTTGAGTTATTGCACGCACGTAGACACTGGATAGGAGATGTCAAACCCCGTAAACATCTCTGACGCCGTTACACTCATATTTATTTACGATTGATTTCACTTTCATAAGGTATTTTAGTCCTGACTCGAGTGTTTTGTCTTTTCATTACGCTCGGGTCAGTCCTGAGTTTTCAGATTTTTGAAGATCTATTCTGGAGGATGAAGACGAAGATTTGGTATATTATCTACTACTATTATATTCATTCCATTCCGCTGCATTGTTGTATGATATTTGCTGTGTATGTAACTCTGATAAATGTTGTATAATAATAATCAAATGTATTCATTTCAAATGTATTCATTTAATTAACAGCTTCATGAACTGTTATTTTATTATTATACTTTAGCCTTCCGCCGTGAGATTCTGTGCTGTTTCATTTCCTTTATTTCCCTTCCTTTTCTTTTCTTAATTACCCCAATAACTATCTGCCCTTTTAATGGTTTGGAATCGACATGTGTATTTGATCGTCGGTTTAAACTGTCCAAAAAGGCGGGTTGTTACAGTTGGTATCAGAGCTTTGGTTTAGCGATAAACCTTGGCTCTAGTGGGGAATAACTCATTGAAATGGAGGTAAACTATATGAATGAGTTGAGTGTATATGAGAGAGCGTACTTGTTATTTGATAAAAAATGGTTTTATATTGTGTTAATTTGTTCCGTTGAGTATTTATGAATTCTGGTTGATACTTGGGACGCCAAGGCGTCGATAGGAATTTCTAAACACTCGAATAGGACAAACCAACACAATATCGTTTTGGAATATATTTTTATATAAAGAATTATTTGAATATTTATTCATTTTGATTGAATTGATTGTTAGGAGATGATAATATTAGATTATTATCGTTATTGTTTGATCAGTCAATATTTACAACAATTGATTAAATAACAATGGATTTAGGAAAATGAAATCTTGTAAACACAATTGATAATGAATATAAATGAATTTTAACTTGGATTTGGGAATTTAAATTCCGGTGTTTGAAATTGACTTACAAGAATTTGAAAAATATAATATGAGTATTATATGATAGTATAATTGAGTTGAAATTGTTTTCGAAGGATTTTTTTTATGATAAGTGTTATATTCCCTACTCTTGACGCTAGAAAATGATTTCGGTGATGAGTGCACGCATCATCGGCGTTTATTTTCGAGAGTCCGAGTGGGGGAGACCACTTAATAGCTTGTCTAAACCTTGTTTTAATTCAACTTTTATTTTATTTTGTATTCTCTATAGTATGATTTGATATATAAATTATATAAGTATATATTATTTCAAAACTTGATTTGAAATGAAATCGGGATTGGAATTCTTAAGTCCTTTAATAATTAATGATTTTTTTTAAATGATTGAAATGAATTTAGACTTGAATCATTGATGAACTTCTGAATTGTGAAATGAGAAATGAACCTAAGAGCTAAGTGAAAATATCAATTGAAGTAGAAATCCTTAGAATTAGGAAATTATGAACTTAAAATAAAATTGAAACTGTAAAACTCGCGTAGTATTAAATTTCATTATATAGCATAGATATAACTTACCAAAATATTTAAGAAGTTCAAAAATGTTATATGAATTGTTAATTGGATAATATACAAGTATAGGTTTGAATAATGAAATATGCATTTAATTAATGGTTGCAAATATAAATAAAATTGTTAGTAAATAATTGGAATTTAAATTAATATTTAAAGATGATTCACAATTATGTTAATATAAAATGGAAATACTATATGTGAATGTAAATGTGAAATTAAATTATAGTGAAATTTAAGTAATGACTTAAGAATTAATTAATTGAAAATTCAACTTTAAATGAAAAGAAGTTGTATGTTGTTTAACTACATTCTATTTGCATAACTATAACTTACCAAATACTTAAAAGGTTTAAAATGCTAATAAGGATAAGTAGAGAAATAATATACCAGTGTGAGAGTGAATAATAAAATGTGAGGATCTATTGATAGTTGTAAATATAAAAGAAATTTAAGTTGTAAAATGAATAATATATATAAATGAATGAATAAAATTTAAAATTAATGAAATATAAAATTGTTAAATGGAAACTAATTAAATTTGAATATAACTAAATGTCAATAAACTTGGAAGTGTATGAAATAAAAAAATTGACTTGGAAATGTATAATTGATTTCGTGTAGATTCTGGATGGTTGTTAATGTTTGATATGCATTGGTTGTTAGATGGATGAAAATTGATTAAGTAGAATTCATTAGTGTTAATGGAATTGAATAAATGAAATAAAAAAAAAAAAAAATTAAATTCAAGTTTGAAGCAAAGTGAAATTAAATATAATTGAATTCAATTTAAATTGAAGCAAATTGACTTGAATTTAAAATGTGAATGAAACAAACTTGAATAAATCGGAAACAAATTGAATGTAAACCTATTGCATGGATGAATAAGAAAATAAATGACTTTGTGTTTATGATTGTTTTTTTTAGAAAATTTGAAGTTTTGATGTTTGCACTTTGAAATAATAAAAGCAAATTTTTGGAAAAATCCAAATTTGTCCAATATATGCTGAAACGAAAACAACCATAACTTTTAAATGGCTGAACGGAATTCGACGATCTTGGACTTTTCGAAAAGCTCAGAAACTATAGCACAATTTTTGTTTAGATAACTTGAGAAAATTCCTTCGTTTAATAGGTTAAAATCTTGAATGTTACTCGCTGTCCTGTGTAAAAATAAGTAAAATCAGTAGTATACACCCTTAGTAATTTCGCCATATCTTTTGACTGGTTTATCGGATTTTGATGATCTTTCCCTTTATGGAAAGCTAAGAACTTAAGATAAAACTTTTGTTTTAAGTGTTTTGTGTTTTGATGTCGTTTAGAAGGTCGGAAATGCGGGTGAACGTCGCGGACCTGCGCAAACACTGCCCAGGCTGAAGCATATCCCCTAAGTAAAACGACCATAACTTTTGAACGGATGATCCGAATTCGATGATTTTGGACAATCCGGAAAGCCTGAAATGAATGCAACAACTTTTGTTTAGATTCTATTGTAAAATTTTACCGTTTAGGTGACCTAAAGCTAATATTTGTTTGCTGTCCAGAAATTGAAATCTCAGTTTTGAAGCTAAATATGTTATATATATGTTGTGTAGGCTAAGTATAGCGATCTATCTTTATATGCATGGTTCTAACTTAGTTCTTGAGCATTTTAGTAGGTAGCAAAGGGGTTGCGCTTCGTTGTGGAGCTCGCTTCTACGCTAAACGCATAATGTAAGTAAAATGCTAATAAATGCTAAATAAAAGGTACGCTTACGGTTTTATATGATATTGGTGATATTTATATGTTGTTTCCCCACATATGGGATGCCTCATCATTGAGATGAGATGTATATTTGTGATATATATGCCATTATATTTTTTCCGATCGAGCCGCGCAAAGGAGACTCTGCCGAAATTTTCCGTAAAATCCGGGTGTTAGGAAAATTTTCAAGTTTTAAAAATTTTTATAACTTGTTTTGATTACTAACTTTTAAAGTTAGGAAGCCGTTCGGAGTAACTTAGTGGAAGCGTAGTTATGACTTTATAAATGGAATTTCATTGTTTATAAGTGGATAATTTTGAATAAAATATATCAAATGTTGAATTCTTTACTTAGTTCCTTTCTCTTCTTTTTCCTTTTCGGGGACGAAAAGTTTTGAGTGGGGAAGAGTGTAACGACCCGTAAATTTTCGATAATTAAAATAGCTAATTTATTAAGTTTTCGTGATTTTAGTGTTAGAAAAAAATTATAAGTCGTTTGGAATAATAATAAATGGAATGAATTGCGACAACAATTATCCAAGTAATGAAAAATAAATGCTACTTAGTGAATGCCTTTGAAATCAATAGTTGAATAGGATAATAAATGTTGAAATTCATTGGGTATAATAGAGTAATTGATTGATAAGTAAAATCTATTTAAAATCAAATATTGAATATTGAACCGGTAAAATTTTAAATTAAATATTTGGAAATTATTCAATAATTTAATAATGGGAATTAAATAACCGTATAATGGAAATAGTTGTTCTATAATTTTAATTCGTTTCAAAAGTTAAATTTTATAAGTTCATTTTGAATATTTCAAAAGATAGTGATTTAAGAATAATCAAATTTGTTAAATTTAATATTACGAATGATTGAATAAATTAAATTTCGAATTTGGTATGATTAATTTGATATTGAAATTTAATATATGAAAATAGAGTGAATAATTGAAATTTGATTTAATATGATTCAAATTGGTTTCCAAAGTGAATGTAAGTTATATTTGGATTTTAATAGAGTTAATAAGATTTTAAAATTGGAATTTATTGGATAAATTGAATAATGGGTTTAGTATGTTTAAAAATGATTTATAAAATTTTATTTTATCATATGAAAGTTAGAATGATGTTGTAGAACTTTTAAAATCGAATTAAAAGTAAATTTGTGAAAATTGAATATTTTAATATTTAATTATCGACTGGAAAATAGCCAATTTTTGAACAGTCTCAGAATTGGACGAAACAAGTTCCATTGGATCCGTAATAGTTAGTTATTATCGGATTTCAATTTTCGTAGCAATCGGAGTTGTCGTTTGACCGTGGCAGCTCGAAACGCGTTGAAATTGTTTTAATATTAATTTGGCGAGTTAAAATAGTCATTTTTCAAACGTTCTCGGATTTCGATGAAACTAGTTTCATTGGATCCGTAATGTGATATTATTGTAAGGTTTCAAATTTCAAGTCAAACGGATTTACCGTTTGTCAGGGGCAAGCCAAAACGCATAGAAATTCGTTTAATCGGTTTAATTTAAAATCGATCGTTTGTTTTCATAACTCTCACATACGATCGAATTAGCCTCCGAAAACTATTCCATTGTGTCCGGAACGCGGGGTAAACCCTAGAAATGCCAGTCGGCATGCTTCGTTTGGAGTTCGGAAAATTTCGATGAATAGTAAATTGGGAAATTTTCTATAAAAGGACCTTCACCCTTTCACTTTGCAAACCCTAATTGACTTCAGCCCTAGCCGCCATTTACTGAATCAATGGCCACGAAATTCGAAACTTCTTCCTCATTTTCCTCTCAATCTATCAACAATTAGCAAAAACTCTCAACTACAAAGTTGTAGAGGACGATGAAAGCTTCAAATTCATACGGAGATGATCGAAAACGGAGCTTCGAATCAACGGGAAATCGAGCAAGAAGGGGCTGCGTTTTTCACGCAAATCGAGGTGATAGGGGAGGCCGAGTTCAGCATGGTGGCATCCGATGGTGGCTCTCGAGCGGGGCTTCGCAACGATGGTCTCTGATCAACTTCCCGACGTTCATGGAGGCCGCGATTTGGAACCCTAGGCCGCGTTTGATGGGTTCTATGTTGCGTCTCTAACCTATAGAAGTAACGTGAGTTGAGGGAGAAGCAAAGGGACGGGCTGGATTGCAGGGTGATGGATCTCACGGCTTGGATTGATTTAGGTTGAGAAAAATTAAATTATGTTGTAAAATTATGAATATAAAATCGTGTAACTTCTAAAATTCATAACTTTTTCGTACGAGGTCGAAAACGCGCGAAACCAATTGCGTTGGAATCGTATGGACGAGCACTACGCAATGGAGCTGGATTGGAATCATTTGGTGCTAGAGAAAATTTTGAGTTAAATCGAACGTCGTTCGATTTGATTTAAAATCGTAAAAATCAAGGTGAGTGTTTTATAACGCTCACACCGTACTAAATATCTTTATGCTAGTTAAATTGACATTATGAAGTGATATGAATTTTATTTGTCGTTGTTTGATGGAATTTAATTGTCATTTGAATTAACTGTCGAAAAGTAAATTGACAGTTAAATTTGAAATTAAAATTGAAATTGAATGTGATTTAATTACCTGACCTCGATAACTATGAAATTGCCATGAATTGTATTGCCTATTGGATGATGTATTTCGATGGATGCTATTGGTTGATATTTGAATGTTTGGATGTTTATTTGCTTATATATATCCTGTTATGCATACATATGATACTGTGATTTAATTTAAGTGATATATATTCATCCCTGACATTTAATTGAAATAAAAAAATTACTTGGCCATAGGATAGAAAATTATATACGGACACCGAATTGGCTAAATTAATAATATATAATAATTTTTAAAATTGTCGATTTGAAATTTATTTAAATGTTTGATGTGAAAGTTATAAATAGAAATCGAATTTATAAAAATCGAATTTATCGAAAATGTGAGTTGGAATGTTGAAATAAATTTTGGTTAAAGGGATTTTGTTAAATAATTTAAGTTGAGACTTTGAGGTTTGAAATTGGATATGATTGGATTTCGAAAATTAATTGTTTGAAGGTTTAACCTTAATTCGGGCTTTGAATATTACTAAGTAAAAGTGATATGAAAATGATATTTTGAAATCGAGCTTGGAATTGAATCGTATTTGAAATTTGGATTTAAACTTGAATATTGTTGGAAAAGTTTGTCAAGTGTTATAAATCAATATTTTTGAGAAATCAAGCTCCAAATCGATATAAATTGAAATTGAATTAATTAAAGGTGAATGTAGAATTGAATTGATTTGAAGTCAAAGTTGACATTGTTTTGAATTGAAATCGAAATTGAATCGGTAGAATGGAAATTGAAATTGATTTGAACTGGGAAGTTATAATTGAAATGGTTTGGTTTTGAAGCTGTTTTATTTTGTTTTCCAAATTTCTCGGTTATATAAACCATTTTTGAATACTTAAACTATTTAATCTATTTTAAATCTACTTAACCCGATTTAAATTATTTTAAACTAATTTATCTATTTGAAATCCATTTTAAGATTTTAAGTATTTTTAAGTATTTTAATTATTTAAAACTACTTTAAACTACTTAAAACTATTTTCTAAAATTCCAAACTGGTCAATAAGGTGAATGTTTATATTTAAAATCTTAAATCTAAATAGGAATTGGATTAAATGAAATTGTAACCTAAATTGAAATTCGAAATGATTTTGAAATCGAAATGAGATATTGATGCGAAAAATGATTTTTGAAACGGAATCTTACATTTGAATAAGTACGATGATATTTGAAATGGATTTGTTTTTTTTGAAGCGAATATGATATTTTGATATCAATTATGAATCGATTTGAAATGTAAAATAGCCAACGGTGTAATAATACGTAGTTATTAAAGAGACCGGGATCCGATATGGACATACTCTCTGTCGATACCGAAAACCACTTTAATAACTATTATACGCGGAGTGTTGATCCAGAATGAAGTGGATGGTTTGGTGAATGCGTTGACTGAAGAAAGAGAACGATTATTGGATGACCCCTGACATGACTAAAACAGGAGCCGCGCCGGGCCATTGAGGTTCGCCACCTCTAGCGGACACACTTCTTCGATACCATTTCTATTACATTTGTGATGCGATTTGGGTGCACCCCTTGATTTGGGAGTGTTGTTTCGCGGTATTGGGGTAGCTGCTGGCTATGCCCAACATCAGTCCAGATCACGCAACTACTAGTATCCTAGTTGGTATCGCCTCATGTACCTTGTCATACTGATTATCCTATTCGCGACCACTACGTTTTGATTTGTACCTTGAGTATATGGATTGCCCTCTGGTGACTTCCGGTTTTGGGGAAACTACGGTCTTGTATATGCTTTTGGGAATATAAAATGTGTTAAGGGGGATTATGGTAACGCCTTAACGTTATTTTGATACTTTATATTACTGATAGACATTATCTACTTAGCGTACATTACTATATAGTAGATAGTTTCACGGATCCTTGAGAGATGGAAAATCCCGTAACATCTCTTGAGTTATTGCACGCACGTAGACACTGGATAGGAGATGTCAAACCCCGTAAACATCTCAGATGCCGTTACACTCATATTTATTTACGATTGATTTCACTTTCATAAGGATATTTTAGTCCTGACTCGAGTGTTTTGTCTTTTCATTACGCTCGGGTCAGTCCTGAGTTTTCAGATTTTTGAAGATCTATTCTGGAGGATGAAGACGAAGATTTAGTATATTATCTACTACTATTATATTCATTCCATTCCGCTGCATTGTTGTATGATATTTGCTGTGTATGTAACTCTGATAAATGTTGTATAATAATAATCAAATGTATTCATTTCAAATGTATTCATTTAATTAACAGCTTCATGAACTGTTATTTTATTATTATACTTTAGCCTTCTGCCGTGAGATTCTGTGTTGTTTCATTTCCTTTATTTCCCTTCCTTTTCTTTTCTTAATTACCCCAATAACTATCTGCCATTTTAATGGTTTGGAATCGACATGTGTATTTGATCGTCGGTTTAAACTTCCCAAAAAGGCGGGTTGTTACACAGTCGAAATGGAAGTTCGCTCTCATCGTGTGACATATTATGATCCGAAAACGAATGTCATACTACTTGCTGAATCCTTGGACCTACTCGATGAGAAGCGTGAAGAGGCTGATTTGAGGGCAGCCGCATATCGGAGTCGAGTCGCCCGAATGTACAACGCCAAGGTCCGACCGTGGACCTTCGAACTCGGCAATCTTGTACTCAAAAGAATTTATCCGGTTCCTTCTCACATGAAACCAAATTGGGAAGGACCGTATGTGATTTCACAAAAGCTCGGAGATGGCACGTTCAAGTTGTCGACCGTTGACGGTCTTACTCTGCCGAGAGCCTGGAATAGCGAGATTCTCGAGCGCTACTATACATGACAGGCTTTATTTGTTTTAGTCCATTATTTCCTTTGCATTTCATTTTCGCATTTTGAAATTTGAACTTGTAATAAGGTAGCTGACTTTTCCATATTTTCTTATTTCAGCAATAAAATGCTATCTCTTCGAGCCAGAGCTGTGATTTATTGAATACGCCACAAAACATCACGATGCACAAAGAGCTAAGTTCCATCATATGGTGGGATTTATTCAAATAGGGAGTGACTGTGATACGACCAGTCACTCACTATGTGAAACCCGAGCTCGGGGGCATGTCGCCACACCAATATCTAAAAGGATTGATACACGACAATCCTCCCACCAACTCCAAATTCCCAGAGTGCGAACTGGGGTACAAACATTGAAATAACTCTAAGTCCCCGGAGTGCGGACTGGAGTATAAACACTAACTCCATATTCCCAGAGTGCGAACTGGAGTATAAACATTGAAATAACTCTAAGTCCCCGGAGTGCAAACTGGAGCATAAACACTAACTTCAGATTCCCAGGGTGCGAACTGGAGTATAAACATTGAAATAACTCTAAGTCCTCGGAGTGTGGACTGGAGCATAAACACTAACTCCAGATTCCCAGAGTGCGAACTGGGGTATAAACATTGAAATAACTCTAAGTTCCCGGAGTGCGGACTGGAGCATAAACACTAACTCCAGATTCCCAGAGTGCGAACTGGAGTATAAACATTGAAATAACTCTAAGTCCCCGGAGTGCGGACTGGAGCATAAACACTAACTCCAGATTCCTAGAGTGCGAACTGGAGTATAAACATTGAAATAACTCTAAGTCCTCGGAGCACGGATTGAAGCATAAACAATTACTAACTCCAGATTCCCAGAGTGCGAAATGGAGTATAAACGTTGAAATAATTCTAAGTCCCCGGAGCGCGGACTGGGGTACAAGCCTTAACTCCAAGTTCCCGTAGTGCGAACTGTATCATAAGCACCGGTAATCATCGGGCTCTCGGAGCATGAACCGAATTATTGCTTGCAATTTATTCTAAGTCCCCAGAGCGTGGACGTGCACTCAAGATTTGCAAAAAAGTGCGGTCGTAAACCAATCATTGCAACACTTAAGCAGAAAAAACAGTTGGAATGAAAAAAACAATATTTTATTTCAACTAACTAGAGATGAAGACTTACATGCAAATAAGTTCTTCCATAAAAGAATTCTTACTAGCAGGGGCCGAATCTGCGTCTATGCACGGCCTACTAGCGGAAAACAAACGCGAGTTCCTATCTATCAAAAGATCCGCTTAAGTCGCCCACCTATTTCTTCTTTTTCGACCTTATCCGCGGTTCATCCTCGGACTCACTAGAAACAGAGATCCTTCGTTTGGAGTGCTTCCTCTTCGATGGCTGCTCTTCGGCTGGGGGCATAATGTCAACATCCTCCTCAGAGCTTGAATTTACATGAAGGCTTCCCACCGGAGGAGTTGGAGGAACTGGATCTGCAATAGAGGACGGGACGGACACCCGGGTATCGACCACAGTGCCACTCGGCAATATTACATTTAGAGGTGCTGGACTATGCACCGTAGTCCTAGTTCTAGCGCTGCCTTCATGTCCCGCATCCTCCAGTTCGGCGTTAATCTCGGCAAAAATTTCTTCGTCTCGAGCTGATTGGGCCTGGCTGGGGGCAACCGTGGTCTGCATTATCGAACTAGAAGCCGGCGGGAGCTCACTGATGATAAACGACAGGTCTGTGAAGGGGCCACCATGCTGGCCGAGTAGCTCACTTACCATCTGCTCATCGAGAGATAGGGAGCTCCCCTGCGTCATCTCGGTAAACACTGCCGTCGTCACAATGGTCGTTTCGGTAATGACGACCTTCTGCCCTTGAGTAGACTCCTGAGCCGCGGATGCCGGCGTAATTCCAGTTACTGAACAAAGAAGGGAAGGAGTTATTAGCGATCATTTCAAAACAAACTCTCTATTTGAAACACACTTAAGATATGCTCAGAGTACCTTCCTTAGTTTGGCTTGCTGACGGCTGAGCGGCCTCAGAAGCATGCTCCTGAATAGGAGATAGCCGCGATTGTTCTGGATCATAAGCTGGAACAGATTGTGAATTAACCACAGATACAGGCTCTAACGAAGGTGGAGCAGTGATTTCAAGAATAGTAGCGTGATGCTCAACACCCGATCCTTCCCCAATCTCCCGATGCAAGCCACCAATCATCTCCTTCTCATAAGAAATTATGGCATCATGAAGGATCTTCTTTTCGTCTTCGGTCAGTAATCGGTTCTCAAGCTCGAACTGGTCGATTGATGCATCCGGGTGCGCTTCTCCTTCCTCCTCAACCAATCGGACCCAAGCGTTACGAAGGTGTACCGGATAATCCTGAAGCCATGCCAAATTTCTATGCCTCAGCACATTGGCATTGTAAGTAATGAGGAGATCTTCGATGTCGGCCTCCAGCCTGGCCTCTGCCCTTTGAACCTTCTCCTCAACCTCAGCCTCAACAGCCTGAACTTTAGCCACTGCCGCATCTCTTTCAGTCCGAAGCACTATAGCTTGTTCGCATGCTTCTTGGGCCGCGTTATGCGCGTCATCCCTGTCTTTAGTGATTTCGGCAAATTTGGCTTTGAGTGCATTAAGCTCCTTCAGGGCCGCGTCCCGCTCGGCGGCCACGATGGTGTTTCGGTGGCCATGTCTTCCACCGTAGCGTAATGCTCACGCTTCATCCTGTCCATCGCCGCCTGGACCTCATCCGCTTTCTTTGTAGCATCCGTTTCTGACTTCCGAGATGACTCGGCTTCATCGGTTAGCACTTGTATGATACGATCCCGTTGAGCTAGATCAGTTTGGAGTTTCTCGATGATGGCCGCTCACTCAAAGGCCAACGCTGATGCTTTATCAGCCGCTTTCGCCCACGCCTTGTACTGGGCATAAAAATCATGCACATAGTCATGTACTAACTGCTCGGCTTCCTCTGGGATCCTTTTTAAATGTGGAGGAAAGATGTAGTTATCAAAGCAGATGTTTGGAAAATCTTTCTTTAACTGAGCAAGCTTGATTGCTCCTTCCCCTGAAATTTCCACAGGGGGCTGTTCTGTAACAGCAGCAGTTATTGTTTCACTTCTAGAATGGCGGGATTCATGCCTAGAAGATTGAGAAGCCGACTTGTAGTGTGAAGATTTAGAGGGACGAGAGACATAAGCAGGAGGTTGTATGGGATCTCTGGGAGGAGGAGGAGTACGCAATCGAGATCGACACTTATATCCTCTATCTTTATGATATCGTTCTTGACCAGAATACCCAGAGCGTCCCTGGTCGTAATCTCTGTCCCCCTCTCGCCTGCGCGGCTCATAGTGTGAAGGCTTGCGAGCATGTCGGAGACTTCCTAACATTGAACCTCGCCCAGACATAGTACCTGCAGAACAAAACAAAGTAGAATTAATCACCTTTCGAATCAGATAGTTTACAGTCAAAGGTTATGCAGTGATGTGAAATATGTATGAATGTGCAATCCCCCGACCAACCGGATGTGTCTGCCACACCAGTGGGAAAAGACTCGCTTAAAACTAAGGCTTGTGAGGTTTCGTCCATCCGAAGTCCTGCCGCAAGGACATATCGTCCGGAATCGGAAGATCGACAAGTCCTTCATGAAGATTCTTCGTTCTAGAGGGAGGTATTTTCGAAATTCTAATTCCGGAGGCAGGCAAAGACGTAACCACAGACTTCCATCTCCCTTTTTTAGATGGTTTAGAGACGGCAACCTTGCCTTTTCCCTGCTCATCAACATCCTGGGCTGTATCTATGGGTTCGCCCAAAGGTTCCTCATCAGTATGAGTCCTCTCGGAGTCAGCTTCTTCAATCACAACAACTTTGCGCCTTTTCCGCATGACTCGTTCTTTCGAGGCAGTCTTTAATGCACCATCGAGCAGTATGCTTTGTCTCCGCTAGATCAACCCAAGGATCCGAAGATTCCTGTCAGTCAAGAGCAGTTCAATGTTCTTATCTTCACTCGGGATTCCTTGAAGCACCCGAACTATCTCCTCGAAATGTCTACCCTCTAGTCGCTGAATTACGGCTATAAAAGGGAAAAAGATATAAATTTTACTTCAACTGCAAACGCCTTAGTAAATATTTGAGAGTTCATCTTTACTCACGTCTGAATAACCATCGCCGGGCGAACCCTGGAGGACATCGGACATAAAACCATTCTGTCCTATAATAGCTTAGCCTAGTCCAGGACTCGGTAACCACTTGACATTTCCTAACCGCTTCCAAAAATGTAAAAGATGGAATATCGTTTCGGCTTTTGAAGTTGAACAGATATCTGATCTCAGTTGGGATTGGCGGTCGATGAAGGTATTCCATGAAGACGATAAACAAGCTATTGAGCGAAGCATACCCATTCGGGTGTAGTTGAGATGGAGCAATTCCCAAGAATGACAATGCTTCTCTTATGTAATCATTAAATGGAGGCAACGTTCCAGCAGCACACGCGTGATGGTTAAATGCGGTATACCCCTCCGGTGGATTGTGTGGCCTGTCATTTGGTCCCGGCAATAACACGTCATCCATCGACAGGCCATGCCTCAAGCATACTCTCCCCAACATATCTTCAGAGATGTGAGATGGGACAGAATCTCGTGGATTAGGAATGAATGATGCATCGGGTAGTTCATCCGGGGCTGGACCGACTACTTCGGGCTCAATGTCCGAAACCTCTAATCTCGGAGGAACTGTACTTTGGATTTCTTATGGGTTTTCTTGCGGCTGCGAACTTGATGGTTCCATAACTGACTAACTTTTGAGAAATTATCGTTAGGCGATAAAAAACCCATGCATTCCCCGGTGTAAACTGTATGAGTTGTGTTGTGCAGTGCTATGCATTACTTGGATAAATGTTGCAGAGTTAAAGAGAATATGCGAACGATTAAAGTTGTTGCAGTTCCATCAACGAGCTTCGAAAGGCAGTCAAGTATGCAGTTCAGTTACCAAGTCAAGGTATGCAAGAATGAAGCTTGTCGGAAGTATGCTAAAAAAGTGTCAAAATTTTCGTATCCGTCGTAGAGGAGTTCGAACCGACTATAGGAAGCTCGTTCGAATCCATCAAGGTACCAGTTCGAATCGATATAGAAGGACACGTTTCGAATCGATGATCAGAGGCCGGTTTTGTATCGACCAAATTAGAATGACTTCGAATCGATCCTTGGTTGCCTAGTTCGTACCGATCGGGAAGGCCTCAACTTGACATCGATCGCGTTCGAATCGATATATTTCGTATCGATCATAAAAATGTCGTTCGTATCGATCTAAAGTTCAGGACCTCGAATCGACCGTTAGCTTGTTTTTCGTATCGATCGTTTCGTATCGATACGATCCATCGCCATAGCCATCGGTACGAACTGCTTCATTTTCAGTAGAGCATTCCGAGGATCGACGCGAAAATTCAAAGACAAGTGTAGACGCCTTCACCGATTCGAGCACAAGTCCCCAGATCGATTCGATCTTGACCTTCCTACTCTTTCTTCTCCGAACCAGATCTGGTTTTACCAAGTACCAAAAGTAGATGATCGATGAAGGGAAAGTGGATCTAAAACAATTTCGTTGTTTGAATTCGAGTTTGATTACCTTATTTGGATGTAAGATTCGAAGAATTTAAGGAATGAATTTTATCGAGTCAGGGACGTGATGCAGTTTCGTTTTCTCTCTACTTTGAATCGATGCGAAAATTAGAGACGACAGTGAAAAGTAAAAAGTGAAAAAGTAAAAAGCCCGAAGTATTTATATGGGGAGAAGGGGCGACCGGGTCGATTCACCTCCCGGTCTCCATGACCGGCCGCACCCAGTCCAGTCATGCCTCGGTTCGAATGGTTCGTTCGAACCCATCAGACTCTGCTTCCATCGAGGCGAAGTTGCTTCCAGACCTCATCGTTTCGAAGCCGCTGTTCGACTCGATTCCACCCCAATGCTACCAAAGTAATCCATATCGATTGAATCATACAAGCCTTCACCTCCAGGAGCCAACGTCCATCGATACGAATCCAGAAAATCTGGATCGATTCGAAATGACCACTTCGCAACCATTGAAACAAGCAATGCAGGTCCATCGATACGAACACCGGCGATTTCGTATCTATCACAACTCGAGCATCAGCATCGATACGAATGAACGTTTCGTATCCAATGAACTCCTAATTTATCGATGCGAAGTTAATTTTTACAACCTTCTGTATCGATTCAGGAGAGGATCGATGCGAAGGGACTCCATAAAACAACTATCAAACGTTGTTGCAACTCAAATTTCACGTCGATTCAGGAGAGGATCGAAACGAAATTCATATATAACAAACAACTAATCTCTATCTCATAGCATTCAATTACAGCAATATGGGATGCAACTTTTAGCAGAAAATGTGACCTTTGGCAATAGAGCGATGATTGTCCAGAATAAAGACCACGTCTTTTCAAAGCACGTCATGTTCCCATAAGACGTACTTTGGGGGGAAAATGTTATCCCACTTTTAGCAAGGTCGAGATACCAAGGATCACTCTTCTTGGATATCGAGCATACGTGGGTTTACTATGGATATCGACGAATTTTGTCAGAGTCCAGATTAAGCTACAATTGATAGGACATGACAAGAAAGATCATAGAAGTCCGCATCTCAAATTTCAAGTGAATCCGAGTTCGGACGCTCGAGTTATGATCGATTCAATTTGAGGGAAGAGGCTTCAGTTTCGAATCCATCCCTAGGTTTCATTTCGAACCCATAATTTTCGTATCGATCAGAGAAACATCGACTTCGAATCAGTTGAGGAAATTCAGTTCGCATCGATCGAGTTCGAATCCATCAGGATACCTCGGTTCGACTGGATCGCTTTCGAACCCATTGACGTCCCCCTGCTTCGCTTCCATCAAACAAGGCAATAGTCATTGCTTCGAACCCATCGTAGAAGCATCAGTTTCGTATCCATCCAGGTCGTGTCCATCCTCCGCTTCACGTCGGTCTGTTTTCATGAGTTCGTATCGGTCAAGTAGGTAGAGTTCGAAACCATCGAGTTCGTATTGATCGGATTCGTATCCATCAGATAACCTAAGTTCGTATCCATCGATTCTCTGCTCCTCGAACCCATCGGAGGACCTTCCTTTGAATCCATCGAAAGCCCCTCGTTCGAACCCATGACCAATGGTTCGTTCGAGTCAAAAGGACCTGGTCTAACGCAACGGTCTTCATTTCAAATGGGAGGAGATATATGGATGCGACAAGGTCAAACCGGAGAAATAGGTGGATCGGCTCGAGATATGCGTGCCACGTCATCAAATGGCCACGTGAGTTGATCGGTTCGAAACGATCGGTTCGAAAGTATCGGTTCGAAGCAGACAGCCATTTGAAGAACCTCATTTCGTATCGACCATATCTCATGATCCACTGATCCAAATGCCATGAAATTTTCGCAGAAGCTTGCATACATGTTGAAGAATGTCCACACCAAATTTCACCTCGATTGGATGATTTTATGATCGATTCGAATGGAGTTTGAATCGATGCCAAAGTGGGCCAAAATTTCCTGAGGCCGGGCGTGTGGGCCCCCTCACGTGCCAGAAGTGGTCTCCCGAATTTTAAGCGAAATATTAGCATCCTACGCCTATAAATAGAGCCCTAGAGCCAACAGAAAAAGGATCTTTGGATTCTCGAGCGCCCAGACTCTGCCGGATCGAGATCTCCATCATCCTACATCATATTCTTGCTGTTGATTTCGTATTTCCAGTTTCAACTTGCTATTGCTTGTTGTAATCACTTGTAAATGTTAAAAGAGAATCAATAAAACTGCAAAAACTTCACAGTGGACGTAGGCAACGCGCCGAACCACTATAAATCGCTTGTCTTTGTCTTTATTTTACTGTTATTTGGAATTTTTGTTAGATAATCCTCATTTTCAATTTATATTCTTCATTTATTATCTCTTCACAAACTTCCGAAGGGTGTTGTGCCCAATTTTCGTACAAACAAATATATTTGTCGATAAAAGACTATGATATGTTTTTGGAATTTTGCGGAAAAAACAACAAGTTTGATGAAATGCTGCTGATAAATTTGCAGATAAATATAATTTTTGGAGATAAATGGAATTTTGCTGAAAAAACAATTAGTTTAACAAAATGGTGTCGATAAATTTGCGAATAAATGGAATTGTTGTAGATAAATGGAATTTGGAGATAAAACAACAAGCCCAATGAAATGTTTCTGATAAATTTGCAAATAAATGGAATTGTTGAGTAAAGTTCTACCTGGCCTTCAAGAAATCTTCCTATTATTAGTTCACCAAGTGCTGTTCCAGTTATAATGATGTCATCATCTCCATTCAGGTATGCACTTTTGTTGCGATATAATGAACAATATTATTAAATGTTTGCATTTTTTTTAAATATTTGCATTTTTTTTAAATATTTGCTGATATGTCAGTAGAAAATTCAGATAATTGCTTTTATTTCAGCAATTATTGCTATACTTGGCTATTTAAAGAATTATATACAGTTTGGACTTCGTTTTACCTGAGGTCGGAGTTATTAAAGAAGTCCTCCGACAGCTTGATTTTCTTCTTCAGATAGACTTCACACATTTGACCATTTTCTAACATTTATCTTTGTAGTGGAAGATAATTCAATTGATCTAGGTTCAGATTTGTATTCTTCAGCTGATTTATATCTTTTTTTTTGCTTTTCAATTTTCAATGTTTTCTCTTTGCTTTCTTCAGTTTTTTTTATGCTGAACTAGATATTTCATCTTCTGTTTGTTAGCTTGTATCTGTGGGAAATTTTGAATGTTTTCACGTGAAATTAATTTGAATGTTGGTGAATATTTCATGATTGGTTTTTGGAATATAATTTTTGTGATTTGATTGTCTTCAGCATTTTCAACTTTTGAAGGTCCGCATTCTTGTTCAATATTTTTGTTTTCATATGTAGTATCAGTTTGATTTTCTATTTCCTCGGTGTTTTGAGTTGAAAGATATATTTTTAATTTAAAAATTTAGTGTTTATGAAATAATAATGAATTTTATTTGTTATATTGTGAATTATTATGAAAAAATGAAGAATGTGCTGTACCTTTTAACAATTGTTGCATTAATATCTGTAATTATTCTTCAATGGTGTATTTTTGATACGGTAAGAATATTTGCGGATATATCATCAAATTTGTTTAATTTTTGCAGTCTTGTTGAGAAACTATAATTATTCAAAGTATTACAAAATGAAGGATTTTGTTCGATTGCTTTGTCTTCATCAACCATTTTTGTTTGTTCATCATTATTTGGATCTTTTTGTTTTTTTTGAAATTTCTTTTTTCCTTATTATCGTCATCTTTTCCTATTTGTTCTTCTTTTTATTCATCTTTATCATTCTTTATAAGAAGACATTCATCTTCAATACTTCTGTCTTTAGTTTGAACATCCGTTTGATTTTTCTTTTCTTCTGTCCATTGAGCTGAAATATATGTTTGCAATTCAACTATTTAGTGTTTTTGAAATAGTTATGAATTTTATGTGTTATATTGCAAGGTATTATGAAAAAATGAAGAGTATGATGCACTTCTTAATAATTATTGCAATAGTATCTTCATTTATTCTTTAATAATGCATTTTTCCTATAGTAAGAATATTTGCAGATATATCATCAAATATTTTAAAATTTTGAATTCTTGTTGAAAAATAATATACTATTCAAAGTATTGCCCAATGAAGGATTCTCTTCGGTTTTATCATGTTCATTTTCTTCATTTTCTTCAGTTTCATTTGCATCTGTGGAGTTCAGTTTTCTACCATTTATTTTTTGTATTGGTAGCTCCACATTACCAGATTGTGTGTATGATGATATTTCACATATTATCTCAGTTGCTTTCTTAGTAGTGTATTTTCAGCTTGAAGTTTTCGGCTGTCCAATTCAAGTTTTCTTATTATTATTTTTGTATTTTTATTCTCTTTTCTTGTACAATGCTTCATATTCTTCATCTTTTTCTACCGCATCTTTCAGCAATTTTAGTTCTCCTTGAAAATACTGAAATAAAGAATTGAATCAAAATTGAAGCTTTAGAATATTTGAATATAATTATGTAAGTATTGTGAATAATTGCAGAAATGCGTATAATTTTAATCATGACGGGCATATATGTCCATAAATATTTTTAATAATGACAGAAAAAATCTGCAAGTATTATGGAAAATTGTTGATATATCTTCGATTATTGTAAATATTTATTGCCCTATGTGTAGTTTTCCTATTTATAACTGTAGATAAATATGCAAATGTTTATAATAATTACAGATAATTCAGCAACTGTGGTGAATAATTGCACCTAAATGCTCAAATACTTGCAACTATTGTTAATTGTTGCAGACAAGTCTACAAAAATATAGAGTACTGGCTATTTTTTTAATGTAACTTAACAATTCTGTAGATTATATTGCAGTTATACTTGCTAAGTCATACTTTATGGTCATTAACATTATTGATTTGATTTATCCCATTTACCAGCCAAGGGATATGAGTTGTTTTATTCCAATTTAGCAGATTTCACAATTTGTGTCTTTTCACAGATCCACCACCGCAAAAAAAGACAATTGGTATTAGAATAAATTATTAATTAATAGGAAATATGTCTAATTAATTAAAAATTTAATACTAGTAACAATATAACGCAAGCATTTATTTTCCTTGGTGTGTCAATATATTTTTCAATTTGGTTTATCAAATGTTTGTGAATTATTTTTGGCCAAGATATCTGCTGCATTTTACCGTCACAAACACAACATGGAATCATATTCCAAGACACAGTTGAGGCCGGATTTGATATAAAGAATGTTGCAACCAAATGCAGTTGTAAAAGCTTTGCCGTATCTGCTTTTTCTTCTTTTGATGTTCCTTTTATTGTTGTAAATAACTCACTTTCTATGTTTTTTTGTTGACGCTTGTCTCTCCTTCAAAGTGTCTGTTGATGAATGATGTAAATTAAACATTGCTTTTTCCCTCTTTTTTTATGTGATCAGAAGTTTTGATTAGCTAACCATCTGTAGAAACTGTTAATAATTGGCTTATATCATTCTCCATGAATGTTAGTAACAGATCTCCAACTTGAAAGAAGTTCAAATTCTTTTTGTAGGCTCTATTGGTTATGTCTATAGTTGTTGAATTTTTTTGTGTTTTCCTTTGCTGGTATAATTTCAACATATATCATATCAATGAATTTGTAGAAAGGTAAATTTTGAAGATATTTCATATGTGATACTTTCAATAATTCTTTCTTTTTAATCCTGCTAAAGACGCCGATGGAAGGCCTCAAATTGTTTCTATAGTTGTCTTCTCTTGTAGTGATTTTCTCTTCACCGATGCTTTTTCTTTTTTTAAGTCGAATCTTTGATGCTGATTGTTAATCAACAGGAACAAGTGATGTTTCCTGAATTACTTTTTTTTGCTAGTTTTATTTCTTCCTTTGTGTTTTTCTGTAAAAATACATTAAAAATTATTAAATTAATTTGAACAATCTAATAATATGATATGTGATGTTAAATACTTGCAGTTATAACGAATATGCAGAATAAACAAAAACATATGCACTTATCTTAAATAATTGCTGTCTTTTTAGCAAATTTTAAGATATATGCAATTTTTCATGTATGCGGAATTGTTGCTTATATTTCAGCAGTTTTAAAAAATAATTGCCTATTTTTCAACAACAATTTGAATAATTGTGAAATGGAAAATACGTTGTTTCTAATTATAGATATCAGTAGAATTTTCTTCACTTTTTCCAAATAGATTGATATTCCAATGAAACTATTGAAAAAACCGTTAACTTATACGCAACTTTTCTTGTAAATGGTGTAGTTGCATATATCTCAACAGTTTTAAAATTAATTGCTTATTTTTTAGCATCAATTTGAATAATTGTAAACTTTAAATGCGACATCTGTAATTATAAATGTCATCAGATGTTTCTTCACTTTTTTGAAATTGGTTGGTATTTCAATGAAACTATTCAAAAAATAGCACATAAAAATGAGTTTAATCTGTTTAATTGAAATATTGCTAAAAGTAAGCAATTGAACTGAATTGTTGCAACCATATGTGATATTGTCAGTTGTAATAACCCAAAAATTTTAATAAATATTTTAATTTAATTTATTTGAAAACTTTGATTTTTAATCATTTATTAATTTGAAATTGTGGAATTTTCCCAGTGAAATTTTGAGTTTTGTTTATAATTTAATTTCCAAATATAATAAAATAAAGATTTTCTGAAAATTTTAAATTTTGGTCAACTGTGGTCAAACTCTGACTTTCAGTTGAAATTTTTAAATTTGAATTTTAAATTTCCAATCTTTTTCTTTGAAGCTGAATTTGATCCTGCGTTCTGCTTTTCGTTTTATAAAATTCTGTTTTATACTTTTCAAATCTAATAAGTTTCAGCGTTTTACACGTGACTATTTTCAATATTTTATTTGTTATTTTATGTTTCTATTTTCTATTTTATATTTTCTATTTCACTTCTATTTTCTATTTGCTATTTTTTATTTTATTTTCCATTCTCTACTTTCCATTTTCTTTTATTTGATTTTTGGCTTGGAAATTTCAAGAGGCTTAAGTTTCTTTTCCTTTAATAAGTGATGCCCTTCCATTTTCTAGCCTTTTCCATTCCTAGACGTTCCTTTCTATTACTATAGCTGTTCATTCACCAACAAATCACATACAAAGCTTTCTTTCTCATCTCCCTTTCTCATTTTCCATCTCTTGAGCAAAACTCTTCCTTCTCCTTCTTTTTCTTTTTCCTTTCTCTTTTGATCCAAGCAAGTTCGGCGTCCACCATCACATGCCTTCCTCTTGCCGACCATCATCTCCTCCACCACCACCTTAGACCAGCCACAACCATCACCATCTCATCTCCTACACTATGCCATGACCCATTGGCCCAAGTCCACCAATATTGCCTTGAAACTCTAGTCGACCCACCTTGTCATCCAATTCTTCCTTGCTAGCCTCGGCCACTCCTAGCTCCTCCATCACATCCCCTTGCCATGACCAATACCTCATCTCCAAGCCATGCAAGTGGTGTGCCACGACCTAAACCAGATCTTAGCACATAGGGCCGAGCCATAGTAGCTTAGGGCCGAACCCATACTCTCTTGACCCTTGACCTTATGCCTTCTACATGAGTTTGTTTGCCACCCCTTCACATTCTAACCCCTAGCCGTGCATGTTGCTTACCTTGGCCTAGCCTATATGCTTCTAGACCATCATGGCCGAGCCATGTTTTGGATGATGGCCGAGAATAAGTGGTGTGGCCAAGCCCAAACACATGTGGCCGAGCCTA